>CM060306.1:115155703-115208203 GCA_030674185.1 Monoplex corrugatus | reverse complement strand
GTTTTGTGTTGTGCTGTGCTGTCTTGTGTTGTGCTGTGCTGTGTCTTGTGTTGTGTTCTGTGCTGTGTTTTGCGTCGTTTCTGTTGTGCTGTATGCACCATCGGACTCGGCATGGTGGTATAGTGGTGTTGTGTTGAGCTGTACTGTGCTGTGTTGTGTTGTTGTGGTGTGCTTTTTTGTGTTACGCTGTGCTGTTTTGTGTTATGTTCTGTTGTGCTGTATGTACCATCAGACTTGGTATGGTAGCACAGTATAGTGTGTTGTACTGTGTTTTGTTTTGTTGTGTTGTGCTGTACTGTTTGATGTTGTATGTTGTGTTGTACTGTGTTGTGTAGTGTTCAAGGTTGCTTGCACAGTGTTTCATTAAAACACCCGGGGCATATGGAGACTACTCATACAGTTTAAGGAAGCTGGTGGATAGGGTGAGGGAATCAAAGGGTTACGTTTTAATTACACATACTATACCGTGGCTCACTAATGCAATAAGCGGCAGCGATTTGCCATTCCTGCCTCATAAACAATAAAGTCCGAAGGGACCATAACTCTGAGAGTATCCATGTCTTGCGCATGCGCATGTGCTCTTCCTCTTTTCTCGGCAGCCATCTTCCACCTCGCCTCGTACTCTCTGAGCAGCTAAGTATTTTTCGATTTCGCTACGCGATCGATCGATTCTCGTTGCTGTTTTTGTGTCTTGCCTATGTTTTCGTTTAAGGGAGAAACTTATGTGAAGCGATTGGGTGGTAAAGCGAGGGTTAAGAAGATTTCGTCCGCCGAATTCTCCAACCCACAGACCGGTGGTTCGACCGGCACACCAAAACCCGCTTTCTCTTCATCTTTGCCTCTCCCTTCTACGTCTTCTCTCTCTCACTCTCTCAAGTCATCGCAACTCAGCTACGGTTCTGTTGCGGTGACCACGAGCCCTCAACTCAGCTGCGGCTCAGTTGACTTTTCGTCATTTTGCGGCCTTCACACTGCCCATCACAGTTATCGACTTAACTGCGGTTCTGTCGATTCTGTGCTCGCCCCCTTCATACAGCTCAACTCCAGTTCTGCTGATACTGTTTCAGCCCCTATGGCTGAAGGGCGACTTGGGTATGGGTCTCCTTCGGGAGGCAGGAAGGCCAGCACTTTGACTGAAACTGGCTCACCCCCTGGTTCGCCAGGCGGGACACCCCCTGGTTCGCCAGGTGGGCCAAGGGAGGCAACCCACCTATTACGTGCGTCAGATCGTCGATCCGCCCCGGTTGCCTCCCTTCCTTCCCCGCAGCCTGCTGCTGCCCCCGCCCCAACCTCTGTCCCATTCCGGACAGAGCACTTGGGCGCCTTGGCAAATACCAAGCGACCACTGGCGGGCTAGCACCTCTCTGTCCCCTCCGGACAGAGCACTTGGCCGCCTTGGCAAATGCCAAGCGGCCCCCAGCAGGCTGGCCCTTTGGGCACTGGGGAACCCCCGACCCATGGGGACCATTACCCGCGGGCGTCAGACCATAGGTCTGCCCCGGCTGGTCATCACAACTCAACTACGGTTCTGTTGCCATGACCACAAGCCCTCAACTCAGCTGCGGCTCTGTTGACTTCTTGTCATTTTGCGGCCTTCACACTGCCCCTCACGGTAATCGACTCGGCTGTGGCTCTGTCGATTCCGTACTCGCCCTCTCAGTACAGCTCAACCCTGGTTCAGCTGCTACTGTTTCAGCCCCTATGGCTGAAGGGCGACACGGGTATGGGTCTCCTTTGGGAGGCAGGAAGGCCAGCACCTTGACAGAAAATGGCTCACCCCTGGTTAGCCAGGCGGGACGCCCCCTGGTTCGCCAGGCGGGCCAAGGGAGACAACCCCCCTATTACGGGCGTCAGATCATAGATCCGCCCAGGTTGTCTCCCTCCCTGCAGCCTGCTTGTGCCCTCAACGCAGCTGCGGCTCTGAAAAAGGCTCACCCCCTGCTTAGCCAGGTGGGTCATGGGTGACAACACCCCTGCCGCGGGCGTCAGACCGAGGTCCGCCCTGGCTTGGTCATCGCAACTCAACTACGGTTTTGTTGCCATGACCACGAGCCCTCAACTCAGCTTTGGCTCTGTTGACTTTTTGTTATTTTGCGGCCTTCACACTGCCCCTCACGGTAATCGACTCAGCTGCGGTTCTGTCGATTCCGTACTCGCCCCCTCCGTACAGCTCAACCCCGGTTCAGCTGCTACTGCTTCAGCCCCTATGGCTGAAGGGCGACACGGGTACGGGTCTCCTTTGGGAGGCAGGCAGGCCAGCACTTGGGCAGAAAATGGCTCACCCCCTGGTTCGCCAGGCGGGCCAAGGGAGACAACCCCCCTATTACGGGCGTCAGATCGTAGATCCACCCAGGTTGTCTCCTTTCCTCCCCTGCAGCCTGCTTGTGCCTCCGCTCCAACCTCTTTGTCCCATCCGGACACTGCGGGCTGGCACATCTCTGTCCCATTGTGGACAGAGCGCTTAGTCGTCTTGGCAAATGACAACCGACCCCCAGCAGGCTGGCCCCTTGGGCACTGGGGATCCGGGGACTCCATCGGCTCAGCCCATGACGCCTCCCATGGCACCGTACATGGCGCCATGGCAGCACTTCCCATCTATGGGATTTCCCCTTGCCTCGTTTGCAGGGTATACTTGGTGGCCCTGCTTTATGCCCGGCGCCCCACCCACGCAGGCGTCTGCCCTGACCACCACTCTGGATTCCTCCCCCCCAGGTCGGATTTATCCCCAGGGGGGCCTCCCCGGGGCTTCTGACCCCAGTCCGTTGGAGTTTGCCCACACTTGGGCACTCCACAGTCCATCGCCTCCTCTGTAGGCGGGCCGGGGGTACACTGACTCGGTGATGTGAGGGGCACTGAGGCACAGGACATCCTTCCAGGCTCTGTGCCCGACTTCCTTGGAGCTCTGGTTTACGGGAAATTCCTGAGGCCAGAGAAACTCCCTTTCCACAGAGTGGTCCTCACGGTCCATGAGGCCATTCCAGAGTCGCCACTCTCCCTCGCACAGGATAACCTCCTCTTAGCGCAAGAGAGGTCTCAGGCCCAGCAGCGGCATATCTCCCTCTCGCAGCGCTGCCTGGCAACTGGGAGGAGACTGCCAGGAGGGGTCTGGAAGTGGATCCAGTGGTGGATTCCTTCTTGGGTGCGGTCTGGTGTCCGCTCTTCAGGACCCAGACTACGAGCCCGCTTCTCTCCGTCAGTCACCTGTCTCTCCCACAATGGTTGCTTCCATTCACTCCATGGTGGAAAGAGCTCAAGCACTCAACCAATGCCCTTCGCCAGATTGTACCTCAATTCAGTCCTGTCAAGGCCAAATGCGGTACTCTTACCATCTTTGGTCACCCGCTCTTCATCTGCCGGAGCTTCCTCGAGAGCTGTGCCACTTAGGTCTGGTTCCCTCTTCGGGACCCACGTGCAGGCCACTATCAAGAGTCAGGACGAAATCAGGAGGGACCTCGCCCTTCACTCTGGTCCCGCTTGCCCCGCGGCAAAGCGCCCTGCTCCGGCGGCTCCCCCACCTTCCAGGGGCCTCCACAGGAGACATTTTGCGCCTCCTTCAGCCCCAAAGGGGCTAGGGCAAGCACCCCCCCCCCCCCCCCCACACGCGATCCTATGGGCAGTCTGTCCCGACACATAGACACTTTCAGATGGAAACCCCTAGGTCCATCTGTGATGCCTTGCTCCCGGACGACTGGGGGATTTCCATTGATCTCAGAGATGCGTATTCCCATCTCTTTATTCACCCAAGGGACAGGACGTACCTCCAATTCGTTTCGAGGAACCGATTCTTCCAGTTCAGGGCTTTTCCCCAGGGTTGCTTGGGACCAATCATTAGTGAGCAAATGGCACTCCCGGTCCCGGTTAGCCCAGGGAGTCCATATCACACACCCCCCTCCTTAGCGGACTTGTTCACGGATGCGTTCTAATCCGGGTGGGGGGCCTACGTGGGCCTGCTAACAGCAGCAGGTCAATGGTCACAAGACCTCCTTTCCTGTCACATCAACATTCTGGAACTGGAGGCAGTTTTTTCAAGCCCCCAGAGACTTTCTCCCCTTTCTTAAGGGAAAACATGTTCGCATCGACACGGACAACACTACTGTGGCTCGTTACATCAACAAGCAAAGGGGCGCTCGCTCCCACTCCTTGTCTCGGAGAGCGGAACAGCTTCCACTCTGGTGTGTAGAACAGTCCTTTCAGATCTCAGCGATGCATGTCCCGGGAAAGATGAACATACTTGCGGCCTCCGTCCGCAGCTCCCACACGATTCTTCCCTTAGAACAGGCACTGGTCTGTGCAGTTCTGCAGCCAGTGTGGGCAGCATGGTCCAATTCTCAAGTGGACCTGTTTGCCACCAGATTCCACCGCCGCCTTCATCTGTAGGCCTTTCCAGTCCCAGATCCTTTGGCTTGGCCCGTGGATGCTCCGTCATCCCACGGTCAGTCCTGTCGGGCTACGCCTTCCCTCCGTTCCCCTAACTGGGAAAGTTCCGCGGAAGGTCCGGGCAGACTCTGCCACGATGGTTCTCGTGGCGCCTCGATGGCCTGCCCAAACATGGTTCCGGAACTGCTGCACCTGTTCCATGTGCCTCCAATAAAACACACTGTCATAGGCCAGTCCTTGCTTCAACCAAGGTCACGCATTCTGCACAGCAACCCGGAGGCTCTAAACCTTCCTGCTTGACTGCTGTGCAGGCCTCAATGTCTCCATTAGGCTTGTCCCCGGCAGTGATCGGCCCTGTGGTGCAAGCACACAGACCGGACACTCAGGGAACGTATAGTGCCCACTGACACAGTTGGCCTTCTGGGAGCTCCTCAACTTTCCAGTCACCCCCGCGCTCGCAGTGGGCCAACTACCACGGCCTTCTTCGTCGGGGAAAAACCTTTTGTCCTCCTCAGTGAAGGGACGCAGGGCAGCCATCTGCAATACCATCAGCCAGTCGGGTAGTCCTTCATTCGCGGACAACCCTGTCCCGCTGGATATTGTCCGTAGGGCTCGACTCCCCGCGGCACCCGGCCGAGGATCTCCTTCTTGTCCTCTCCTCCCTGGGACTTTCCGCCTTAACGAGCCCATCAGGGAGTGTTCTCCCAACTTCCTCTCATTTCGGACGGCCTTTTCGGACGGCCTTTTCGGACGGCCTTTCTACTCACTCTAGCGTTGGGGAGGCACTGTAGCGAAGTGCACGCTCTTGGCGGACTCCCCGGGGATGTTGCTTTTGAACCGGAGGGCTCAATGTCTCTCCGCCTACTCCCGGACTTCTTGGCCAAGAACCAGTCGCCAGGTTCTCCTACTCTATCTCCATTCATCCCCTGACGTCTATCCTTGCTCCGGATGACGAAATCTTCTCGCCAGAAGCAGCACCACCTGTTTCTCACTTACAACGAAAGTTATAAGAAGACCATTAGCCACGCATCCCCCTCTCGATGGCTGTGAACAGTCATCAAGGATGCGTATGCCAGGCCGGGCTCAGATTCGGCTGGTTTTTCCTGAGGCCCCATGAGATTGGAGCATGGGCCTTGTCACTGGCGTTCACTCAGGGCCAGCCCCGTGAGTGTCCTGGACACCACACATTGGCGTTCTCTGGGCACGTTCATTCCATCCTACCAGCGCGATGTATACCGTCTGCGCGACGATGGATCTAGGGGTATCGCTTCCGCTGTGGTGGCTCAACACCCCATCTCTGCTGCGTTAACCAGGTAAGCCCTCCTTCCGGGTAGTGCTATTCTGCATTAGTGAGCCACGGTATAGTATGTGTAATTAAAAGGAAATTTTCCTTCTAAAATTACGTTTAATCTAACATACTTACCGTGGCTCACGCAGAGTCCCTCCCGTCCTCCCCGCCTTCCTGGTTCCTTCCGTTCACAGTCAGGGTCTTGGTTTCCTCGAAAAGAGGAAGAGCGCATGCGCAAGACATGGATACTCTCAGAGTTATGGTCCCTTCGGACTTTATTGTTTATGAGGCAGGAATGGCAAATCGCTGCCGCTTATTGCATTAGTGAGCCACGGTAAGTATGTTAGATTAAACGTAATTTTAGAAGGAAAATTTCCTTTTTGCTTTGCTAGCATGGTTGACAATGCAGGATGCTGGTGGACAGGGTGCAGGAATCAAAGGGTTAAGTTTTTGTTTTGCTAGCATGATTGACAATGCAGGGTGCTCGTGGACAGGGTGCAGGAATCAAAGGGTTAAGTTTTTGCTTTGCTAGCATAGCGTGATTGACGATGCAGGGTGCTCGTGGACAGGGTGCAGGAATCAGAGGGTTAAGTTTTTGCTTTGCTAGCATAGCATGGTTGACAATGCAGGGTGCTCGTGGACAGGGTGCAGGAATCAAAGGGTTAAGTTTTTGCTTTGCTAGCATAGCATGGTTGACGATGCAGGATGCTGGTGGACAGGGTGCAGGAATCAAAGGGTTAAGTTTTTGCTTTGCTAGCATAGCATGGTTGACAATGCAGGGTGCTCGTGGACAGGGTGCAGGAATCAAAGGGTTAAGTTTTTGCTTTGCTAGCATAGTATGGTTGACAATGCAGGGTGCTCGTGGACAGGGTGCAGGAATCAAAGGGTTAAGTTTTTGCTTTGCTAGCATAGCATGGTTGACGATGCAGGGTGCTCGTGGACAGGGTGCAGGAATCAAAGGGTTAAGTTTTTGCTTTGCTAGCATAGCATGGTTGACGATGCAGGATGCTGGTGGACAGGGTGCAGGAATCAAAGGGTTAAGTTTTTGCTTTGCTAGCATAGCATGGTTGACAATGCAGGGTGCTCGTGGACAGGGTGCAGGAATCAAAGGGTTAAGTTTTTGCTTTGCTAGCATAGCATGGTTGACGATGCAGGGTGCTTGTGGACAGGGTGCAGGAATCAGAGGGTGAAGTGAAACGCTTGGGGAGTAGAGCCTACCATTGTTAGGAAAAAGATGTGGTTGAGAATTGTTTTTATTGTGTAATTGAACAGTTGTGAAGGTCGTGGTTTCACAAAATGTGTTTTTGTGTTGTCAGCTGGAAGTCAGCTTGAGCTCCATCAAAGACTCCATTCTCGATGCCAAGCTGAAACTACTGGACAATGTAAGTGAATTTGTATTGTCTCAGTCTCACTTCTTTGTGACTGTGTATATAAATGATGGGTTGGGTGCTAATCTTTCATATGGGGGGATAATAATAATAGTAATGATAATGATGATGGCATGATGATGATAATGATAGTTATGATGATAATGTGATAATGATGGTGGTGATAAGATAGTGATGATGATAAATAATGATAATAATAATGATGATAATAATGATAGTAACAACAGCGATGATGATGATGATAAATAATAGTGATGATGATGATGATCAAAGACATTTCTGAGGTGCCAAAATTTGATATACAATTCAAATCAGAGTGCACATTCTCATCATTCACTGAAACATTCACTCACAATGCAGAATTGAAGGGCACAAAGCACACACAAACCAGGAGGTATAGGGCAGGAGGGGAGTGGGATGAAAGGCTGGGCATATAGAGGGGAAAGTCACTGCCGGACGAAAAGGTACATCTTCATGTTAGACTTGAAGGAAGACAGAGTATATGACTTTAACTCTTTCCCCGCCATGGTCGCAATTAAGCGACTTCCCGTACGACCGCCATGGTAGCATTTGTGCAACTTGGAGGGGTCATGCTAAACGATAACTTTTCACGCGGTGACAAAGCTTCTGTCAGCTCCACTGGTGAATGCAGGCAACTGTGCTATTTTTAAACTTTACCCAGCGACCTAGTTTTTGAGCAGTAAGGCCGAAGTGTGGCTTTGTTAACTGTTGGAATTTACGTCATGTTTTCTCCAAAGCGTTTTCTCCAAAATGGCTGCAAATCGACACACATTGTCTACCACTCCGAGTAGAATAAGCAGACAGCTGACTTTGTGTGTAAATTTTCCATTGCTTTTCCTTATTTATTATAATATCTGGCGCACAACTCACGAAATAAGGTCAGTAGTACAACTATTAAAATGTATGGGGAAAAAGTTTTTCTTTATAATAAAATTATCTGTGGAATAATCAATCAAGCATAAACATAAGCAAGCATTCATATATAAATACATCTGCCCTTTACACAGCAAAAAAAAAAAAAAAAAGAAAAAAAAAGAAGGTAAGTGGAAATGTTTAATAGTCTTTGAGATATAAGCTTTGAAAAATGCATACTGCGCTGCAAAGTTGGCTGCCCAAAATATACTTGGCACTGAGGAGTGCTGTTTCTGGGGAAACTTGGCGGTGAAAGAGTTAAAAAAGACAGGGGCAGCTCGTTCCCGTTGTTTGTGCCAAACAGACTGTGAAATATCTGCCCTGTGTGCAGCATGAAGCTTGCGCCCGTTACAGGTTCTATGGTAATAGAATAATATAGCTTTTGGCAAAATTATGCAGAGATCTTTTTTTTATAGGTGAATGAAAACTCGCACATGCAGGAACAAAAAGGAAAAGGGGCTCTTTCCATGATGATATGCTTTCTGCGGGGAGAATGGCTTGCATATCACATGGAGAAAAGCAACAAATGCTCTCTAAACAAAAATGAGAGAAAGAGGAGAGAGAGAAGAGAGAGAGAGAAAGAGAGAAGAGAGAAGAGAGAAGAGAGGAGGGGGAGAGAGAGAGAGAGGAGAGAGAGAGAGAGAGAGAGAGAGAGAGAGAGAGAGAGAGAGAGAGAGAGAGAGGCCTCTAATTTGAATTCTCTCTCACATGCTTTGTGCAGGGAGAACAATCTGCATATCACATGGAGAAAAGCAACAAATGCTCTCTAAACAAAAAGGAGAGAGAGGAGAGAGAGAAGAGAGAGAAGAGAGAGAAGAGAGAGAGAGAGAGAGAGGGGCCTCTAATTTGAATTCTCTCTCACATGCTTTGTGCAGGGAGAACAATCTGCATATCACATGGAGAAAAGCAACAAATGCTCTCTAAACAAAAAAGAGAGAGAGAAGAGAGAGGAGAGAGAGGAGAGAGAGGAGAGAGAGGGGAGAGAGGGAGAGAGGGAGAGAGAGGAGAGAGAGAGAGGCCTCTAATTTGAATTCTCTGTCACATGCTTTGTGCAGGGAGAACAATCTGCATATCACATGGAGAAAAGCAACATGCTCTCTAAACAAAAGAAACAAAAGAAAGAAAGAGAGAGAGAGAGAGAGAGAGAACGAATTGGTCTAATTTGTATTCTCTGTCACTTTCACGTTCTGTGTGTCTCTCATTCTCTCTCTCTCTCTCTCTCTCTCATTTTTTCACTCTGTTCTCTCTTCCCCCTTCTGACCCCCCCCCCCCCCCACATCTCAGGCTTTCTCTCTCCCCACCCCCCCATAGCAGTCTCTCCCCCCATCTCATTCTTTCTCTTTTTCTCTTTCCCCTTCCCACCTCCCTCTCCTTTGCCTGTGTCATCTGCATTGTGGACATACATGTACACCATTTCTGTTTTTTTGTTTTTTTGTTTGTATGTGCCAGTATAGGCTCTGTGTACCTTATTGTGTTGTATGTCTATCAGTGGCCTGTTAAATCCCCCTGCCCATGTACACACTTCATGTCAACATCTACCCGCGCACAGGGTTTTGCACAGGTTAACCTTTTTCCTACCCCAAAAATAGGTCACTGTACTAACTACTGACCAAATAATGTTAGGAGGAGAGAGAAAGGCCAGAGGGGGTATTGTCAGAAAACGAGGTATTTTTTGCCGCTTCAAACGTCGTGTAAACGCAGAAAGGAAATGACAAGAGTATACTCCCTTTGCCGGAAAAGGATTCACGTCGGCAATGCGGTCATTTTCTATTTATATACCTGAAACTGAAACTACGGTTCAGGGCACAAAATCCTCGTGACACGGTCCATGGAATGTTTTAAGGAGTCTGCCAGATTATATCAAGCCAAATCCGTGGATTGTCCTAGCATGATAAATGTCTCTTGAACATACTCAAGCCTCTCTCTCAACTGCAGTGAACTCTAAATAATGTTGATTATAATAATAATAGAAAAATAGTGATACTACTATTACTACTGCTATGTCATCCTTTTATCACCATCGTCATCATCGTCATTGTCATCATCGTCCTTACTATACCATCACTGTGTTATCAATATTACACAGGATATCAGAATATACCCAGGAAAGGGCCTGACGGTGACGTCGCCTGAGCGGGGGGACAAGTCAAATGCGGTGGATGGAAGAGACAGATTGACACCAGTCTTCAGAATGAAAGAGTTGATCAGGGACTTACCGGAGGTGGTTGTCAAGGTAACACATTTTTCGTTGAATTGTCTGTTTAGTTGCTTGCTTGGTTGTTGGTTAGTTTCCATGGACAGTAGCTCCCGTTTGCACTCAAAAAATACAAGTGAGCTTTTTTGTGGGTGGGCGTGTTTTGTTTTTGTGTGATTTTCAGTTTGTAAACAAAAATGTTTTACCTTTCCATTATAGTCAAACTCCATATACACTGGTGTGTGGGTGTATGCTGGGTGTTTGTGTTTCTATGCACGGCTGAACATTGATACGGCTTGGGTGCATGATGGGTGTTTGTGTTTCTATACACAGCAGAACTTTGGTATGGCTTGGATCTTTAACGTACATGTTAAACGTTCTTCATGAATGTATATGCAAAGGGGATTGTGGTGTGCACTTAACCCCCTTAGTATGATTCATAATTAAACTGCTTGGTGGCTGCTTCAGTTTCACTTAAAAGTGGTTCTGGTTCTGATTTGGGACAGTTCAGGTCAGGGCATAGAGTGCCTTGAGGGCTATTGTCACTAAAAAAAGTGATGCTCCATATTCATTCCATCTGTTCATAATATACTCTAGTTCAGTCAGTGTGGTGTCTTCCTTGCTGTTGGTGCACTCATTTCTTGGATGGAATTTAGTGGAATTGAACTTTTATCTGTTGGAATAGATCCCTGGATCTTCTGCATTCATTAAGCTCATTTATTTTTGCACATTAATCCTCCAGCCCATTTTTGTTATCTCTTCTGATTTTGCTCTTGATTTCTCTTTGAGTTGTTTTTGTATTTTCTTCCAGATCTGTGAGCATGGCTTTTCTGTTTGGCTAGATCTATAACTTCCTCATTGATGTAGGGTTTGGATGGTTTTCTTTTTTTCCTATCTAACTTTTCTTCTGCTACTTTAGCAGAGGTCTTCTTCATTTCTGCCCAAATTTCTTCTGGATACTGGTGGTTTAATGTCCAGTCCTGGATTAAAGCCTTGAAGTGATTACTGACTTTGATCTCAAAATCCGATGCAGTGTCTTGATTTTTCAATTTCTCTAGATCAAACTTGGGGGCCTGCTTGGCTTTGCTTTGTTTATAAGCTTTGCATCAAATTTTCGCTGCGACTAGGTGGTGTCGCTGTTACATCAGCTCCTGGTTTTGTTTTTGAGCTTAGGACAGTAGTTCTCCATGTCCTGTCTGTCATGATGTAATCTGTCTGATTTCTGATTTGTATTTTATTGATGTCATCTGTGTTTTCGAGTTTCCAGGTATATCATCTATGATAGTGCCATTTAAAGAGGGTGTTGGTGATATTCAATTCATTGGCCTGGCAATACGATGCTAACATATCTCCTCTTTCATTGCGTCTTCCCAGCCCATAAGGGCCTATGTGTGTGTGTGGTGTGTGTGTGTGTGGTGTGGGTATGGGTGCGGGTATGGGTGCGTGCGTGCGTGCGTGATTCTGTAATGTGTTATTCTGTGTTTGGATCAGGCATGAAGATAAAACCGCAGTGGTGTTTGTAATAGAATGTGTAATCACGGAATTCTTGTATGTGATCAGTGTGAAGCATGATAATGCAGTGCTGTGATGTGTTAACATGTCAGGGTGTGAAAGACATGATACACGCAGTGCTGTGTATGTGTGTAAACAGTGTGATCAGGGTGTGAAAGGCATGATACACGCATGCTGTGTATGTGTGTAAACAGTGTGATCAGGGTGTGAAAGGCATAATACACGCAGTGCTGTGTATGTGTAAACAGTGTGATCAGGGTGTGAAAGGCATGATACATGCAGTGCTGTGTATGTGTAAACAGTGTGCTCAGGGTGTGAAAGGACATGATACACGCAGTGCTGTGTATGTGTGTAAACAGTGGATCAGGGTGTGAAAGGCATGATACACGTACTGCTGGTAGTGTGTAAACGTGTGTCAGGTGTGAAAGGCATAATACTGCAGTGTGTGTATGTGTAAACAGTTGATCAGGTGTGAAAGGCATGATACATGCAGTGCTGTGTATGTGTAAACAGTGTGCTCAGGGTGTGAAAGGCATGATACATGCAGTGCTGTGTATGTGTAAACAGTGTGATCAGGGTGTGAAAGGCATGATACACGCAGTGCTGTGTATGTGTAAACAGTGTGATCAGGGTGTGAAAGGCATGATACACGCAGTGCTGTGTATGTGTAAACAGTGTGATCAGGGTGTGAAAGGCATGATACACGCAGTGCTGTGTATGTGTAAACAGTGTGCTCAGGGTGTGAAAGGCATGATACACGCAGTGCTGTGTATGTGTAAACAGTGTGATCAGGGTGTGAAAGGCATGATACATGCAGTGCTGTGTATGTGTAAACAGTGTGATCAGGGTGTGAAAGGCATGTATACACGCAGTGCTGTGTATGTGTAACAGTGTGCTCAGGGTGTGAAAGATGATGCAGCATGCTGTTATGTGTAAACAGTGTGCTCAGGGTGTGAAAGGCATGATGCACGCAGTGCTGTGTATGTGTAAACGGTGTGCTCAGGGTGTGAAAGGCATGATGCACGCAGTGATGATATGTGTAAACAGTGTGATCGGGGTGTGAAGGCATGATGCACACAGTGCTGTGTATGTGTAAACAGTGTGATCAGGGTGTGAAAGGCATGATGCACGCAGTGCTGTGTATGTGTAAACAGTGTGATCAGGGTGTGAAAGGCATGATACATGTAGTGCTGTGTATGTGTAAACAGTGTGATCAGGGGATGAATGGTGTTACACATGCTTTGGTGTGTTTAAGTGTAGGCAAAGTGTGTGATTCTGTAATGTTGAATTCAATGCGAACAGGGCGTGAAAGGCGTGAAGCACTCAGTGGTGTGCCTTGACCAAGGGAAGACGGAAGGTGGCAAGGAACAATACAAATTGCTGGTAGAGGGAAACAACCTGTTGGGCGTCATGACCACACCAGGTAACATCCCTTAGTTTTTTAATTGGATTGGATTAGTTTTTTTTCCCCACAGTGGAATTTTTCCATGTGAACTGTGGGTCATCCATTCTGAGAAGGCACATACTCATAGCAGAGCACTAAGTATTTCTTTTTTTGCTTTTTTTTAATTTTTATGGATGTGTGTATATTTTTTTAAATTTTTGCCAGTGAATTTTCTAAAAATTTTGCCAAGGACAGGTCTTTTGATGCTGTGGATCTTTAACCCGTTCAGTGCCGGCAACCGAATATTCGGTCGGCTCTCCGTGTCGTCCTTTTTGCCAACGACCGAATATTCTATTTTTAGCATTTTTCATGGGGAATTACGGCAAGCAGAAGTGACGCAGAACACAGATACACAATCTACAATCCTTCCCCGATAATGAGATACTACGCAGTTTCTGTGACGTTCGTCCCAAAGTTTGCAAACAAAGCAATTAGTAGGGGAATCCGTTTACGTAAACACTCCGACAGCGAAAATGGCCGACAGCGCCGAGCCGAGCACTTCAAGCAGACGACGCGCTTCCATTCCACTTTCCCTTGCCGTTTAACTTGTGCTCCAAAATGATTCTGACATCGAATCAGGTGATTCTTTGGATGATTTTAGCGAGGACAGTGATGTTCATGGCGATGATGTGGCCAGAACAAGTGCACCGCGTGCCCTGACTGACTTCGATGGCAGTGATATGTCTGTCAGTCACGACTCGACTGTTGATCCTGCTTTCACGGCGGAGACAGAGGTGAGTGGTGCTGAGACTGAAAGCGGTAGTGATGGGGAGGGTGGGAGGGTGCCAGTAGTTAGCGAAAAAAAGGCCTGAGTTTCGAGAAGAGGTGATGGACGAAGAAGAGGGACAGCAGGAAGGGGGGTGGGGCAGGGGAGGGGGCGGGTCCGGGGTGCGAGAAGAGGACGGATAGTGACTGGAACTGCACGTTTCGATGGTCAGTTCGTCGATGGGACAAACACAAGACCTGTGTCGTTTGAGTTTACAGGGGATGTGGGCATCAAAGTATCAACTGAGGGCTTTGGAGGTGTAGATTATTTGAAGTTGTTTCTCACACAAGATCTCCTTCAGAGGCTTGTGACTGAGATGAATAGGTACGTGCAGCAGATGATCACGGCTGCCACTGAGAAGGAAGGGGGGGGGGGGGGTGAATTTCTAAACATAGCTCACTAAGACAGTGGACTGTTACCAACTCTGTGTGGTGTGTGTGTGTGTGTGTGTGTGTGTGTGTGTGTGTGTGTGTGTGTGTGTGTGTGTGTGTGTGTGTGTGTGTGTGTGTGTGTGTGTGTGTGTGTGTGTGTGTGTGTGTGTGAGAGATAGTGGTAGTGATGTGGGGGTGGGGTGGTGGTGGTGGTTGTGTGTGTGTGTGTGTGTGTGTGTGTGTGTGATGTGTGTGATGTGTGTGTGGTTGTGTGTGTGTGTGATGTGTTTGTGTTACTTATTTTGCTTGTTCATCCTGCTTATGGTGCAGTTATATATTTTGTCACATGTTACTTATTGCTGTGTATGTTTGTGTGTATGATTTCAGATACCTCTTTAGGCAGGACACCAGCTGTTGTGGTACCATCAAAGCCAACAGACTGGTGAAGGAGGTGACTGACCTTGAGGTCACCAAAAAAGGGGACATGAAAGTAGCAATGCCGTGCGAACCGAAACGCGACGTCAAATTTGTGGTACCAAAAACTGGGCAAAAACGGGGTCTGGCCGCAAAACTGGGGGGTCTTCAGTTCAATCAAGTATTACTGCCTCTTTAAGCGGTGTTTCATCCTTATTTTTTTTCTTATATGAATTAGAAATGAATAAAGATTTGAATGATTGCCATTTTATGTACTTACAGCGAAAATGGAATTAGTTATTTGATGAGAAAGTCGAAAATCCGCGTTTCGGGCGTAATCGCGGATATGGTATGCGTTTAGAATCGAAGTTTGTTTGGGGTGCTTCACTATTTCGGTCGGTACGGCTATATTTGTGAACCAATCACATTGTAATTTTGCAACCAATGAGAATCAATGTAACAAAATGATATATCCCGACGAGAGCTATGTGTGCCAGTTTCGAACCGAGATCGACGCTTCCAAAGTTTTGCTTTTTTTCATCGGAAAAGTTTGCAGGCAAGTCGCCATTTTTGGAACTTCTCGTCGGCGGGATTCGATTTTGCATACTTTTTTCTATGTGCATGTGTAATATGAAATCAATTTGATGTAAAATACGGCCGTACGCCAACTTTTTACATGAGGATCTGTTCCAGATCAGTAGCAAAACAACGTCGGAATGTGCCGACGCCATAGGCCTACTACTGGCGTAACAGAACGCTGTGCAAGTTTCAGCTCGGCAAGTTTTACGTTGTCGGACAAAGACTAGATCTAGCAATCAACAGACCAAGTTCTGTTTTATCTGTGACATTGTATTTTTGAAGAAAAGGACAACTGCGTTTGAACTCGATTCGGAGTTGTCAGCCGAAGCTAGATCTAGGTTCGTCAACCATTTCCTCCCCGAGATCATGCTATTGGCATGTCGCAGTGTAGATCTGCTCACCCCACGACGGGCGAGCTTACTACTAAAAATACGATGTGCTTGACGTGCTTCGCCGGGCCGTGGAAAATGGGTTTGCCCAAACAGAGGGGTGCGCATACCCGCCTCCCCAACTCTCTCTCTCTCTCTCAAATAAATGAATGAATGAATGAATAAGTCTAAATATTTTTTTTTTCAAATCAACAAACAATTCTGTGCAAGTTATTGTACTTTCCTTGACATGAATCTCTCTCTCTCTCTCAGAGAACAAGAAATGAATAAATAAGTAAATAGGCCACAATACATTCATATCCAAGTTGTTAACAGGCATGATCCTTCCTCTCTCTCCCCTCTCTCTCTCTCCATCTCTCTCTCTCTGACAACACGCACACACACTAACACACACAGAGATTTAGAATGTCACAAAACAAAATCTGTTCATTGTTATAATATTCTTCATTTAGGTTTTGAAACTGAATAGAAGGCTGTGAGTTGTATTATTTGTAAAGTAGGCCATCCATTAGCTTATGTTGTTGTTTCAATTTGTAGTCAATATCTGAAAAGGATAGGCCCATTGTCATTAATTTGTTTTAAAGGGAAGATTGCATCTTATTTAATAGTAGCCTGTTGTTATTGATTTGTATTAAAGGGCAAGAGTACACCGGAAGTACTTAGCAGGATTGCTCTGCTTTGGTGGATTTTTCCAAGTAATATGCTAAAAATCAAAGTCGGGAGTTTGGGCTTAATGTTAAAGTAATGTTAATGTGAAGACTATGCATTATGGTTTACTTTCCTTTCCAATCTCTCAATAAATAGTATATATTATGCAGAAATTCATATATTTCTCTATTGTAGGAGTTAAGTGACCTGTTCCTGAATGGTGAGTCACTGAGTGGTCCCATATCCTTCCTGAAGTTTTCTTTGGATGCTGGCTATGCTAAGTGTTCGGGGACTTGACTTATCCACAGACAGTTTAGTCTATTTTTTAAAGACTGATGTATAAAATAAAAATCAAATGTAGCGTACATAAATCTTGTCTGTTATGTTTTTCTCTGTGTGTGTATATATGTGTATGTGTGTTATGTGTGTGTGCATGTGTATATGTGTGTGTTTAGTTTTTAGTAGAATATTGATCGGATGATATTTTTGGACAGACTGCAGCATAAAAGCATGCAGTAATTTTTTAATATTTCAATTATTTAAGTGATTCCAGAAGTCATTGATTCTCAGATGTCCTTTTATATGTACAGAAACTGATGAAATATTAAAAGTTATTCATAAGACTACTGAAGTAGCGAGTCGTGACTTTTTTGGTTTAATTTGCAGTAATAAGACACTTGAACGATGAGCAAAATGATTTTATATCTATCTCTTGAAATGATTGTTTTGTTTCTAGCTTCATTTTTGTCTGTTATTAATATAATATGGGCAATTATTAATGAAACACTGATAAAACATCCAAAATATCACATGTTTCCTGTAATAAGACAAAAATGGCTCGTCACAGAGTTCCAATAATGGTTTTATTCAATTTGGCACGCCAAAATACATCAACAACCAAAATTTCATGACTTTTGATCTGGTCTGTCTCTCACAATTACAAAATAAATGTCATTTCCAGCAAAATCAGCATACCATGCCATTTGATGAGTTTGTTCTGTGACACTTGTCCTTCTTTGTCCCACTAAAACGTGGTACCAAAATTTAAGAAATTTTTGACGCTTCAAATTGGAATATCTCATGAACTATTAGTCCGATTTGAAAAATTTAAACTGCTTTTTACTCAGAATAACAATATCTTCAAAACCATATAAATTTTTAAACTCAAAACCCAATTTCAATTTTTCATGCGGCATTGCTACTGAAAGTGCTTCTCCTTGTTTCATGGAGTACCACACAAAACTCAAATCCTGGCTTGAAGATTAGTTTGTGGAGACACTGACATTAGTTGAGTCGGATATCCATAATCTATAAACAGTTTTTTTTGTGCCTTTTTTTTTTTTTATTTCTTCATTTCTTCAGTGATGGGAACTCTTCTCTTTGAATTGGTGTGCCTTCAAAATAACATGGATTTAGGACTGCTTTTTGTTTCACTTTGGAGTGTATCATGCCACTTAGTGCAAAAATTTCTGCAAATTTGGAGAGTACAAATAAAATATTTCACCAAAAATTCAAATGTTCATTTGTTATCTTTCTGTGAGTGTCATTTTGAAGAGAAATTATTTTGCTACAAACTTTATTCAACATGTTATTGTCTATTTTGTCTACTTTAGTTTCAGGAATTTTTTATGAATTATTACCCTAATTCGCAAAATGCGCCCTGGCAATGGCGATGCACACTTTAATTACATCATCTGGCACTGTAAGGGTTAACCCTTTGATTACCACACCCTATCCACCAGCTGGTGGAAAGGGTCAGGGATCAAAGAGTTGAGTTTTTGCTTCACTAGCGTGGTTGACATTATAGGATGCTGGTGGACAGGGCATGGGAGTCAAAGGGTTAACATGCACTGAGTGCATACTGCTCAAGAGACGTTGATATAGTGTCCCATCTGAAAGACTAGCACCCACACTACCACTTTGTGGAGAAAAATATTTCTCAGGCTGGGAATTGAACTGGGAGTTTTTGCATCCTAGGCCTCTTGGCCACAGACTCATCTTATCATCACAACAACACCAGTAGTCAGGGCATGTAGACTCTTAGCTGACTTCACCATACTTCATAAAATGACATCAATCCTTACAAAATCCAAAACAAGTGTGACTGCCCATGTTCAAGCAAACAGGAACCAGAAAAAACAAAAAATGAAAGAATATGAACGTGTATTTAGTACAACAAAACAAGACAGGCGCAAATTTTCGGCCAACTGGCCTTTGTCAAGCGTAAGATTACAAACAAACAAACACTAGATACAAAAAATTTGAGAAAAAGAGTGAAACTTCCCTGCTGCTGTCTTCAATGAGAGAAAAGGAACAAACTGTTCCTTTTCTCTCATTGAAGACAACAGAGAAGTTTGTGGTATTAGCCCTGATGTGGCTCTAGTAGTCGGCTGGGCTATAAGCAATATGAACTGAATTGAGCTAAAGTGGAGCAACAGGTAATATCTCTTTTGGCCTCCAGTCTCTGCAGCATTCCTCAGGAATGTCAGAAAAAAAATGGCTACATACTTCGTCATATTTGGCCTGACCATGTAGATGGTGAACAAAAGAAGAAGAAGAAGAAAGAGTAGAAAAAAGACATGACATAGAGTATGACTGAAACCTGCATAATTACCACATTAACCCTTTGACTCCTGCACTCTGTCCATCAGCATCCTGCATTGTCAACCATGATAGCAAAATGAAAGCTTAACCGTTTGACTCCCTCATGCTATCTTCCAGCTTCCTACAGGAATTTGTTTGGTGGATATTGTGAGGGAGTCAAAGAGTTAAGTTTTTTTATTTGGTAGATAGGGTGCGGGAGTAAAAGGATTAAGATGCCTAATTGTATTATGTGCCCAGAAATTGAGAGAGGTAAGAGAACAGTGCTCATACACGCACATGCACGCACACACGCACATACACACACACACACCCACCCACATACCATCCAGGCATATTTTTTGAAAAGGAGAGATTTAATAGAAAAAAGGATAGTGTTGCATGCTTTACATATGACATGGTTTTCACCTGTTTTAAAGAACACTGTTGGTGTGTGCAGGTGTAAATGGCAGGCTGACCACCACCAACGACATCTGTGAAGTGCGTCGTGTGCTCGGCATTGAGGCAGCACGCAGAACCATCATCAATGAAATCAACTACACCATGGAGAGCCATGGTATCACTATTGACAAACGGCACCCCATGATGCTGGCTGATTTCATGACCTGGAAGGTGAGTTGTAGGGAAAGTCTTTGTGTGTGTGTGTGTATGTGTGTGTGTGTGTGTGTGCGCGTGTGCGTGTGTTGTGTGTGTGTGCGTGTGCGTGTGCGCGCGCGTGCATGTGTACACGTGCCTCTGTGTGTGTGTGTGCGCGCGCGCGCATGCGTGCGTGTGTGTGTGCGTGTGTGTGCATTCGTGTGTGTGTGCGCGTGCATTCGTGTGTGTATACAATAGAGGAAAAGAGGAAGACAAAAGTTTGTACCATGACGTAGGTGCTACTTTAGTTCTGAAGTCCCTAGCATGTATTGGCGCATAACCCATCTCCACTTGTTGGCTTCAGTGGCAGAGTTTCCTGCATGTCCAGATTGGCTGGGCCTAGCACTGAAATGTACCTCTGATTTCGAGATTTTGAGCTTGGGAAGACAGTCAGCCAAAACAGAAGATTGTCAAAAATGTTTTCCATGTGGTACAGTATATAGAATGTTTGGTAAAATGTCATTGTCTTTACTTCCACTGTTTGAGCATATATAATTCATTTTTTGCCGTTTTTACTGTGAGTGTGTCAGATTCAAAACAATCTTGATATCCAGTTCTGGAGCAGATTTATCGCAAAAAAAAAAGGTGCGGATATATCGCCAAAAAAGTGCAGATATATCGCCCCAAAAAGTTAGATATATCACCCCAAAAAGTGCAGATACATCACCCCAAAAAGTGCAGATATATCGCCCCCAAAAAAGTGACAAACCGTCAACTGAAGGTTACATCTCGTAGGTAACCAAACAGTAGTCTTCAGAATAATGTAATCACTTACAGTACAGAGACTGGCAAGATTTAAAAAAAAAAGCATGGGTAGGGTGTATATTTACTGTTTATTCCTTTTCAGTGTTAACACATTGACTCCCGCACCCTATCCACCAACTGCAAAAACTTGACCCTTTAACTCCCTCACTCTATCTGCCAGCTTTTTGGATAGGGTGAGGTAGTCAGAGGGTTATAAGTTTTTGTTTTGTTAGCATGGTTAACAATGCAGGATGTTGATGGACAGGGTGTGGGAGTTAAAGGGTTAACTCAGTAAACTTGGAGTTCTTATAGGCTGCCAGTATCTTTTGAATGGCTCCTGGAAGACGGTGAGATGTGAATATGACAAACATGGTTTGCATTACCGGTACTGACTTTTAATTTGATTAAGCAGGTCTGCAGTGGTTGTGAATTGTGTGATATTGGTCAGATGCCGTACCATTGAAATGATGGAAATGTGTGCAGGGCGACGTGCTGGGCATTACACGGTTTGGTCTGGCTGAGATGAAGGAGAGCGCACTGATGTTGGCCTCTGTGAGTTCTCCTTCCTTGCTTTTCTTCATTTTCTAAAAAAAAACATTTTGTTTTTGTTTTTGCTTTGTTTTCATAGTTGTAGCCTGTACAATTCAGTTGATAGGAATGCCATGGGATGGCTTTACCTTTTAGAGAATGACAATTGGTAGAAAATGAAAATCATTCTTACCAACAGATGACTGTCAATCAACGTCGGTGACAAAAGTTCTTCAGTGTTATATAGAACCAATAGTGTTGTACGGATCAACATGCAAAGTCAGTACGAGATTGAGGCAGCTGAAATATGGTTTATAAGAAGAATGTGAGGAGTTCTATGAACAACAAAGAAAAAAAATGAGATAGTCTTGAAAGAAACGAACGCAAAAAGAACATTAAATGAAGATTAGGAAAAGACAAGCAACATTGATAGGACATTTTATGAGGCAGGAGAAATTTGAGCACATAGTCACATGAAAGCTTGAGGGGAAAAACACCAGGTAGACCCAGGGAGAAAATGTTGAATGGTTTTGCGGAGTGTGTGAGGACAGAAAGGGTAGGAGATATACTTGTAACAAAAGATTATTATTTTAAAGATCATTGCATTCAGTGAGTTTCGAACCCACAACCTTCCAGTCGGTAATGCATTATGCTAACCACTAAACCACGGTGACTGGTACAAACAAACAAAAGACAGATTAGTATGGAGGGCCATGATCGCCCACGCCATGCAGCAAGGCACATGATGATGATGATGATGATGATGATTGGTAGTGTAGTGCGTTATGCG
Source organism: Monoplex corrugatus (assembly GCA_030674185.1). Lineage (NCBI taxonomy): Eukaryota > Metazoa > Mollusca > Gastropoda > Littorinimorpha > Ranellidae > Monoplex > Monoplex corrugatus. The sequence goes on along the minus strand of CM060306.1, from coordinate 115,186,601 downwards.
GATTTGTGTTAAACCTTTCATTCCTGCTGCAGCTGCTGCCATGGTTCAGGGCCCTTGCATTATTTGTAGTCAACATTGAACATGATTATTATATTCTTTGTATTCATTTTCCTTTGATAAAATATACATCTGAGAATTATTGAATCACTGTGATTTTAGTGTGTAAGCTGGTAATTTTGTTTTTTTGCAAAAATTACTGATGTGAAATTCAGGGGTTGATATGTTTGTTTGTTGTGGTATTATTACAGTTTGAGAAGACATCGGATCATTTGTTTGAAGCAGCGTACTTTGGACAAGAAGATGAAATCAAAGGTAAGTGTGTCTTTCCCCTTTTGTGGATAAAGAATATGATATCCTACCAGTCATGGAGAGATTGTGTGTTTGTGTGTGTGTGTGTGTGTATATGTGCGTGTGCGTGCAAGAGTGCTCGTGTGTGGGTGTAAAGAAAATGATTCCGTACCAGCACAGAGGTGTGTGTGTGCGTGCGTGTGGGCGTGCGTGTGCGCCTGGTTAGTGTAGATGAAGAGTTCCTGCTTTTCAGTCAAGGTTCTATATGCACATAAATCTGTCATACAAAATCAGAAGGCAAAGAGAGAATGAGGGTTAGTCTGACTGTACTAAGGTGGGTTGTGACCTGTTCCTAGACTGGTGTATGCACCACTAACCTGTCTGGTGCATCATTAGTGGTTGGTGTGTGCATTACTAGCCTGTCTGGTGCATCATCAGTGATTGGAGCTTGTACCACTAGCACAACTAGCCTGTGTTGCATCGTCAGTGATTGGTGGGTGCACAACTAGCCTGTCTGGTGCATAATCAGTGATTGGTGGGTGCACAACTAGCCTGTCTGGTGCATAATCAGTGATTGGTGGGTGCACAACTAGCCTGTCTGGTGCATAATCAGTGATTGGTGGGTGCACAACTAGCCTGTCTGGTGCGTCACCAGTGATTGGTGGGTGCACTACTAGCCTGTCTGGTGCGTCATCCGTGGTTGGTGGGTGCACTACTAGCCTGTCTGGTGCGTCATCAGTGATTGGTGGGTGCACAACTAGCCTGTCTGGTGCGTCATCAGTGATTGGTGGGTGCACTACTAGCCTGTCTGGTGCGTCATCAGTGATTGGTGGGTGCATAACTAGCCTGCCTGGTGCGTCATCAGTGATTGGTGGGTGCACAACTAGCCTGTCTGGTGCATCATCAGTGATTGGTGGGTGCACTACTAGCCTGTCTGGTGCGTCATCAGTGATTGGTGGGTGCACAACTAGCCTGTCTGGTGCATCATCAGTGATTGGTGGGTGCACTACTAGCCTGTCTGGTGCATCATCAGTGATTGGTGGGTGCACTACTAGCCTGTCTGGTGCATCATCAGTGATTGGTGGGTGCACAACTAGCCTGTCTGGTGCATCATCAGTGATTGGTGGATGCACTACTAGCCTGTCTGGTGCATCATCAGTGATTGGTGGGTGCACTACTAGCCTGTCTGGTGCATCATCAGTGATTGGTGGGTGCACTACTAGCCTGTCTGGTGCATCATCAGTGATTGGTGGGTGCACTACTAGCCTGTCTGGTGCATCATCAGTGATTGGTGGGTGCACAACTAGCCTGTCTGGTGCATCATCCGTGATTGGTGGGTGCACAACTAGCCTGCACAATTAGCCTGTCTTGTGCGTCATCAGTGATTGGTGGGTGCACTACTAGCCTGTCTGGTGCATCATCAATGATTGGTGGGTGCACAACTAGCCTGTCTGGTGCATCGTCAGTGATTGGTGGGTGCACAACTAGCCTGTCTGGTGCATCATCAGTGATTATGATGATGCAGATTTTAATTTCAAGCTTAAAAAAGGTATGTTATTTAATGATAAAAGAAAACCAATCTTTTTACAGTGTGTGTGTAAAAATAATAGTCATTGTGTTAGTGTGAATGATCTGGAATTTTTGTATATATTAGCAACTAACAGCACCTGCTCAGAAGTAGCATTTTAATACTTGTTCCATGTAGGCCCATGCAGCTGCCTGTACTTTTCAGATTTTTTCCCTTAAGTTAAATACATTACTTTCTTCTTACTGTCTCTCTCTCTCTCTCTCTCTCTCTGTGTGTGTGTGTGTGTGTGTGTGTGTGTGTGTGTGTGTGTGTGTGTGTGTGTGTGTGTGTGTGTGTGTGTGTGTGTGTGTGTGTGTGTGTGTGTGTGTGTGTGTGTGTGTGAATTGTGGTGTGTGTGTGTGTACACTCCATAGAGAACTGAGGAATGTGATTAATACTGTGAAATGGTTATAATATGAAATGTTTTAACTCTGATGGAATTCAGTAATTAGATCAAGGAGAGGCCACCAAAACAATTTGTACAATGAGAAAATCAACAGCTTCTGGATATGTTCTTTTGTGTGTATGCTGTGTATATTTGCCAGTGCAGGTTGGACAACATGCTCAATTTTGATGTAAGAAGTGCGTGCTTTTTCTCTCCCCCCCCCCCCCCCCCCCCACTTTTTTTTTAAAGGGATCTGGTTTATTTCTGTGATGCTTGTATGCTTGTGTATTCTCACACTGTGTAGGCTGTATGTTGCTGCACAGTCTACATACTCCGTCAGCAGTGAGTGTGTGTGTGTGTTTGTCGTTTGTTATTTCCATGTGCTGTCGGACTCCGATAATACTTACAGAATCTGTAATGTGCGTGTTTGGTGTTCTGCTTGCATATAAATATGAAGCGGCTTCAGGCACCAGCAGGTCAGCACACATGTTGATCTGAGATATCTGAAAAACATTCACTCTTTACGTGCCTGTTGGATGGTACCAGACAAGATCAGACCCAGACCCACTTGTTGCAAGCACTAGACAGGATCAAATCCAGACCTTTACCCACCTGTTGGAAGGTACCAGACAGGATCAAATCCAGACTTTTACCCACCTGTTGGAAGGCACCAGACAGGATCAAATCCACCTACCTGTTGGAAGGTATCAGACAGGATCAAATCCAGACCTTTACCTACTTGTTGGAAGGTACCAGACAGGATCAAATCCAGACCTTTACCTTCCTGTTGGAAAGCACCGGACAGGATGAAATACAGACCTTTACCTACCCGTTGAAAGGTACCAGACAGGATCAAATCCAGACCTGTACCTACCTGTTGGAAGATACCAGACAGGATCAAATCCAGACCTTTACCTACTTGTTGGAAGGTACCAGACAGGATCAAATCCAGACCTTTACCCACCTGCATGGGTGCAAATTTTTCTGTTTGACGATGGAATCCGTTTTTTCAAAAGAGTCAGAAACAGAAAATCCTTTTTTTGAAAAAGCTTCAGTTGGAAGATACCAGACAGGATCAAATCCAGACCTCGTACCTACCTGTTGGAAGGTACCAGACAGGATCAAATCCAGACCTTTACCCACCTGTTGGAAGGTACCAGACAGGATCAAATCCAGACCTTTTTACCTATCTGTTGGAAGGTACCGGATAGGATCAAATCCAGACCTTTTTACCTATCTGTTGGAAGGTACCGGATAGGATCAAATCTATACCTTTACCCACTAGTTGGAAGGTACCAGACTGGATCAAATCCACATCCAGACCTTTACCTACCTGTTGGAAGGTACCTCACCTTGCCTGTCACCTCTCTCCTTTGCTGTGATTTTCTCCAGGTCACATGATTGAGACATCTCTGGGTGACCTGCTGGATCCCCAGAACACAGACTTCAACGATGTTGAAATAGGTGTGCGGTCATCCCCTTTCTTCTCCTCACCTCAACTTTTCCCAGCAGGACCATTGACAACAGATCTGTTCTGGTGTTTCTGATTGCATAGCCTATGCATTTCAGCTTTCTTTCGTTGATCTCTGTCAGCAGCTGGCGCTATACATTCAGTTCCTTTAACATATCATTTGTTCTTCTGTGTGTCCATTTGACTATGAGAAGTCGTCTATAGAGCCACATTTCTGCTGCATTGATTTATTTTCTTCGTCTTTTCTTAGTGTCCAGGCTTCACAACCATACATCTAGGATTCTTTGTTTTAAGTCTTTGGGAAGTCCTCTGTCTTTCCATAGGTTGTTTAACTGCACCATTTTTGTTTTCCCATGCCAATTCTTGTTTTCACGTTTTTGGTGCAGGAGGCATCATTTGCTTTTACAGATCCTAGATACTTGAAATGTTGGACATTTTCTGATTCTGTATTGTTTATTTGAATGTTTGGATGTTCCTGGCCTTCTTTTCTGGCTATATGCATGACTTTGTTTTTTGTTGTTGTTTTTTTTGTAGTATTCAGTTTCAATCCTGCCCTGCAACCTGTTGCATCTACTTGATAGAGAATTCTATTCATGCTTGTGATGTTATCTGCCGTTAATGCAGTGTCGTCAGCATAGTTCAGGTTGGTGATGTACCAGGCAGGATCAAATCCACACCTTTCAAATTGGAGTCCGACATCTTACCCACTTGACTATTGTGCCCTTCAATTGTACGCTTTGTAAATATTTCATTATTATCATTGTTATACTGTGTGATTGCAGGGGTGAGTGAGTCAATCATCATGGGTACCCCTGTCAAGGTGGGTACCGGACTGTTCCAGTTGTTGCAACGTGTAGACGAACCACCCCCACGCATCAAACGGAATTACCTCTTCGAGCACCCGAAATTCCACCTTCATGATGCATTGACAGGCAGGCGCACGTCACACAAACCCGAGACACTTTAGTTGGCCACATTTTGGTTCTCCACACCACTTTCACCTGTCTCGTGGCGAGGCACAGACGCGTATCAGCTACAAAGGATTGCTGTAGCACAAAATCGCTGGGAAAATGCAGCTGTGAGCGTTGATGCTGTTTGGACTGACTTTCACTCGACTACCTTTTGTGTGGGGTGTCGTTGTGTGCAGGCATACTTTTACTTTTTGTTTTTATGCCTACCGAGTAGTTTTAGGGAACATTGCTACAACTTAAGACCATACAAAAGGAAAAACAGGTAAACTGAGGCAAAGACGCTGTGTGAGGTACAGGAGACTATGGTGGTGTGAAAAGTATAAAAGTATGGGTGATCATTGTGGGGGAAGGAGAAACGAAAGTTTGGTTGACACTTACATACGGGTATGTATGCATTCATCCATCCTTCATCTGTCTGTTCTTCCATTACAATTTGTGTATGCTCATAATTGACATATAAACTTGCACGCATGCAGGGTGTCCCACAAACCAGTTGAACATAACCTGTGTGCATTGGATCATTGTCGAAGGGTATTGATGGTGAAATGTGTAAACACCACCCATAGGTATGCTGAGGGCCCTTTCAGTAAAATAGTATCCCCACCTTCTTGAAATTATTTGATAGAAGCTTCCTCTTTTCTGTCATTTTCTTTGTTTCTGCCTTGCTCTTTTGCTTTTTGTCATCTATCATTTTTTTGCTTTTCTGGTCCAGTCATGTGTGTGTTGTGTAAAGCCTTAAATACTTTTTGGCTGTAAGATGTGATACACAGAAACAATTTAACCCTTTGACTCCCGCACTCTGTCCACTAAATGCGAAGACTTGAACCCTTTGACTTTCTCACCCTATCTACCAGCTTCCTGCAGGAACCTGGTGGCTAGGGTGAGGGAGTCAAAGGGTTACATTTTTGCTTTTCTAGCTTGTCAAAGGGTTAACCCTTTGACTCTTGCATCCTATCCACCAGCTTCTGCATCGTCAACCATGCTAGCAAAGCAAAATCTTAACCCTTTGACTTCTTCACCATATCCACCAACTTCCTAAGAAGCTGGTGGGTAAGAGTGAGAGAGTCAAAGGGTTACAGTTTTGCAGCTGATGGATAGGGTGCAGGAGTCAAAGGGTTAAGTATCACACAGCCCCCACCTTGTGGGTGTGGTATGTTGAGGACACCCTGTTTTCTGTATTCTTGCCTTTTTCTTTTCTTTTTTTCTTCTTCATCTTTGATTTAGATCTTCATTTCTGCACCTGTCATTTTTATATTTGAGAACTTTCATCATCTTGTCTTTTTCTGTCTTCGTCCTCAGTTTTTTTTGCCATCTCTTTTCAGTCTGTCATTGTATTCACTGATTTTTTTTCTCACAAATGCTGCCTTTGAAATTCTAAAGATAATAGGTGAAAACTGCTTTGCTGAGATAGGCCCATACTTTGGAGTCTGATTGCATGTCCCATTGTTTCCCTGGCCATGATAGCAAAGCCAAAATTTAATCCTTCGACTCCCTCACCCTATTCTCCATCTTCCTGTTTACCCACATAACTATTGCACTCATCATTTATCATCTGTAGGTATTAAAGTGGTTTGGTTTTAAAACTAAACTTGTAAAATTCATTTACTGTGCAGGATAATTTTTTTGTAATACAGCCTAGGTTATTACTATTCCTGGTATTTTAGGTGTATTTAGGTATATGGTTTGGTAGTTTTATTACCAAAACTAATTAACTATGCAGACTGGTATTCTTAGCACAGCTTAGCTGTTATTTTTTTAAATGCACTTTTAATTTTTTTTAATTTTCTTTTTTTTACTGTATTTAGGTTTTAAATGGTTTGTCTTTTTCATCGACTGCAGGCTACTGTATCTTTTTCATTTACTGCAGGCTACTGTATTTCATTTTTCATTTGGTGTTTGTGTTCTGTTTGATTTTATTCTGGTGATGTAGTTGTGTATTTTTACAATTTTTTTAATTATTTTTTTGTTTACTGTATTTAGGTTTTAAGTGGTTTGTCTTTCTCATTGACTGCAGGCTACCGTATTTCATTTTTCATTTGTGTTCTGTATGGTTTTATTCTTGTGATGGAGTTATGTATTTTTACTTTTTTTTTTCGTTTACTGTATTTGTTTTAAGCGGTTTGTCTTTCTTATTGACTGCAGGCTACTGTGTTTCATTTTTCATTTGGTGTTTGCGTTCTGTATGGTTTATTCTGATGATGGAGTTATGTATTTTTACAATTTTTTTTGTTTACTGTATTTATGTTTTAAGTGGTTTGCCTTTCTCATTGACTGCAGGCTACTGTATTTCATTTTTCATTTGGTGTTTGTGTTCTGTTTGGTTTTATTCTTGTGATGGAGTTAGCTCGTGCATTTTTGTGTTTGTGCTTTAAATAGTTAGACAAACCTGAAATGACTATTAGCAGTAGATTTTGCTACAAGTTAACATAAGTTTAGTTACAGGTTTCTATCCTTTTACTCCCTTGAACCTGCAGCCTGTCTCCACTCGGAGGGGAATCACATTGCAATATATAATTGTATATAATATGCTCTCTATAATTTTCCATTGTTTTTATTCTTTCTCCCCATTTATAGCTCTTGTGTGTGTGTGTGTGTGTGCGTGTGCGTGTGCGTGTGCGTGTGCGTGTGTGGGTGCGCGTGGGTGCGTGTGTGTGCGTGCGTGTGCGTGTGTGTTTCAGCGCTTAGATTTGATTTTATCAAGATTTTGCGCTATATAAATATTGTAATTATTATTATTATTATTATATCCCATCAAGTAAAGTATTGTAGACATTTGGATGGGTATGAGAAAGTTTGTTAATTGTCTGGATATAGTGTGGGCTGACTTTGTGTACTGATTGTGTCCTGCTGCAACTAGACATGGAATCATCGTGAACAATCAGCAGGTGCAAGAGACAGTTCTGAGGTCTTTCTGCTGATGAGTCTTTTCAGATTATTCATCATGGACATATACAGCAACCACAACATGCTCATCCTGCAGTTCATCAATCTTGTGATCTTCCAGCTTTTTGCTGAGCTTGCAAATGGATCAAATGTTTTCAAACTCATCTCCTTCATGAGCTTCCTGTATGTTTCAAGTGCTAGCTGGAAGGCATCTCCTCTGCGGACCTTCTGATGTCCAGCTCTCGCCATCAGAAAACACATGCAGTCACCCACCATCACCATTCATTATAAATATATCCTATCATTTGTATTGGGTCTGGACACTGTGACTGGTTGTCTTGATCCAGGGCATTTTGACCTGTCACCTTGTTCAGTTGTGCTGGGTCAAGCAGCCAGGTGGTTAAATATCACACTTCCAATCAGAAGGTAGGCCTACTGGGTTCAGTCTACCTAGACACTTCCACGTGGTGCAGGCTGGGTAACTCTGAGCGGATCCATCGATTTCAGCGGATGAACTTGTTTCAGAGAGAGAAAAAAATTTTTTTCAAGGAAATATTACTGAATTATTGTATTTGCCATCAGGAAATGCATCCATAATGCCTCATAATTACAGAAATTCTTCAGCGTCTGGGGGGCTACCTACCAGCAGGGATGTTGCCCCTGGAGCCCAGCCAATTTTCAGAGGAAACTATCTTCTCTTATCCAGCCTGGTGGTGGGTAAAGGGTGGATATTTTTCTGATCTCCCAGATCGGCATGTGTAGCGACTCACCAGTAGGTGTGTACACACAGAATATCAAATAAGCACACTTAAGATCCTGTAAGTCATGTCAGTGACAGGCTTTTGCACGCTTAAGATCCTGTAAGTCATGTCGGTGACAGGCTTTTGCATGCTTAAGATCCTGTAAGTCATGTCAGTGACAGGCTTTTGCACGCTTAAGATCCTGTAAAATTGAAACATGACAACACCCAGTATGAATATCCACCAAAGATGCAGATCGTGCAACAACATAGTGGAATGTGCTCAACTGGCCTAACAGTTCAAATTCTCTGTGCTCCACTAAAAGGTCTGATTATGTGTAATGCGTAGTGGGTCCAGTTCTTGCAATACTGCATAGAACAAAAAACAAAACAAAAACAAACAATAAAATAAAAAGTAAATAAAATTAAAACATGAAAAAAAGAAAAAAAAAACAACCCTAATCAATATTTTGATGCAAAGTATGAGACATTCAAAGCCACTAAACAAAGAACAATAAAATCATTTTTAAGAATATCAGTTATTCATGTAAACACACACACACACACACACACACACACACACACACAACACACAACACACACACACACACACACACCAGACTGACTCTGTATTTCGTGCAAAGACAAGATCATCTACAAGTAATCAGACATGGTAATCCACGTGGAGACAACAAAATTATCTTCAATTATTGAGACACTGTAATTCTTGTAAAGACAACAAAACCATTTTCAAATACTTCAAATACAAACTGGACTCGCCAAGAAGTACACAAGTACACACATACAATGTTTTCTTTCCTCCACAAAGATAATATCTGTCATAATTATAAATGATACAAAGGACGGCTGAAGGTGGGGGTGGAGAAGTGGGGTGCAGTGAGATTACAAACTGGACACGATTGTCCTCTGCGGTCTGCATAACTTTCACACACAACAACAACAAAAATAATCCTTTGATTTCTGCACCCAGTCCACCAGCATCCAGCATTAAAAACCATGCTAGCAAAGCAAAAACTTAACCGTTTGATTCCCTCACCCTATCCAACAACATCTTGCAGGAAGCTGGTGGACATGGTGAGGGAATCAAACGGTGAAGTTATTGCAGTTAGTGTATAGAGTGTGGGAGTCAAAGGGTTAAACATATCAAAATAATCTGACCTTTATAATGGGTGTGGCAGTCAAGTGGGTAAGACATCAAGACTTCCAACAGGTTCGATCCTGCTGTGGTACCTCCACCCTGCGAGTAACTGGTGGAGATTTTTCCCATCTCCAGGTCAATGTGTGTGCAGACCTGTTGGTGCCGAAACACTGTGTGTATACACACGGAGAAGATCAAGCATGCATGTTATAGATCCTGTAAGTCATGTCAACGTACGGTGGCATATGGAAACATCAGAACAGCCAGCATGCACACCCACCAAAGATGGATAGTGCAGACTGAGTAGTGACATACCAGCTGCACAACATGCATACATGTATCCAGAAGAAACTGGAACGCTTAAAAATGGTACATTACAGACAAAGCAACATTCAACAGAAAATGGTGATAGTTTCGTCTTTCTGACACAAGATAAATATTTTTTTGATATTTATGCTTAATATAAATGAGTTTTGTACCATGCAGGCCTTAACAGCTGGTCTTCATACAAGTGGGTGAAGTATAATCAAAGATATATTCTCAACACCCTTTGGGATAAACGTGTCGCACAAATACTCGAATCTAGTACTTTGTATAAAATATAATATATAATATATAGGTTATCCCATATCTCAAATACTGATATGTAAACTGTCTCCCATAATTAAACAAGTCATTATGCCATATTACAATTGGCAAAATCAACTGGGATACACACAAGACCAAGAGCTTGAAACATACTACAAGCAGACCCTGCAGAAACCCTTTTTCATTTTTACATCCGAGATGTAGACACACAGATATTCACACTTTACTCCCCCACCACCAAAAAAAAAAAAAAAAATTAGGCCTACAAAACAAAAAACAAACAAAAAAACCCCCCAAAACCCCACTGCCCTCACACAATCCAAAAACAAACCAAAGAGAACAAATCAAAACAAGATGATCAAGCCCTTTTAATCTTCCTTTTTATAGAACAGAAACACCCACCTACATAACACATAGAAACTCGAGCATACACACATGTGCGCAAACGTACGCACACACACACAGAGTCCAGAGTTCATCATTATCTTAACCCTTTGACTCCCTCACACTATCCACCAGCATCCTGCATTGTCAGTCATGACAACAAAGCAAAAAATAAAGGGTTAAGTTTTTGCAGCTGGCGGATAGGGTTAGGGAGTGGAAGGGTTAAATCATTTACGTAAGGTTAACATAAAAGTAAGATTAACATAAAAGTTGTAGGCCTACTGACAACACAGTCACACACAGACACGCACTGGATTCAGCCTGAAGTCAGGCCTCCAAAACGGTTATAAATACCTTTTAACACAAGGGTCATAACGGGCAACTGTAACTGAAACATCCAGGTCTTTCTCTTTGTTTCACTTTCAGTTTCACAAGATAATATCTCGGCACTCAGAATAAATTGTATGCACTGATGCCATGTAATGGAGAAGATCCCAACTGATTGTGGCATAAACCATAGGCCTGCACATAAGCCCTATGCCTTGGCAAAACCTTGAGGGCCTACCTAGCATACAGATTTTATGTCTTATCTTTCTATCAGTCTTGGTCTTTGGAACAATCTAGGCTATACTGAAGTGAAACATGTAGCCTATCTTAAGCCATAATGTTACCCCTCCTCTCCAGCAAAACAAAAAAAAAACCCCAACAACAACAAAAACCCACCCAGGTGAAAACACAACCAATTCCCAGGTAGCCTATAAACTCACGAATGTCCTACACAATCACTCCACACATATCCACCCCAAAACAAGATGATACATAGCCTCTATCTGCCCACCAACACATACGATTAAATGATCTCCAGACTATCTTCTTCAGATTAAATTATTGTCTCCATCATCCCAATTCTTCCAGTCCATACTCCTCCCTTGATATATGTACAGTGGAAACCTGATATAACAGGGATGGGACCAAATCAAAATCCCTGTTATATCAGATCCCTGTTATATCAGATATCAAGGGAAATAAGGACTGATCAACTAACTCTTGATCTAGGCCTAGATCTGGTCTGGTGTAAGTGTGCAGTAAGCTTACAAACTGAATGATGGCGCAGTCAGTCACTGACTCAGTGGCCTCAGGCCTACACGCTTGCGCGCGCATCACGCTCGCATTGCGAAACGTTCTTTCAGTGTACAGTACACAGTATACCAAGGCTAGCCTAGATCTAGATCTAGGCCTACTGCATGGCGTGCTGAGTCTAGGCCTAGGCCTTTCTGCTGCAGAGCCCGTCTCGGCATCCCTGCTATAACCGATCGAGCCCTCTTGTCTCCCTGTTATTGCCGATAAGTTTTAATAGAGACAAAGAGGAAGAAAAAATGGGGATTGAAAAAAGCCCTGTTATATCCGGATTCCTGTTATAACCGGTCCTGTTATAAATGGTTTCCACTGTATCTAGTTTAAAACACATCATGACATCCCCCCCCCCCCTCCAAAAAAAAAAAAAAGACTACAAAGAAATGTAAAGCTTAAAAAAATATCCACTACCACCACATAATTTTTTTCTGACCATTTTACTCTATGCGTGCGCGCGCACACACACACACACACACACACACACATGCACAAACACCACGTATGAATGCATAATCACACACACACACACACTCCATATGTCACGTATGAAAAAATGTGATTTCTCATGGCTGATCTTGATCAGAATCTCTGCATGCACGTTATATTATGTTATTCATTCTTCATATCACAAAATACTTGGTTTTCAGAAAAAGGCACTGACTGCCCACAAAATGAAGTTTACCCTGAGCATGAAATAAATTCATTAAGAAAATGTCAATGAAGCGTTTTTCAATACATAAGTAAGAACAAAAGTTGTCAACAACATATACTAAGTTTTCGTTCAACATGTGTCTATCAATCTGCAAAAGCTCAGCTTCTGTAGGATTTGGAAAAGGTCTAAAACTACCATTTTTTTTACATCTGTGTTGATATTCTCCTGGCCACTGAGGTCAGACTGTCGCACAATTGTCATATATTGAAGTTAAACTTCGACATGATTACATTCAACAAGTTCTGACCTGAAGTTTGTATAAAAAGCTGATTCTTTGATTTTATAACAATTTTTGTTTCTGACGGCGCAGTCATAAATATACAAATGACTGATCTTTTCGAACTATTTTTTTTTTTCCAAAAAAAGAACGTTACATTGTTTGCAAAACATTGTTACAATTGTATCACACAATTTAAAATTCAAAACATAGAATTTATCAGTATTTTTTATACAAAGGAAGTACATATATACATTTATGAAATGCAATCATTTTACAAACAAAATAAATACACACTAATCTAAATAGATTACAAACATTAAAATGTTACAAACATGTAAGAAATTACACCATGTGTGTTTCTACCAATGGTTAATGTGATAGCCATTTTTCTCTTAAAATATGCAAGCCCCAAGTCAATTTTGCAGTAGGCCCTATATTCTTATATGTGGTATTTTGTAGTCAGATATTTTATGAGAGAAGTTAGATTTGGAAGTGTTTTTTTAATTTACATTTATAAATACCAGGTACACTTTCCCTTGAAGGATAATTACATCAAATATTGGATCTGTGTAGGCCTACATGTCTTCATCAGCAGCAAACAATATTGTCATATTTTGAGTTACCTGATAGTCTGATGTTTATACAGGTAATACACTCTTTCTTCAACAAATTTTCAACTCTTTCTCAGAATCTTTTGACATGTAAACACTTTCAAAACACACGATCAATGCTGTTATTTTCATTTCCAAACAGAAGTCACAGTAAAAATTGTTTACAAGTCCCATTTCCTTTAAGAAGATATTTGTCCCCAGAATTCTGTGTACAATACATATTAGTGACTACTTTATTTCAATCTACTGTGTTTCATGAATTTTCATATATATCTATGTCCATGGAATATTTGTTCCGAACCTTTCTAACCATTCAGAACAAGATTCTGGAAGTGCTTCATCTTTCGTTAAAATGAAACAAAACTTGACGAACACCAAGGACAATGGCGATGTCATGACAGTAAAAACGGATTCTAAATGTTTCCAGAAATTTCTGAGAAAGTGCTGTTCACAGTTTTCTCAAAGAATGCTAATACTGGACATTTTTTTGGTCCACATGATCTTAACTTTGTGCCTTACCTCCCAAACTCTAATATCATGCAGTTTTTTTTTACCCATGTAAGCTTTTTTTCATGCTCCAAACTTATACTTTTGCAATCCTTTGTTACACATCAACCTCCATTCACTCATCAAGGTGTATAGGTTTTTGCAATCCTTTGTTACACATCAACCTCCATTCACTCATCAAGGTGTATAGGTTTTTGCAATCCTTTGTTACACATCAACCTCCATTCACTCATCAAGGCGTATAGGTTTTTGCAATCCTTTGTTACACATCAACCTCCATTCACTCATCAAGGTGTATAGGTTTTTGCAATCCTTTGTTACACATCAACCTCCATTCACTCATCAAGGTGTATAGGTTTTTGCAATCCTTTGTTACACATCAACCTCCATTCACTCATCAAGGCGTATAGGTTTTTGCAATCCTCTTACACATCAACCTCCATTCACTCATCAAGGTGTACAGGTTTTTGCAATCCTTTGTTACACATCTACCTCCATTCACTCATGAAGGCGTATAGGTTTTTGCAATCCTTTGTTACACACCTGCCTCCAAGGCGTATAGGGTAGGAGATGAAACTATTATCCCTCACAATGGGTTTCTTTGAAAATACCACTATCATAAAATATGCGAATTAAAAGAATTTATTTCATTAATCTTTAATTATTCGACTAGTCTGAAGTAAATGTCTTGGGTAGATTGTTTGAAAATAGCCACTTCTCCAGAAAAGAATCTGTATTCTTCATTTATCTACGTAGGAGGATGTAAGTTAACCCAAATCCTATTCAGCTAGTTGTAAGAAGTGTAGGCTGCCACTTGGACACTTGCTGGTCTGCAAGATGATGGCAAGGGTTGGGGGCGCATTCTATGTCTGTAGCCCATTCGGCCAATGGCTCTGAAGCATATGGCTCCACACAAATTATGAGTGAAAAACTAAAAGCCCAAACCCCAAATCTGAAAACACAAGGAGCATTCATTATCTCCAAAAAAAAAAAAAATCTGATGTACATACAGTTAAGAAATAGGGCCGTGGCTTTCAACCACACAGTCTGCCCTCCACACTGGAAAAGAAAGTGGAAAAAGTCACTTCCAATCTCAAATTCAACATATCAGTCAAACTCAAAGGGTTAAGAATACAATGATTAGTCTTCTTGACTACAACTGCTTGAAATGATATGTACAAAACCGCTGTACACATAATAACCCAACATGTGCCACTCATCTACCTCTGCTTACCTGTCCATTCAAGTGATACAACTTGGTGTACACAGCACCATTAACTGTTACTGTTAACTGAGAAGTTTCTAGAACAGCCATTTTTAATCAAGAACTTTCCTGAAGTGTTCATGGCCCACAGACAACCACACCTTAACTATAGTCAGTTACTATTCCTAATCCAGTTTATAAAATCAAATAACACAGTGTAGCTACATTTTTCACTCATCAATATTTTCCACTTACATGACCCATTAATGACTTTTCAAACCAGATCTCCATACAATAGCTGAACAGCCTCAAGTCATAGCAACATACAGAAAATCCCTTTGACCCAGATTACAGATATCAGATAACAAGGGAAAGTGATGCAACACTGCTCTGAGTGTTTTTCTCCACACTCAACCCACTGTTCTGTGTGGTTTTCTCCACACTCAACCCACTGTTCTGTGTGGTTTTCTCAACACAGAGACTTTGTTCCTGTTCAGGCTGCCTTCACAGTTATATGAATTTTCCTGGACTAGAACATGTTTAACCCTTTGATTCCTGCACCCTGTCTGCCAGCATCTCGCATTGTCAATCATGCTAGCAAAGCAAAAACTTAACCCTTTGACTCCATCACCCTACCCACCAGTTTCCTGCAGGAAGTTGATGGATACGGTGAGGACGTAAAAAGGTCAAGTTTTTGCAGTTGACGGATAAGGTGCGGGAGTCAAACTCAAAGGGTTAAGAATACAAGTGATTAGTCTTCTTGACTCACACAGACTAGTAAAGAAGATCATAAATCTTGATTGCCTGTTCAACTAGCGGATCATACATGAAGAGACAAATGAAGAGACAACCACTCATGCTGAATGCTAAACAGTGAAAGAAAGCACGACTGAGCTTCATCCTCACTAAATTCAGATCAATCAATGCTGCCCAGTGGCAAGTTTAAAATTCCCCATAGGTCTCAACAACCCAGACTTAACCCTTCGACTTCCACACCCTATCCATCAATTGCAAAAACTTATTTCTTTGACTCCCTCACCCTGTCCACTAGCTTTATGCAGGAAGCTGGTGGATAGGGTGAGGGAGTCGGGTTAAATTTTTGCTTTGCCAGCATGGTTGACAATGGAGGATATTGTTGGACAGGGTGCGGGAGTCAAAGGGTTAAGGGACTTTACACTTGTCCCTCTTTACAATTGTACCGACCCCCTAAACACGAAACAGATGAAGAGTTTGAACAAATGTTTAGGAATGTAAACTAGAGAGCAACACTTTAAACTACAGCTCACACAGCACAAATCAGGAATTCAATTTCTTACAGCTATGAACAAATTTGTCAGTGGCCTTAACAGACAGTCCTCCACATTTCACAGCTTTGATAAAAATTTGATACAGATTGATCTATGCAGAGCTGAGAAAATTGTGTCAACACATTTCACTAACAGACAGCAACACAGCAATGTATACAGACACACACCTCTCTCCAATCTGCATGAAATAATCTCTCTTAAAAAAAAAAATAAAAAAAGGGAAAAAAAAAAAAAAAAAGGGGAAAAAACACCCTGAAAAATATGCGAGGAAAAGAAGCACCAAAAGAAAGAAGACAGGAAGCAAAAATACTGCCAAGTATTTTCAGCAATGTTGGCATAATGTACTCAGGGATGTTTGAAGCGATATTTATCCAACTGTTCCTTGCGGTACTTCATAAAATTGCGTGACTTGGTCTCTCCGGCCTGTACCATCCGTTCTAACGCCTTTGCTCTGTCCATCCCATCCCAGTACAGGCCTGTCCAATCAATGTCTGGCCATCTGAAACGAACAAAAAATACTTTGTCAGTAATAGTGCTATATGCAGGGATTGGCTTAGGAGTCGTCTTCAATCACTGACCGAATAACAATTGAGGAGACCAAAGGCCATGCCATCTTGTGGGTGGATCAACATATGGAGCTATCAGTTGGTCCTGTTTTAAAAATACTGAAGTAAGTGATGACACTTGGGTTTCGAAAAATGGCATGCACGAGCACCATATACATTTGTTTTGCCACAAGGCAGACAGAATGTAGCAGCTACTTCTGCCATAGCCAGACTCACTAAATGGAAATGGTTCATCATTGTCTTTGGTGGTAGCTTCATGTTATGTTCCATTTGTCATTACAGTTGGTTTACAATGTCTCAAAAGAGGCAAAGCTGATGGAAGGGCAGCTTGATTTGTTTGGCGGAAGGCAGGAAAATCAGCTGAATGGACGATGACTGTGTCAGAGTTATCTTCATCAACAGCAGATTATGAGAGAGCTCAGTGCCCAGCTATGATGGTAATGATGATGATGATGATGATGATGATGATGGTGATGGCAACCATGATGCTATGGATTTCCATCTAGGATTGAGACTGCCTGGCAGGGCTGTACTCTTAAGCTTACAATTATAAAACATCCTGGCATCAACCAGGCCAGAGAGATAGAGACACCCACAGTACTGGTCAGGAAATATGAGTAACACCATCAATCAACAACACATCTGTAATTAGTGTAAAGTGTATGAAACTGGACTGTGTAGTCCCAGTCTTCTCAAGAGCCCATAACACACTCAGCTCTGGGTAGGAATCAGTTCAGGCTGAAAAATCCCACAATAATATTTTAAGGACTGATTGGGATTCAAATCCACAATCTTCCGATCAGTAGTTTGTTGCATTAACCATAATCATGGTGACTGGTAGACAGAAAGAAAACAAACCATTAATTAAACAAATAAATATTAGTAAAACAGAAACAGACAAAACTGCTTTATTTTTAGGATATTGTCTGTCATCCAAAAATTATGTTTAGCTATAGAATTCTGAGTGGTGGAAATCCTCCGGTCAACACTGTAAATCGGTATAACAACAGAGCTGGTATCATCTGCAAAACTTTCATGTGACAAAGAATGAGACTGAGACTAGTGAGAGGCAATGACACCAGATACTGGTTTACTGTAGAGAGGAAAAAGCAATAACAAAACAACAACAAAACCAGTACAGGTCTGAGAACTAATCCTTCTGGGATGGTGTATTTAGAGATGTTTCAAAAGAATACAGGCCACCGATGGAGACTAAATGAAAGTGCCCACTGACAGCACAATATTACAGATTTCATACTACTCAATCTATGAAACAACACACTCATAAAGTGTCTGCTTATTGTATCTAAAGCAGCTGATAGGTCAAGGAGACATGAAATTGAAATTATGTTGTCACTAACCAGAAGAACAAGAAAATCAATGTAAGCGCATCTCCAACAAGACAACACAAAACAAAACAAGCGCAAATTTTCGGCCAACTAGCCTTTGTCAAGCGCGAACGCACGGTCACAGACAAATCACAGACACCAAACAATGGATAATAAAAACGGGACTAAAAACTTCCCTGCCGCCTCGTCCATCTCTTACCCACTGGACGAGGCGGCAGGGAAGTTTTTAGTCCCGTTTTTATTATCCATTGTTTGGTGTCTGTGATTTGTCTGTGACCGTGCGTTCGCGCTTGACAAAGGCTAGTTGGCCGAAAATTTGCGCTTGTTTTGTTTTGTGTTGTCTTGTTGGAGATGCGCTTACATTGATTTTCTTGTTCTTCTGGTTTGTGTTTGCTTGGGCGCAGGCAGTCACTCTTGTTTTGTATGTTGTCACTGTCAAGAGCAGCAAGATCATTGACTGAGGACTTTAATGCTTTGCCTCCTGCTCCCTATCAACCAGCTGCAAAAACTTAACCCTCTGGCTCCCCCACCCTATCCACCAATCTCCTGAAGGAAGCTGGTGGATTAGGTGAAGGAGTCAAAGGGTTAAGTACTTGCTTTGCTAGCATGATTGACAAAGCAGGATGCTGGTGGACAAGGTGCGGGAGTCAAAGGGTTAACTAAAGCTGTGTTTGAGCTGTAACCACTGTATGCAGACTGGTGTGGAATAAGAAGACCACTGAACTGAGATAGTCAAGAAGCTGAGAGTAGACAACTCTTTGGATCACCTTTGAGATAAACAGAGACTGGAAACTGGCCGGAAGAAGATGGGCACAAAAACAAACAAACAACAAACAAACACACAAAGAAAGAAAGAAAGAAAGAAAGAAAGAAAGAAACAAAATAAAACCAAACCAAACCACCAACAACCAAAAATCCCCGTAATTTTAAAGCCTTTGCAGCACTCTGCTCTGCCAATGTCATCCCAATATAAATGAGTGTGTGTGTGTGTGTGTGTGTGTGTGTGTGTGTGTGTGTGTGTGTGTGTGTGTGTGTGTGTGTGTGTGTGTGTGTGTGTGTGTGTGTGTGTGTGCGCGCGCGTGTGTGCGCGCGCGCGTGTGTATGTGTATGTGTGTGTGCGCGCGCGTGTGTGTGTATATCTGTGTGTGCGCACTTGTACTCATGTGTGTATACATTGTGTGTGTACATATACAGTGAGTCTGTTTACAACAAACTTCAAAGGAGAGGGACACATGTTTGTTATAGCAGTAGTTCCTATTACTAGTATTAGCTACAAGTAAGAAACATCAGTGACCTTACACAATACTGACTGTTTGCCACCTTGCTCATAGAGTTCAGATGCTATTCACAACATTCACTATGTTGTATGTCATTATTATAATGGTTATCAGTCAGTTTTATGGCTCAGTCACTGAAGAATCCAAACCGAAACACACAGGCGCACACACAGACACAGTATACATACAATACAGTGCTGCTGGTGTTATGTCATAATTGCTGTGCTATACATACAGTGTATGATGCAGTAGTACCAGTCTTGAGCACTTGTTCATTGTAGAACAAGATTACAGCAAGCTTGGTCACTGGGAAACAGCATGTTGTTGATACAAAGAGGAGTTCATTATGCATGATTGATAGTAGATTTTGTTCATTAATGATAGAGACAGAGACAGTATTTTACAAGAGGGAAAGAAAAGGAAGTAGGCGAGGAAAATAAAAGAGGACGTATGGTTGGATATTCATTGTAGACAGGTTCATTTATAGGTGGACTCCACTGTATGTATGTGTGATTATGTGTGTGTGTGTGTGTGTGTGTGTGTGTGTGTGTGTGTGTGTGTGTGTGTGTGTGTGTGTGTGTGTGTGTGTGTGTGTGTGTGTGTGTGTGTGTGTAAGTGAGCTGATGAGTGTCTGAGTGTGTACATTTATGTTCATGCATTTGCAGATTCATTTTTTTCGGTGTGTGTGCGCGTACAAACGCATATGGTAGGTGTTTGTGTGTGTGTTGTCTAGGAAAGTAAGAAAAACATATACATGTTTTTTTTTTTTAGTTTGTCTTGTTTTTTGTTGATATTGTTGTTGTTTTTGTTGATATTGTGTTGTTGTTGTTGCATGAACCAGAAAAACACAAAAATAGAATCAGAACGCGTACTTTAATACAAAGACAAGACAGGCACAAATTTGTGGCCAACTGGCCTTTGTCAAGCATGATTGTAAGACCACAAACAAACACTAAATACAAAATTACCGGTAGGAGAAAAAGACTGAAACTTCCCTGCTGCTTTGTCCAGTGGAGAAGGGGACCATTGTTGTTGTTGCATGACTGGTTGATATAGGGAGGGAGGTATTTTATCAAAGTTAATTTTAAATGCTTGTTTAATTTAACATGTATCATCTATTTTCTTTTCATTAAAGTGGTAGGGGTTGACATGTACTTACTTTATGTGTTGGCTTAAGTTTCTAATGCTTTTGTGAAGCACTTAGTGCTCTTGAAAGATGAGGCACTTTTAAAGGAGTCATTATTATCATTATTATAATATTATCATCATTTCCACCATCACTATCATATTATAATTATTATCATCATCATCATCATCATCACTACCATCATCATCATTATCTCATCATTATTATTATCACCATCATCATTTTTACCACTCCAAATCTGGTTCATTCCTTCATTATTGCTAAAGGAAACGAGGAAATAAATCTGATATGGTTTTCTAGAATCAAACTCACAGTCAATCTGAATGTATTTTTACACTTTTAACAAGTATATTCCCTCATCTATAGGCCCACTTGGTAAAATGGCAAGCTCCAGCTTTTCAGTCTAACTGCATGGGTTTGAATCTTGCTCAAGAAAAATATATATGCTGTGAACTCCATTTGCAGCTGTGAAAAGGTACCTGCCCCTGTTCTGGGTTCAGGAAGCTAAAGAGATATGTAGGAGACAGGCACTGCCTTCACAATGCTGGAAACAAGAAGGTGGATTTTTATCATCTCATTCCCCATTTCCATGTGTCTGCCTTTGCCTACCATGATTTTATGAAGGACCTGACCAATTGATGTAGTGATTGATGTTTCACCACAGTTCATTGTTGCACCTTCTTTGACACTGTGTGTATTGTGGTACATCTGTATTCATCACAACATTGAACATGTTTCACCCTTCCCTTGTTGTTTGTTTGTTTTTAATGCTTCCTTTCTTTTGGGTTTCTTTTTTTTTTTATATGCTTATATGTGTATCTAGAGTAACATGGATTAGCTGTAAGACAGGTCCAAAGGCACCTAATGCTACTATTCTTGGATGTAAAATTTCAACCTATACTGACAAGGGTTATGGGAAAACTTTTGACTTATTTCTTCTCTCTGACTTATACTGACAAATAAAACCTCTGACATCAAGATAAATGAAACTCTTAAAACCATATCCATAGAAAGAACAAGGAATTTTGTTATTATGAATTTTGGAAGCATTATGTTCATTCCAGAGACATTTACACCATGCTCACTCACATCTTCACCAATAACACATACCCCATCCATCTCCTTTGCTGCAGAAACATGTAAATCAAAATCATTAAAATATAACTGCATAACGACACACATGTAGGCCTACATGCACGTGCATAATAATATCAAATATGTAAAATCACTTTAGTATTATGCGATGCACGTGCATAATACATATCAAATTATGTAAAATCACTTTAGTATTATGCAACCACACACAAAAAATCACACGTTCTTCAATGCCATGACCAATGTCCAGGCGTTCTGGTGCTGGACATCCCAAATGAGAGTTGTTCGCCATATGAGGAGGTAATAGTGGAACTGATGGATCCTCTGTATGACGTTTTTCTGTCTCCATTCGATTGACAAGCTGTTTGCAAAGATGACATTCAAATCCACGGAAATAGTCTCTCATTCCTTCTGACCACTCTCGCTTCTGCAAATGATCCACAAGAAATGAGTTGGTTGTTTTACTTTTGAATTCCAAGTACTTTTCGTATTCATTGTCATTTTCATCGAGATACATGATGAAGTCTGCAAGTTCTTTGGGTGATTTGAAGTCATCAACAAGAATGACACTGTGGTTGTTAGGCATCCAGTCCTGAATGACAGGAGAACCTTTGTAGATAGGAACCACACCAATATGTAATGGTCGCATTATTTTCTCAGTCATGTAATCATTACAATAGGCATTTTCAAATGCTAAATTGAATTTGTATATAGACAGCAGATCTAAAAAGTCTTTATGCTCAAATGTTTCCGCTGGTTCCTGCAGCTTTTCAGGCAAGTCTTTATTGTGAAGACAGGCACCATATGAATCAATTTTAATATATTTCATCAATTCTTTCACATACCTGTCTCTATCAGAGGGTACATCACAGTGAGACTGTACATACACTACTGAAGCAAGACCCCTTGATTTCTTTGCTTCGTTTTTCTGTGCTATACTGACAGGTTTGCGGCTAGTAAGATAGTCTGGGTGGTGAATGGATTGCGTTGAAATAGGGTAGTCCGATTCACGTCTGAAAGTGGCAGTGTGGTTGAATAATCGAATAAATGCATCGTGGGACAATATGTAGTTATTCAATGGTGACTCTTCATGTACAAGCGCCCATTCGTGGTGCTTCAATCTTGGCAGAGGAAAGTCTGAAGGATCAACGTCAGTTCCATAGAAAATGAATCCTCGAGTTCGTAGATCATTCAGAAGGTTTTGGTCCCTAGCCGTTGTTGTGTAACATGTAGCGCCATTTGGACAGGTCAGCTCAGAGTATGATGGTTGATTAGAGTTCTCAAGACTGTGGGGGCTGAGGTTACCTTTCTCTGTCCACCACACAATGATCGGCAAGTCTGAATCAAGTGATGCCACTTGTTTCACATGGTAACCGGGCCAAGACTCAAAATATTCCCATGAATTGGACCTATATTCTTCGCCATTGTCGGCTGAGCTAAAGTAATTGTCCCAACTGTTACAAAAAGGACAAAATGTTATGAGCAGTGCCAGAGATAATAATATCAACGTTACAGTCAATTTGGACTTCATCGCCGCTAGAAACACACCTACCAGTTTCGAAAGTAGAGCTCTGGTTCGATTCAAAGATATTTTGTGCATGGAAAACAGACAGAAAGCAGTCCTTCTTCTCCAGCTTTGGATTACTAATACTAGATCTACCATCTGTTCCTTACAGATGTGCTGTCAAATAAAATATACGTGGAATAGACTGCTCTGATCTGCTAGGAAACCATCTCGGTACCACTTTTCCCCTTCCTTGTTTAACCAAATTTACGTCCCTTTGGTTCTGCTTCCTGTCAACGTGGCAGTGTACGCATGCACGGAAATGTAGAGTAGTTCCGTACGTGGCATCGAAGTCGTGGAAAGTCTTGTGAAATTTTTGTTGTTGAACTGTGATATTTTACCTTCCAGCTTGTACTCAGCGAAGTCATAGCTTTTAAAGTGAATTGACAGGTAAAAGACAGCATTAGATAGCCAGTTTTGTGTCCCTAGCACTCATATTTCAAGCGTAAAAAAGACAGTAACGTGTCTACTGCTGTTTCTCCGCCAGTCGGCTTTTTCCGGACACTCAGGTGATGTCTGCTAAACACAACAGTTGTCACAGTAACTAGGCCAGTCTGTATGCATTATTTTCATTACGTATTTTCAGAGCGCATGTTAAGTTGTTTTACAGTTTCTGTGCAATTAGACCAAGTTACTTTCACAAGTTGTAGTCTCAAACTGGCGTCTCATCGCAGCCGGAATCAATCTGGGTTTGGGCTAGGTTAAAAAAAAAGTTTTTTCTCCTTTAATGGCTTTATTTGGTTATCAATTATTACAAGACTGTTTTGTTTTGATGCTTTGGAGGAAGGCCATGGGGAAGAGACTTACCTCTTGCTTATGTTGTTTTTGTGTGAACCACAAAGTAATATTGTAGGCCTATATACCCAGTATCATAATATCACTATAGGCCTATCAGTATCATATGATATGATTGATCCTATGACAACTGGCACTTGTGATAAGCCTACATAGGCTACCATAGATAAACCCATCATTTTGAAGTTCATAATTTAGAACATATCCAGATTTTTAGTAGTATAAACCTACTCTTTTGCATTGAAAATTGAATGAATTAAATATATAATATAATAATATATTGGATACAATTCATTCCATCTTAATGGAGATTTGTTTAACCCTTTGACTCCCGCACCCTGTCCACCAACGCCCTGCATTGTCAACCATGCTAGCAAAGCAAAAACTTAACCCTTTGACTCTCTCACCCTATCCACCAGCTTCCTGCAGGAAGCTGGTGGATAGGGTGAGAGAGTCAAAGGGTTAAGTTTTTGCACTTAGTGGATGGGCTGTGGGAGTCAAAGGGTTAATGCTAAAATTGTGGGTTGATATATATATATAAGTATGTGTGTATGTTTGTGTGTGTGTATAAATATATAAGCTACGCACAAAAAGTTAAGGATCACTATGAGAAAACAGGTGCGTAATAAACTCATTTCGCTACTGTTATTTTTTTCTCAGTCCAGCCAAATTGTTATGAATTCTTGTTCAGCTGTAAGTGAGCGATGTTGTGTTAGTGCGAAAATTGCACGGGATTCTCTACTACTGAGCTTGGCCGCAAACGGAAAAGCGGAAACTTGCGAAAAAGGACCTTGTTTTGGACCGTTCTGCCTGAACACATTGCACAAGCCAGATGGAAAAACCATTATGCACGTGCAAGCACTGCTGTTTATGTGTGAGATGCTGTCTCTTGCTTGGCTTTATAAGAAGACATTCCACCAGTAGTAGGCCTGATCTGACAATGCCTCCACGACGAAAATTGAGCGAGTTTGAGAGGGGACGAGCTGTTGCATGGTTCCAAGATGGTGTTCCCAAGCGAGAAGTGGCCAGGCGACTTCAGGTGTCCATCTCGGTCATTGTCAGACTGATCCAACGCTTCACAGCCACTGGGAGGGTCCATGAAAGACGCAGATCTGGTCGACCGAAGAAGACAAACCCACGTGAAGATCGTCTCATTGAACGACAAGCCCTGCAGACAAGTACAGCCTCTTCCAGCATCATTCGAAGGCAGCTGAGGGTGGCTATTAACATCAACATCAGCCAGCAGACCATACGGAACCGCATTCATGGGTTTAACCTCCGTTCTCGTCGCCCAGCTGTACGGCCACGCTTAACTCCAGCCCATAGGGCAGCACGCCGCGCCTTCTGCAGACGTCACGTGAGGTGGACACGTCAGCAATGGTCCCAGGTCCTGTTCAGTGATGAATCACGCTTCACCATGAACCACAACAACGGCCGACTGAGGGTCTGGAGGCGCCCAGGGCAACGCTTTATTGACACCACTGTCCAAGAAAAGGTGGCCCTTGGTGGAGGTTCTGTAATGGTCTGGGGGGCCTTCAGCCTTCACCACAGAACACCCTTGTATCATGTACAGGGTAACCTGACTGGCCTCCGATACCGGGATGAGATCCTTCGACCGCTGGCTGTGCCTACACTGCAGCAGATGGGACCGACGGCTGTCTACCAGGATGACAACGCTTGCCCCCACAGGGCAAGGGTGGTCAACGACTTCCTGCAGCAGTCTGGAGTCAACAGAATGGAGTGGCCAGCATGCAGTCCCGATCTCAACCCGATTGAGAACCTCTGGGATGAGCTGGATCGCAAAGTGAGGAGCAACCACCCCCCTCCCAGGGATGCCCAACACCTCTCCCAGATGCTGCAGGCTGAGTGGCAGGCGCTTCCACAGAGGATCTTCACCAACCTGGTCAACTCGATGAGGACTCGCTGCGTCGAGTGCCAGAACAGCCATGGCGGTTACACGCATTACTGAACTTTTGGGAGCATCAGAATGCCCTGTCTTGTGATTTCAATGACATTGGGAAATCAAATTTCGATACGTACCCACTTTGATCAAATGTACACACCAAACGATTGCTCGAAATTGAAGTCAATTGTGTATCGTTATCACTAAAGCATGGAATTAAATGCTTGCCAAACTTCAACGCATTGGCTTTCTTATTTTGAAAATTATGAATTTTTGTGCAAGTGATCCTTAACTTTTTGTGCGTAGTGTATATATTCATTATATTGCCATAATATGTTTTATCAAACAACTAATGTCTTTGCTCTTGTGCTGATGGTCATGATAAAATTTGTTTTTAATCCTTCCTTTTTTTCATTCTGACGAATCTGAGCAATTTTTTGTGGTGTGGTTGTGTCTTCAGGCTGTTCTGATTGCATTGGTCAACCCACTTTATGCAGGATTTACGTTGCTACACACTCAGCATACTCTTTTAATGTGGGTTATCCACCATATAGGCTGTCATGGTTCTAGAGGGGGTGGGGGGTAGGGAATGTGCTGGCTGGGTATCATCAAGTTTCCATAAGCCACCAAATACTGACATGGCTTACAGGTTCTGCAGCTTTTAATGATCTGCATACATGTGTTTCATAGGCTACACACAAAGGAGGGTTTAGGCACTAGCAGATCTTCACAGTATGTTGAACTGGGTGATATGAAAAATATTTTATCCACCAGGCAAGACTGAACTCAGGCTCTGACTGCATTGTTTTCTTTTCTAAATGAAACCACATAGCAGACATTCTCTGACAACCTTACCAGATAAATTTTGGAAGCTAGTCTTTTTTGTTCATGATTGTTTTTTTCTCTTTTATAGCAGAAAAAACTGGTAAACTGGAAATGCATCTGGAATGCTGTGAATATTGCTACATTATCACTGGCATCAGTTACTGCTTTAGCTATAATCAGACTCACATGACTGACTGTCCAAAAATATCTGCCATGTACTGTTGAAGATCAAAAAGCTATCGTTGGCCTCAGTAAATGACAGGCATGTAGCACATATGATAATGTTTCATTTTTTCCAGTTTCATGGAGCAGGACACAGGCAGTTCATTTAGCCCAATTTAAACTAATTTTTCTGAATCAAAACTGAAAACTTACCTTTTCAGTTTGTCTGTGAAATTTGACTATATGGCTCATGTTTTTCTTCTCTGTGTGTGTGTGTGTGTGTGTGTGTGTGTGTGTGTATGTGTGTGTGTGTGTGTGTGTGTGTGTGTGTGTACAAGGTAAATAAGAGGTTAGGAGTATTTAAAGAAGTTTTTGATCATCATTAATGATAACGATTCCGTTAGACTTATAATTATATACTGTGAACAGTCCATGTTGTCAGAGATAGCTTTTTGCATTAAAAGAGAAAAAAGGGGGTGGGGGAGGCAGCAGGAAGGTTGCCATGTCAGTACATTAATGCAGGGCAAACACAATCTGACACGCTAACCAGTATGTTGGTGCAGTATAAACAGAGTAAATGACAACAGATCATAACATGAAATTAGAAATAGGTGATACTGATAGTGAATAGTGATACTGATATTGTGTACATGTATAGATGCATCTTTCAGATGCATATACACACTCAATAGAGCATAGAATAGATACACTGCATCCATGCACACATTAGAGATGGGGCAGTTACTAGGTCATTACAGTAAGTAGCAGCAACATTATGTATTACTATTACCAACATAAAGGGTATATATATTTATACAGAAAAAAATGTTTTTTCATAATTTATAAATCAATGTGGGGGGGGTTTGTACAAACATACAAACTACAAAGTGAGACATGAAATTACACACACATGAACATAAACATGTATACATGCACACACACACACACACACACACACACACACACACACACACACACACACACAACACACACACACACACACACACACACACACACACACACACACACACACACACACACACACACACACATACACACACACACATACACACACACACACATTGCGCGCTCACACACATGCACATACACACTCACACAATGCATTACACATGCATACACACACATATGTAGATAAACTGCGATACGACTGGACCTGGTGTGAATTTTAGAGATATCCAAAAGAGATGTGTTTTCAGGTGCTTTCTTAAAGTAAGTAGATAGCTACTTTGTCTTCAGGATACTGGGAGTGAGTTTGTATTTGATGTTTTTGGGCCCGAAACTGGAAGATTTCTTTAAAACTGCAAAGTTATTGGCAAGAGCCGATGTAGGTTAAGACAGAAGCTCTTCAAGACATGAGAGCTATGGAAAGATTTGTGCAGTATCTGGGAGATTTAAGGCTTATTCTTTTTCTCACTCCTGCCTGAATGAGTTTTCTGAGACGTTTTTGATCAGGCCATTCTTGTTTATTATAACTGCAGTGCTGTGCTTGTTTTAAACTGCAGGCTGGATGAAACTGAGACATCAGATCTTTATGGCTTTGCACAGTTTGATGGGCTTAAAGTTTAAGCAACAGTAACAATAACCTAAGGGTCAAATCCATGACCCCTACATTGTCTTGGCAGCAAAACTGAGGAAGTGGATGGTAGGTATTGGAAGTGCAAGGGTTTACCAAGGCAGCAGTCTTGGCTAGGAGAATGAGAACTTCTCAGAAGTAAAAACTTGATAGTGTGTTTGATACGTGATGGCAAGTAGTAGTTTATACTAGTTGCCTTGAACATCCATTTGATGGTTGATATCAACAGTTGGTTGCCGAGCCTGTGGGTTAATGATATATGATCCCACACTATCTGTCGTGTTTGACAGGATCAGATTTTGTAGTTAAATTACTCATCTAACTGACTTTATGTCCATTGTGCCATTAGCATAGTAGGGCTCAGTGAAGATCCACCACTGTTGTAGAGACCTGTTGAGTATACTATTAGTATCCCAGATGTATTTTAAGGCTTTGAGTTAAAGTACTAATGTTAATGAAATGGTATCAAGCTCAGATCAAAGATCCTGTTGCTGAGTGTATCATTTATAAGTAAAGAAATTACTGTTTGATGGGTGCAATAGTCAAGTGGGTAAGAGCTCGGACTTCCATTCAGATGTGGTCCCATCTGATGGGTAAATGGTGGAAATCTTTACAATTTCCCAGGCCACTGTGTACAGACCTGCTAGGGCCCTAAACCCCTTTGTGTGCATATGTATACAAAACATAACACATGATCAAAAGTCCTGTAAATCATTTCAGTGTTTTTTAGGCATTCTGGTTCAGTGCTGACTGACTCAGTGACTGTATTTGCCCATGATAGTGCTTCCAAATAAGGCAGTGCATCCATTCTTCTGATACTCAACTATTCAAACTTCCTTGATACAGACACAACTTACAAGACTCATGCTTTTCAATCTTTTGCCTGTTTTGGGCCTTTTCTGTGGAATGATTTACTTCTTGATCTGAGAAATTTGCCTATCTTTCCTCATTCAGAACCAACTTGAAGCCCATATTTTCTGTGAATCAGTCTGTTTGAATTAATCTTGTTTTACTAAACCTGTCCCATCTTTTTTAAGTGTGTTTTTTGTACGGATATTAGTATGTGCATGATGATAATTTATTAATGGGTAAAATTAATGTATGTTACAGATGTGTTTCATTTATTGTTGTATTTAGAACTATAAGCACCTAGATCACTGTTACGTGCACTGTGAATGTACATTGCTATTTTTGAAGACAAGGTGCAGTTTAACCAGTTTATTTGTGGTTGTTTAAATAAACAATGACCACAGATTGACTCATGATCGTACACATTTTTCCCTTTTGTTTTCAGATGCAGGATTGAATTGTGGAAGCTGTAAAGCACCCTGATGAGTAATCAGTACCCAGGACAGTATGGGGCAGGGCAGGGGATGCCAGGGTATGGGCCACCCCCAGGTCCACCCATGGGAGGGGGTGTGTCACAAGGACAGCCTCCCAACATGTACAGTAATGGACCTCCAGGTCAGTTGCTGTCAGCTTTCACTCATTGTCTTATTTGTTTTTTGTTTTTGTTTTTTACCGTTCCGATATTTTTGGGATGCATGAGTATAAAAGTGGCAGAGTGGTTCAGACATTCGCGTGCCAGTAACTGAACTTGAGGTTCCAGGGTTTGTTCCCTGTTGAGGCCTCGACTTTTCTTCTCAGTTTGACTGGAAAATCAAACTGAATGTCTAGTCCTTTGGAAGGCAACAAAAAACGAGTCGGACCCATGTGCCTTGTGACCTGTGCATGCTCAGATCTCATGGCAGTTGCAAAAATAGTGAAGAGCAGGGCATTTGCCAGACTGCCCTGGTATAAAACACTGGAGAGAGAGGTTGATTTCCGAGGTCCGTCTTCTTGAAGACCAATTTAGTCTTGGTGAAAAAAACAAAAAAACAAAAAAGAAAAAACAAAAAAACAAACAAAAAACAAAAACAAAAATCCCTTAAAACAAAAGGAAAACAAATAAATAAAAAGGGATGAAATTGCACTGTGATGATGCGCTCTCAAAAGGAAAAGCAGCCCGAGTTTTATGTGAAAATCCACTGTGACAAAACAAATGAATATGACTATGTATATATGAATATGTATATGCATGCATGTTGCTTTGCCCAAGCTGTGCCATGCAGATGGTATGCATTGTTATGTGTACTTGATTTTCTTTTCCATTTTTTTTTAGGGTCAGCAAGGTGGTGGTGTGTGTTTTGAGATTCATCTTCATGACTATTATCCTAATAATGGATGTGATTCTGTGTAGCCACTTGCGCTTTGAACATGTCTTTAGTGGGTGTCTGTGCTGGGCGTCTTCATGTTTCTGTTATAATAAGTCCTGGTCACTGACATGACTGATGTGTCACAGGATATTTGACATATATGTTGTTTTGTGTGCACATATATGATATATATATATGCACGAAGAGGGTTTAGGAAAAAGAACGAGGTAGCATGTATGTTGACTTGAAAGATTGGAAAAATCTCTTGTACCCACCAAGGCAAGTGGAGGTACTCA
>CM060306.1:115100703-115153203 GCA_030674185.1 Monoplex corrugatus | reverse complement strand
ATACATATTTGATACTCAGTGTGCATGTACACATAAAGGGGTTTCAGGTACTTAACAGGTCTGTGAATATGCTGACCACTGAAGTTAGAAACATCTCACCTTTTATGTAAACCATCAGGAGATGCCCAGGCATTTCAGATTCAGACATTCTCATCAGAAATCTGATATCCTTGGATATTGTGCCTGTCTGTTCATGTATTTGAAAAAGGTATTGTATTGTACGTCGTACAGTATGACTATATTGTTAATGAAGAAGATGTGAATGTGTTCCAGACCACCTGGGCCACCTGGTGGTTCACATCCCCCTGGACCTCCTGGCCCTCCTGGCCCTGGCATGATGGGACCACCTGGAGTACGTCCCGGCCCTCTACCAGGACCCCCAACATCACAGGTAACTTAAATACTTTTGTGAAATTAGAAATATAAAGAAATCCTCATCTGCAAGGTCTAAACTTTTCAGCAAGCCGCAAGCTTTCACTTTTTCAAAGTGTACTGAAAGCTATTGGCCAAATGTGATTATGAACAGTTGGATTGGCAGCCCATTGTGCAGGTGCAATTTTTTTTGTCAAGTCCAGACAACTATTGGAGGGTCATTAGGAGGGAGGTGGCAACCTTTTCTATATATAGTTCTACCCAGAGGGCTCCTGCTTGAGCTGAGAGAAAGATTGAAAAAAAGAATCTGAAGAGAATTTAAAGTTGAAGTGGTTATGCATGGTTCACAGAGCTATTTTTAAGTTGGTTCTACCGTTCTTTTTTATCTTAGTAGGTGGGTCAAAGCCTTATGCAAGACTATCTAGAAGGATATTGGATGGGTCTTAGCAGATAAATCAAAGCCTTACCCAAGACTATCTTAAGGGGTAATGATTTTATGGGCTGACCTTAGTAGATCACCATTTGAAAGCAGCAAATTTCACCAATATTGTCTGTGGTTGTGGAAAGTAATGGGAGACAATCAGATCTAGTTGTGATAGGATACTGCATGACTGATAGAGGGCACTAAATGGCATCTTACTTTTGCTCTCTTTAGAGGGGCTTTTTGTACAGGGACAGACCTAGTTAACTGTTGATGTTTAGCACCCATGAGACATAGTAAATATAATTGTAAACACAATTTTAATGTACTTATAAAAAAAAAAAGAAAAAATATGGAAGAAATACCACCTGGTGCTGAATGCTTGTGACCAGCTGATGAATTTGAAAATTTGGCAGGGCATTGGAAATGTCTTTGTTGATTTTGATGACATAGTCAGGAAACAATTCATCCTGTGAAATTTAGAGTTTACTTGTTTGTCATATGTGTTTGTCATGTGTGTATCACTATGTGTGTAATTGTGTGCGTGTGTGTAAGTGCATGCGTGTGTGTGTGTACGCGTGTGTGTATTGTATAATTGTGCGATGCTGAGACGGAGAATGGAGTTTAAAGGGGATTATCATATTCAGGCAAATCCATTTGCCTCCAATATTGTTAATGTTTATGCCAGTAATAATGTCCAGCAGAGTTCTCGAGCCTTTGCAAAATCTTGTTCGCTGGCAAATGTCCTGAAATGAGGGAAGCTTGGGTGGAGAATGAGACATGTGAAATACTTAACCTGACACCATCAGAATATGATCGGAACATTAAGATGGACAGTAACAGGCCGGTTTTTATATTGCACCAGGGATTGAACTCAAGATATGAGGTCTCAGGTGTTGAGTCCATGGTTCCATCAAGAGTGTTCCAGCCTGCCCTCTAGATCACATATTTATTAGTGTAAGGCTTCTGTTTTAGAAAATTATTGAGAACCATTGTTGTTCACATGATTTTCTAATAATTGAAAAGAAAATGTGTAGTGTTCCTTGAGGTACAATATGCAGGATTGTGAACATTGAGTATCAGACATGATTGTGTGAATAATGTGTATTGTTGTCATGTTCTGTGTCACTTTGTGTTCGCATTGTCATATTAGTGTTTTTTGTGTTACCAGTTTCAGAATATGACGGTGTCTGGTCCACCAGGCTCACAACCTATGGTATGTTACATCCTTTTGTTTACATCTTATTTCATGTTATTGTGCTTGAGGATGACCTGGTAACAAGTTACTTGCCTTGCATCAAGCAAATTCAGGTTTTGTTGAAAGATACTAGCATTGCAGCAAGCAAATTCAGGTTCTGTTGTAAGAAAGTTAGAAATGCAGAAATCAGAAAATATGTGTTGATGTCAGCATTATAGTGGGTTTAATGAGCTGGATTGACACCTTAATTTTGTGATTTCTTTCTGAAATATTTTGAAATAACAATACCAGACAAACATCCAGCACTGAGCTATCAAAATGTTTTTTCTTTCTTTTCCAAGATGACAGAGAAGAGATAAAGAAACTTATATTTTGATAGAGTTAATTTGGGGGGGAGGGGGGAGAATTCACAGATTGAGAGGCAACTAAGATCACTTTTGAGTCACTCAGATTGCCAAGTTAACTGTTGTTCACAGGTCAGTGGGAGGGAGGGGGTGGAAGGCAGGTAGGAGTGAGGGAGAGAGAGAAAAGACACGACAGATCGACCAATAGAGAATAGAAAGGCAGACCAGTAGACAGTCAGCACAGACAGACAGACAGACAGAGAAAATATGAGGGATTGACAGAAAGGATGAATTAGAGGGTGCGACAGGAAGGATGAATTAGAGGGTGAGCAGTCTGGAAAGACAGATCAAAGGGGATAGAGGTGAATTTAGTCTAATATTCATGATACAGTGTAAATTTCAGTCATTATTCATAATTTATATTATCCCTCCACTCACATCCATGCTCAAACACATTCAGAAAAATGTTATGATCATGTATAACTTTTGAGGCTAATGGCCATTTGAGTAGAATATAGCTGACCTGGCTAATCAAGGGTTTAGCTAGGTCTGCTCCTAGGTCATGATGAATATAATTTTTGTTTAAAATGGTATTCTTCTAGATTGTGTAAAATCTTAGCGTTTTGTGAAATTTGTGGTAAGTTGGAATACTGATATTTAAAAAGCCAACAACGATCACGAAAAAAAACAAAAACATGTCAGATTTCTCTTTTTCTCTCTCACCTCTACCCCTCTTCCCTTCCATAGGACATTCAGCAACGGTTCAGACGAAAGAAAAAATACCGTAAGTGGAAAGGAGATACACACCTTCAAGTTTGCACAAAGCAAGATCTAAGCTGGGTAGAGGGACACTTTGATTTCATACCTACAAAATGATCAGCTTTGGATAAATGCCTTAGTGCCTTGAGGAGGGTTCCACTCATGATGGTCACTGCCCTTGTGTAACTAAGAGCTTCAGTAGGTGAGAAAATAAGGGAGAGGATTACATTCTTGAAAAATTGCCTGGGCTGTTTAGGTATACAAGTAGGCCAGAAGAATTGGCAGAAGCAGATCCCAAGGCTGCAGAACTCCTTCCTCTGCAGTATGTTGCAAAAGGACATGTGTGTCGAGGAACAGTCTTGCATCCCACATGAAGACCCACACTAAGCATTGGGCATCAGTATGCCTACTTTCTGCCTGGTTGACAAGAGAGTCCACCATCGTCATGTGTAGTAATGTTTTTGGAGAGAGAGAGAGAGAGAGAGAGAGAGAGAGAGAGAGAGAGAGAGAGAGAGAGAGAGAGAGAGAGAGAGAGAGAGAGAGAGAGAGAGAGAGAGTGAGTGTGTGTGTGTGTGTGTGTGTGTGTGTGTGTGTGTGTGTGTGTGTGTGTGTGTGTGAGTGTTACTGCACATGACTACGTTAATACAACTTTTATGTGAACCTGCCTGTGAATGGTTTATATGATATGATGATGGGACGTGTGTATGCTTAATTTTTTTCAGCACCAGGGACCAGGTGGTTTTCCAGGTGGCCAACGTGGTCCAGCGCCACCCCCCGGCACTATGGGTGGTCCCCACACTCAGCAGGCATGGGGCACCCACCTTCATCCATGGGGCAGCCACCCACATCCATGGGACACCCACCCTCATCCATGGGCCACCCACCCTCATCCATGGGTCACCCACCCTCATCCATGGGGCAGCCACCCTCATCCATGGGGCAGCCACCACCTGTGGGTCACCCTCCATCTGGTCAGCCTCCTGCTGGCTTAGGTCAACCTCCCACCTCTAACATAGCAGCCCCACCTTCCACAGGCATGAGCTTTCGACCACCAGGACCTCCCTCATCTCAAGGTGTGGGCGCTCCACCCAGTGGTATGACCCACCAACCAGGTGGAATGGGACAGCCCCCCTCCAGTATGTCAGGAACTCAGCCCCCAAGAATGGGTGGTCCTCAGCCTCCACACCCGGGCATGGCCCCTCCTCCCAGTCAGCCTCTGATGGGCCAGCAGCCCCCCACAAGCATGGGGGTTCAGGGACAGAACTTTGGGGCACCTTCTCAACCAGGGTTCCCTCCCAGCAGCATGGGACCAGGCATGGGAGGTCCCCCTGCGTCTGGTCCAGGTTTTAACCAGCCACCAGGTATGGGAGTTCCTCCTTCAGGTCCTACAGGCTTCAACCAGCCGCCCGGTATGGGGGTTCCCCTCTCTGGCCCCGGTCCAATGCCTCCGTCCAGTCAGTATGGGGGGTTCCCTCCCCCAGGACAACCTCAGTTAGCAGGGAACTTCCCTGGCAGTGCACCAGGGTTTGGCCCACAACCTGGGTTTAACATGGCGCAGCCCAGAGCCCCTGGACCTGCGGCACAGCCACAGCAACCCCGTCGTCTTGACCCAGAACACATGCCCAGTCCTGTGAGTGTTAATAGTTATTCTGCTGTATTCTGGTGCATAGTTTTGCCAATGTTAGCTCTGGTCTGTTTTATATTTTTTGTTTGTTCCTTGAATTTAAGAACCTGTACTTGTAAGAGTGTGCTGGATTTTTTAAAAATCATAGTTCTTTTCCTTTTTTCTTTCTCATTTTTGTCGCCGTAGTGTGTGTCTGCGTGGGCATGCGTGCATGCATGCGTGTGTGTGTGTATGCACTTGTGTATGAATATACTGTGCATATTTTATGTATATTTTTTACCAAACAAAATCTGCAGTATGTTGCATTGTCATGAAATGCCCTGACGGTAAACAAGACTGTAGTTTTTAGGATGATGTATACACTTACAGCATGGAGGCTGGCAAGGAAAGAAAGGTGGCTTGGCTTGGGAGTCTGTTTTATTTCAAAAACAGCACTGATCTTTGTGAAATGTTTGAAAATTATGCACAGGGTGCATAGTTATTGTGCAGCTGTTTAGTTCATGTTTTGACTTGGTAAACTTGGATTTCATTTTGTCAGTTTCATCCCTGATAAGCTCAAAATTCCTAACAAACATGATTGACATTACTGACAGTGACATACAAATTCTTGGGTGGGCAGGTATGCTTTTGCGCTCTTCTGTGTCACTACCTCCAGTCTTCTCATTTCTGCTCTTCATATCAACTCTAAATCCTCTGGAACTTTGCTCCCCTTTACTGTTGGCACTGAGATGGCTGTTAGCTTAATTGGTTAGAGCACTATGCTGATAATGCTAAGGTCCTGAATTTTGACCTACATGTGAACCCAGATTTCAGTGCAGGTTATTTGGCTCTGTTGATTGAGTTGAAGACTTGAAATCTGATGTCTCAAGTTCAGTCCCAGCCAGCACATAAAAACTGATGTGTATGCTGCCCATTTGTTAATGCTGCAATCAGAATGGTGTTGTCATTGTTACATAGGTCCCATTCCTTCTCCATTTCAAAACTTTACCAGCGCACAGGGTTTTTGCACAGATAAAGAATTTGCCATATAACTCAAGGCAAATACAGGTACAGCATATATTGAATTTTTTGAGTGTAATGAATCTGAATTTCCCCTGTGGGGATGCTGAGGGCTCTTTCAGCGTAAATAGTATCTGTACCTTCCAGAAATTCTGTGCAAGAAATGTCCTCTTTTCTGTCACTCTTTGTTTCTTCCTTCCTGCTTTGCTTTCTGTCATCTCTTCCTATCATTTACTGTCTTGCCGTTCCATTCTTATATGTGTTCTATAAAGCCTTATATACTTTCTCTTCGGATTGATAATTGGGTACATGTATTGACTGCATGTTTGGCTCCAAGGAAATGTGCTGTGCAGGAGCAGTTTTGGGTAATGTAGGCCATTTTTAATGTATGTTTTAGTGTCCCTAGTTACGTGTACATTTGTATTCAGGTTTGTTTTTTTGAAATCCTCTGCCTCTGGTGATAAATTGGACGGAATGGTCATCATTAGAGACATATCCTTAGATTATGTGTGCACATGCATTGATATGTGTACTTAATTATCTTTTCCAGCTACTTTCTTCCCAATCAGATGTATGTGTTTTCCAGCTACTTTTTTTTTTTCCAATCAGATGTATGTGTTTTGAAATGGTTATAGCCCTGATATGGCTCTGTGCAGTCAGCTGGGCTTTAAACACTAAAAATATGAATAGAATAAGAATCCATTTGTGCAAACTTAAAACTCCATACTGTGAGTATTTGGCACAGTTCTATGTTCTTTTGGGTGTCTGTTTTGTGTTCTATGCTGAGCTTGTGTGTGTTGGAATTTTTCTGTATTTTGTGTTGTGGGTTCAACCCTTGGGCTGGCCACAGTTTTTCAGAGGACTTTGCCAGCATGTTGGATTTATGCACAGTGTAGGGCTTATGCCATGATCATTTATAATCTTATCCATTACATGGCATCTGTAACATCAGTGTATATGGAATTTATTCCATATGCAGAGATGTTGTCTTGAGAGTTTGAAACTGAAAGTTGACAAAAATTTAAAGAAATGCAGTAGAGTTGCTGAGCAACACTGAACATGGAGCTCAGAATATTATCAGTCTTTTATATTTTCCCTTGTATGTTGTAAGAAAGGGACAGAGATACACATAGATGAACTCGGATATAGTTTTGAATATGAATTTATTGGATTTTTTTTTTCCAGTCCGTAGACTTTTTCACCCTGACCACCAGTTGTAAAGGTTGGACCTTTTTATTGCCTCATTCTATCCACAGCTTCTTACAGTAGGCTGCTTTGTTAATGCGGGAAGCTGATGGACAGGGTGAGGAAATTTGAAAAGTTAAACTGAAGGGCATTGGAGAGATAAAGTCCATCATAAACTCGCCTGAAAAATAAACGTCAACTTGCTACTGTTTTACTCTTTCAGTCTCTGTCCAACAAAAATTAGCTCTGTGTGTGGGGTTTTATTGATATGAAATTATTCTTTATGATTTAGGTGAGCTTTTGCTTAGCTGACATGAGCATGCAGTTAACATGAGCACAGAGTTTGAAATGTGTGGATATACATACTTTTTTAATTCCTTTTTTTCTTGACAGGAGTTGGGATTATAGATTCAGATACGTTTAGGTTAACATACAGTTGACGTTTGTGTGTGGTTGTGTCAACAGATTCAGGTAATAGAGGATGACCGGCGAAACAGAAGTGGTCCCTTCCAGGCCAACCAGAAAGGGCTAGTGCCTCCCTTAGTGACCACATTGTTCACGACTCAAGACCAGGGTAGGTCATGTGTGTGTGGATTGTTTGGCTGGTTGTCTTATGAGTACAATACACTTTCTCTTAGTACAGTTTTTGTTTTGCTGATCAATGCAAGTACTAACCTATTCACATTTGCTTTATCAGATGTAAACATTCCCCTTGTAATTGTATTTACTTATTCACATTTTTTTTATGCATCTTCACACAAATACAGTCATGCTGACAAACATATTACTGTTTACTTGTTTGAAATTAAGGAAGAAAGATTCTTTTTCAACACCTCAGTTAACCACTATGGTTGGTCACTGACAAAGGCTCACACACTACTACACACAGAGGTCTATAAAGGATATGTGCTGATTTGTACACGCACAGCGTATGTCTCCTGGTGCTTTCTACATTGAACATGGCATGGCAGATGTTTTGTTTATCCCATGATATTTTATTTCAAGAACTTTCTTTGACTTGGCTGATGAAAATCCTGAGCCTAAACAGCAGGGCTGTTAGAGTTCAGCGATTTCGCGGAAATCCGCGAATACAGTGATCCCATTTCAGGGAAAGTCAAAGTGCTTCCACGAAAGAAAAAAAAAAGCAAAAAAAAAAAAAAAAAAAAAAACCAAGTTCTGTAAGGGAATAGTATAGAGAGCTCTCTTAAGTTGAACCTGCAGTACGCCTTGACATTAAGAATTATTGCATAAATACAAAAAAATTGTGTTTAGAATGACTTTCTAAAACCAAGTGCTATATATGTCATGTGGTTTCAGAAAGTTAC
This sequence comes from Monoplex corrugatus, assembly GCA_030674185.1. Lineage (NCBI taxonomy): Eukaryota > Metazoa > Mollusca > Gastropoda > Littorinimorpha > Ranellidae > Monoplex > Monoplex corrugatus. The sequence goes on along the minus strand of CM060306.1, from coordinate 115,144,976 downwards.
TCTAAACACAAATTGATCCATTGATTTGTTAATTTTTTGTGAACTAAAAATTACCCAGTTTGCTGCCAGGATAGGCCCTCTGATTGGCTTCAAAATGTCATATTTTCAATTTTCGACGGGGGGCTTCGCCCCCCTGCACCCACCGGGGCGTTGCCCTGGACCCCACCGGGGCCTGGGCGGCCCCTGGACCCCGGCCAATTTTCAGGGAAAAACAGATTTTACCACTAACAGCCCTGAACAGTAAGAGAGGAAAGGCCTGTCCATGATGGAAATTACTAGGTGAAAATAACCAGGGCAATGTAATGACATGAACAGATGTTTCCATTTTACTGTCATGGAATGCGAGAAGTTAATGTGGAAGGGTTCAGATCGTCAGTGAGCTGAGCATTTTCAGTTAATTGCTTCAGGGAATCACGATGTATGTGTTATAGGTAATTCTGTAGAGAACTGTCATTTTTGTCACAGCCTGGTGCAGGCTAATGGTAGATAGCTTCTTTCATTCAATGCATTAGCATCATACAGTAGACACCATTTTCACTTGATACCAACAAGTAGGTAGCTTTTTCATTCATTGCATCAGGTTTATACAGTGGACACCATCTTTGCTTCTCAGATTTTTAACCCCTTAACTGCTCAGTATAATAGCACTTTCGAATAACTGCTTGCCAGGGTAAAATTTAGCTTTTTAGGGTAGGTTCAATAAAATGGTTACTGCTTATTTATTTCTTGACAGATCTCTCAGATTTTTTGCATGTTTTGTTGTTATGCATTGGTCTACAATGTCCTGTCAAAATAACTTGATTATGTTGATAATTAGTATAGCAGAAACTGACATAACTACAAAAAATTACCAAAAAATAACAGCTTTCGAGTATACACAAATACACTGTGCCACACAAAATGAGTCAGAACATTGGAAAAGTGGTTTTACTATTTATTCAACATCAGCACTAACACATGACAGTCATATAAATCCCAAGGAATGTTGCTCTTGATCATAATCTGCTCATAATTGGGAGTACTATTTTTTAGGAAAAAAGGGGCATAATCATGCTTTTTGCAGTATGTTCACTAACATGTACATTACTCATCCACTTATTGAGTTATTTGTTAGATTTTTTGTGGACTTCTTCCTTATACCCTTGTTTACAATTTCACATCATTCTAATTTGATTTTGTTGGTAATGATGATGGTTCACACTAATAACATGTGATAAATCAGTTTTTGTTTTGTTTTCAATTTGAGAGTTTTAGAACAATTCAGCACATAAAAGCCCACTGAACAAAGCAAAATACCTTTTGGTGTTTGCTCAGCAATATTACAAACACCTGGGATTCAAACTGATGTCAATAAATGTCCCTCTGTGTAACAATCTGTATGTTACTGGGGGTACCCCAATTCTACTGGAAAGGGGCATAATTTTACTATTTGGGGTAGGTTCAGTACCGCAATCACTGCTTATTCATTTGTTGACATATGACTTAGATTTTATGGCTTCTCTTTCATTTTACCCCAAGTTATAATGCTATATAACAATAGTGTAATTTTGTTAGCCATTGGGAAGATGGCCAGGGATATAACGGATGGTGGTTTTACAGAAAATAAAAGTTTCTAAAAACATACACATGTTACAACACATAAAACCTGTAAAACACTGACAAAAACTTCTGTTAGTGTTTACTCAACATCACTGTAAGTACACAGTATGGTCCAAATTGTTATAGTATAATATTATACATATTGGTAAATGTTCAAAATGACAACTATGGGAAAAAAAAGTCTGAAGAAAAAAATAAACAATTGTCTGTTCAAAAAGAAAGACCCTCCCCCCACATACACACACACTTGGTATCCATTTGTTATCACATAAAACACTGTGGGAACTGTGTTAGTGTTTCTGAACATATTGTACTCACATTACTGCCATACTGTTCTATAGGAATCCAGCACTTGCGCTTGGACATAATCCTCAGGTTGTCTACATTCGTTACTTCATAACTTTGGGGGATGGTGTTCATTTTTTTGTCTGTCCAAATTGTGGTTCAAAGAAACACACAAGGGGATTCATTCTATACTCCACTTGGTCTTCTTTCACTGATGGCACTCAGTCTTGTCACAGCGTTCACAAAACGGTGAACACACACACAGGTGAGGAAAAAAAAATGCACTGTAGAATGGAAAACTAAGAACACAAAAACAAAAGCACAAAAAAGCAGAAGAAAATGAAATATATATAACTGAGGGGAAAAAAAAAACTAACACAGAACACCCTACTGCCAATACACAAACTTGGTGTGGTAGTCCTTGAAACATTGGCCTAAGCACAATCCAGGCTTGGATGGGCAGGAGGGGCAGTAGTAGCGGGATTCCTTCCGCACTTTTATTTTCTTCGTGCAGACCCGACACGGCTTGGTGGGGTTAGACTTGTTTGGTGTCGGTGGCAGTGGAAATAAAAAGTGGTGTGCACCCACCCTCACCTCGTCATCTGTTTTTCCCTCTTCCACAGCTGGCACCTGATCTGGCCAAATCCAAGAGGTGATGACACTCTCCAAAAAACTTAGGAAAGTGTTACAGGAGTCATCACCTCTTGACTTTTGCAAGATGAATGCATTGCAGGCTGCAACCTGCAGAAAATGGAAAAAACAGTTTTTTTGTCCATTTCATCGACTTACGTGAGCAGTCATATGGGTGAAGCAGCTGATCTTGTTTGTCAACTCCACCCATATTCCTGTTGTAATTCGATGAAACAGACGGACGCATGTTGACACCCCGTCGTCCCCGGTGTGGAATGGGTGCCTCAGTGTGGCCATGCACAGAGGACAGCAGGTGCACCACTTTTGTGCTGTGGTACTTTGTGGCGACGATCTTGTTGTCACCACAAAGAGCAGCTGATGATCCGGGGTCCAGCTTCACTCCACGTAGCTCCTCTGGAATACCCCGGTTCTCCCGGACGGTGCCGCAGGCCAAGGTGTTCCTTTCCAGGAGGTAGAGGTACAGCCGCAGACTACTGTACCAGTTGTCCGTGTAGACATGGTAGCCCTTTTCCAGGAGAGGGGCTACCAAGTACAGCACCATCTTCTCGCTGGCCGAGAGAGTTGGGTTGTCTGCATTTACGGACTCTAGGACAGGCTGCACCTCATTGACGGGGTCCTCCTTTCCAGCATACACCTTGAAGCGGTAGCAGTAGCCACCACTTCCCTTGACACCGCCGTCAGACTCACAGCACAGGTATATTTTGATGCCAAACCGGGCACGTTTCAAGGGTATGTATTGACGAAATATCAGTCTACCCTTCCAAAGAAGTAGACTTTCATCAACACATACCGCTTGCCGGGGCTCATACACCTCCTGGAACCTCTCATGCAGATGATCCAGAATAGGACGGATCTTGTAGAGCCGGTCGTACGCTGGATCACCTGGCACTGGCATGGCTGCATTGTTGTTGAAGTGCAGAAACTGAAGAAGAATCTGAAATACAGAGTAAACTTTCAAGATAAGTAAGCAGACCCACAACTGGGCACACACACACACACACACACACACACACACACACACACACACACACACACACACACACACACACACACACACACACACACACACACACACACACAGCCTACACACACACACACACACACACATACACACACACACACACACAGCCTACACACACACAGCCTACACACACACCCACTACACAAGCACACACTGACAGTATCACACACACTTGAATATATAAAAACACCACACTGGTATAAAAAAGTGCTTTTGTCTTTTACAAAATGAATAAACTTGCATGGAAAACTTACACACAGAAAATAAATAATGCTTATGCACACACGCGCGCGTGCACACACACACACACACACACACACACACACACACACACACACACACACACACACACACACACACACACACACACATACACACACACACACATTCACACAAGCACACACTGACAGTATCACACACACATGAATATAAAAACACCACACTGGTGTACCAAAAAAGTGCTTTTGTGTTTTACAAAATCAGCAAACTTGTATGGAAAACTTGCAAACAGAAATAAATAATGCGTATGTACACATGTGCACTCACACACACACACACGCACATGCACACACACACACACACACACACACACACACACACACGCACACACACACACAGCCTACACATACACACACACACACACACACACACACACACATTTACACAAGCACACACTGACAGTATCACACACACTTGAATATATAAAACCACACACACACACACACACACACACACACACACACACACACACACACACACACACACACACACACACACACACACACACACACACACACACACAAAATGAATAGTGGAGGGATGAAGAATCAAGTAGTGAAAAAAAGAAAAGAAAAAAAAATAGAGCTACTTGCCTGGAACCGGTTTCTTGTCATGATGGAGCTGAAGACTGGAATTCTGTACAGCACCTTCTTAGACCAGTACAGTTCAATTGAAGGTAGCCGCACAATGCCCATCAGCAGAACCAGGCCCAGAAACTTCCTCATTTCTGCACAGTCGACTTTCTCCCACTTGTTGGCCCTGGAAAACTGTGGAAGATTGGGGTGTGCCTCGAGAAACTGGTCAGCATACAGGTTTGTCTGAATGACGAGATGGTTGACTAGGTCAGAAAAAAATAATTCCAAATAGTCAACCGGCCTAAAATTAGCACAGCTGACCTTCAACCCCGGATTTCCAGTGAAAACTACACCAGGGTTGGGGTGCTGTGCATCAGCTTCTCGCCATTCTCTCACTAGCTGTTGCTGACCACGCCTCACGCCACGCCCCCTGCCGCTTCCACGGGGCCCTCGCCGTCGTCCAGACCCCCTACCACGTCCACGACCCCGTCCCCTCCTGACAGGAGGGGGTGCAGTGCTTGTTGATGGTAGAGGATCCCCCATTTCCTCTTCTTCACCCTCGCTAGCACTGGTTTCCCCACTGCTTTCACTGGGAGCGAACGAAGGATCCACGTCATCACCAGCACCTATCTCCGATAAAAGTGGATGGTGCTGGTTCCCATCCGTCTCCTCCTCATCACTGATGTCAGGATCCGATCCTCCCATGTCTTCTTCTCCACTGTCTTGATCGTTGAATATCTCGTCCAACACATCAAGCGCAGTGTACCGCTTGAAAACAGGTCGAGCCGACGACGTACTAGGTCTCGCTGCCATCTTGAATTCGCTAATCACTGTAACCTCTCAACTCGCGATTTGCATATCCTGTGGTCAGTTACTGGTGACGTGAAGGATATGGGGCTCTTCGCTGATATCAGCAACAGAGTTGGAAACATTTTGCGCAGTCATTTCTTGTGTAGATTTGCTCGCTTTCCGTGACGAGTTTACTACGAGTGGCACTCGTATACGGGCGTGGTGAATTTCGATTTTACTACGAGCGTTACTCGTACCAAGCAGAGAAGAGGTTAAGTATCTCCTTTTCACGTCATAGTGTTTTTAGTGGATCTTGAGGAAAGCGTTTCATTTAATTTTTTTTCCCACTTTTATAGGGATCTCAGGCAAATAGACACAGCTTAATTTTCCATTTTGTATGGATCTCGGGCAGAAAGACAGCTCAGTTTTTCCATTTTATATGGATCTCAGGCAGAGAGACAGCTCAATGTTTTTTTTTGTTGAATAGTTGCTTCTGGCTGTCTGTTCATACTCTTATAGTAGGTTCCCAAAAGCCCCCCAACTTATTTCAGAATTGATTATCAAGAAGTAGTTAAACAGAAAGATATTTTCATTCTGATTCCAAAGGTAACTTTATTTTTTTTCTATGACAATTAGTTCAAAAGTTATTCAAATTTGAAAACGGCTCTATATAGGGTCAAAAGCGTACATTTTTGAAATTGAGCAAAATAGCAACTTTGAGGCACCGTAAAACCCTCATTTTCAACAAGGTATCAATGAAAATTGGTAGATCAGCTCTCATTAGCATATAAAACAGCTGTGATTTATTTCTAGGGTGTACACTTATTAGTTATCTAATTACAAGCCCCTAAAATCCATAAAAACTGTAAAATCGCAGTCGCCGATGAGGCAAAACTGAAAATGATAATATCTAAGCTTCTAATTGACATACAAGCATGATTTTTATATCAAAATGTTTGTTTTGAAAAGATCTATGCACCAGGTATAATTAGAAAGATATCTGAACATTATTCTAAAAAGTCATTTTTTTCTAGTATTGTGGCTTATTGAGGAAAAATCAGCACCCCCGCATGGCATAAAACATCAAAATGACTTTGTGAAACATTAATTAATCATTTTCATAAAACAATTGTCAAATAACAACTCAGCTGTTCAATAGTTTTTATGTATCATACATGTTTATGAAATGTTTTAAATTCAATACCATGGGGAGACATCATAATGACATCACTTCAATGACAGGTACGCTCTGGATATCTCCTCTACATCTGACACCTTCCACTGCCTCATGTTATGCGCAACAGGGTTCACATCCAAGTTCCATTTGAACACATAGCAGCTCTCAGTTTCTGCTTCATCATCAGCACTAGGCCACTTGAATAAGTCACCTACATCACTTTTCGCAAGGTACTTGACCATTGCCTTCTCTTTGCTGATGATCTTGGTTACAGTTCCGACATAAAAATTGTTGTCATAAAAGACAGCCACCCATTCGCCAATATGCTCGAACGATGGGGGCTGAAACTGGTCATGGCCAAAGTCTAACTCTTGGAACTCGTCGAGATGTGGTGTCCTGGCTGCTGGCTCCACGGTGTCTCCACTGTCAAGATGGTCCTTCAGCGCTTGGATTAGCTCTTCAAGGGGTCCTGTCATCCTCAGCCTGCCTTTTTTCAATAAGACTGTCTTTTGGTACCTAATCTGGTCCTTGATGGCTTGTAGAAGAAGGTTGGCATCCTGCCGCCTGTGCCGGCTAACCAGCCTATCAACATCATCTGCTGTATTACAGGGGCCACCAATAAGCATTAGCTTCTGAATGAGTTCAGCCTTTTTTGCCGCTTCCTTTGCCTCCTTCGCAAGCTTCTTTGCCCTGGAATCAATCAGCTTCTGGCGAAGGCGGAGCATGACAGCTTCTTCCTCTGCCCGATTCTGTGCACGAAGAGCCTTGCCTTTCTTTCGCCCGAAAGCCAGCAAATTTGCAGCCTCAGCTGTCCGCTTCCCTTGAAGCCACTCAGATGTGTGGTGTTGTGGCAGAGCATATTGGTTGATGTTCGCTGGTGAGTGGTTGAGTTTCGGGCCTTGTTAATGTCATAATCAAGATCACCAAAGACATTTTCTCCTAGTAGGTTGGTCAGAGGGCAATGGTCTAGTTCAGGGGGCATCTCAGCAGGCGGTCCCCCATAGATGTTTCCTGGTAGAAAGTCAGTCAGTTGTGTCATGAGCTTATCACGCATTCCTGGCATCAGCTGCTGGAGCGCAGACTTGACTGCTTCCTTGTGCTGAGATGCCCACCTGTCTACAGCATCTCTGAGCCTCTGCCGCTTACCAGCTATCTCAAACTCTCCACCAAAGATGCCAGGAAATTGGGGATTAAGAAGGTCAGAAGAGTCTTGTTCCCAACTTCTCATCTTGTTGTCCATGGCCTGGATGTACTGATGTAGCTGTGTGTATTTCACTCTGCTATCAAGGAGCTCCCAGTAAGGGCCAGTGATTCGAACAAAAATCAGGGCAACAGCACAGACAAATACCATCAACCTACTGTCCTCGAGGTCTGCTCTGAGGCTGTCTATCTTCAGGTTGTTGTGTTCGAGTGATGGAAAGAACGAGCGGAGGTGGTCATGGTGGTAAATGACAGCTGCTGCACCTTCAAAGAAACAATTAAAACGGTTGCTTCTGTAGCTTGTCACCAGACTTGTCACATCTTCTTCTTTACAATGAGCTAGCCAGTCCTGTCTGCACCCATTTTTTTCATCACCTCTGGGGCCTACCAGGTCACAAGTGTGGTGAATGACACGATGTGTGGCGGATTCTGAGGAGTTGCCAAAGATGGTGAACCTGCTGTCCTTGTCCCTGCCAAGTTTTTCCCTGGTGACTGAGGCAGCAATGACTTCCTTCTCCATGATTTTTAATGTGGTCTCACAAGCCCTCTGCAAGCCAATAAGGAAATGGGCGTTGCAAAAGAGAAAATGAACAACAGTCTGATGGCCAATCTTTGTCTTGAGAAATTCAAGGAGGACGGTATTGAACTTTTTCATAACTGCGGCCCTATCAGACATGACACTTGTAAGTTTAGAAAGAATTTGTCTGAAAACCTCATCCTGCACCTGCTCAGAATATTCTGCAAATAACTCAGCCACACACCCAAGCTGGTTGATGGTAAGTTGCAGCAGTGTGGCAGAGTCTTCGGTGGCGACTGTTTTAAATCCAAATGACAGTGTTTCTGTTGGACTTATATCAAGTGTCACTTGTTGGCTTACATAGCACTTCTTCTGCCTCGATGTTGCATCGGTATGGAGGGTGATATTTGATGACTCTAGAATTTTCTCTGCTATTTGGACATTTGCGAGTACTTGCCCTTCATCTAAAATGTTACTTACAGTTTGGGCTGTTGGGAGGTCTTTTTCACCAAATTTATAATCAAAAATGCCTTCGCCCACAATCTTAATAACATCTGAACATCTGGTAGTGGGGGTGTGGGCTTGGGAATGAAGGGCTAAGACTGTTTTTCTGATGTTGTCCTTAAATCGATTCCCTTCCTCTCTCACCCTTGTATCTATCCTCTCCTCACCCCTTGCTGCTGAAATCTCAGAATTCAAAACCTTGAGCTCTTCTTGGAGGGCAGAAATTCTTTGATCTTGTTCTTGAACACGCTGCTTCTTGCGCCGCAGATCACGCTCTAAATTATATACTGTGCGCTGATGTTCTTCTGAAGCCTCCTGTGCAGCCTCCTTTGCAGCTTTTAGGTCACCTTCAGCCTTATCAGCTCTCTTTTCAGCGCTCTTCAAGTTCTGCAGCTTGTCCTGCAATCGCTGTAGTCGCTCTGGCTGTAGCTGTTGAACTGTCAGCTTCAGGGTCCTCACCTCCTCTTGTAAACTTAAATTAAGTCGTTGCTGCTCTGTTGCGTCTTTCATCTCCTCAACCAGCTTAAACTTGTCCCTTGAAAGATCTTGCACAGTGCAACTCAGTACTGCTACCTGCTCTTCCCCTACTTTAAGCTGCTCAGATTGCTTTAGGATCTTCTTTTCTGCTTCTTTCAATCTTACTTCAGTTTCAGTAGGTGCAGCCTTCCCACTTGACGAAGGAGCAGCTTGCAAAATAAATGGCTGACCTAGGAAAAGAGCCAAGTTCTTTTCGCGATCCTCTCCTTTTTTACGAAGGAGTTTGTCATAACTTTCTTTCATTTTCCTGATGGCGTGCTTCAGCCTTGAATTTTCTTTCTCCTTCTCCTTCTCCTCCTTTCCCTCATCCAATTTAAGCAATGTTCGCATCCAATGAACGGTGAAAAAAGCCCCACAATCCTCTCTCTTCCTAAACTGTTCAATGTCTAAAACCACCACATTAGTGACATCTGCTCCTGACACAGAAACAGCTTCTTTAGCAAGAAGGATATTCCTCCTCAATCCCAGCTTCTGCAGGGACGGGGAAACGAAGTCCAAGTCAAGTTGATTGTCCAGGATCTTCTGACAGGCAATGTCGTCTGCAGAGGCATCAGCAAGCATCTTCTTGAGACGAGAGATGAGGCCCTTGATGCGATCAGCAGGGTAGCTTATATCAGGGAAGAGACGTTCAGCAAACCAATGGGTGACCTGTGAAAAAAGAAACTTTTATTAATATCATGAACACATTATCATCAAAAGACACAAAGATCACAAGCGTAGAAAATTTATTTAAGTTCAGAAACTTTACATTAGTGCAGAAACTTTATATGAAACTTTTATAAATCCTATTTACCCATAATAATAATAATAATAATATATTTTATTTATATAGCGCAAAATCTTGATAAAATCAAATCTAAGCGCTGAGCGTATACATGCATACATACCTACATACATATGAGCGTATACATGCATACATACATGCATACATACTTACATACATACTTACATACATAAATCTAAGCTGAGCATATACATGCATACATACATACATACATAAATCTAAGCGTATACATACATACATACATACATACATACGTACGCACATGCATACATAATAATTACAACATTTATACAGCGCAAAATCTCGACAAAATCAAATCCAAGCGCCTGCATTAATTAAAGAATATTTTTTAGCTTATTGATATATGTTGTCACCATTGTCACAGATTATATGAAAAATCTAATTAATCATTAGAACTGCAGTGTTAAGCTGAAAAAAGAAAGAAAAGTTAAACGATATGACACTGATTCAACACAAGCCACAATAGATATCACTCAAGCCAAAATATGTGCCGTTCTGCAAAAGAGTTTACAGTAGTTAACACAGAAAAACAGTTATTTCTTACATCATTGTAGGTCTTGTCTGGTGTTGTCTGGCGTAGTAGCTCCAACTGGAGGAGAAGCCTGTTTGTCAAGGCAACTTTGGGGGGATGTGGTGGTCTACCCTTCTTCCCTGGTACAAAAGAAGCCTTCAGGGCTTCAAAAATGCTGTCCCCTGTAAAAGAAAGAAAGATTGAAACATGAAATGATTGTCTCCACATTTGACATCCATGTGATAATTAAACAACAGGAAAATGTATCCATTTAAATAAATGACTTAATCATTTGATTACTTATTCCCTCTTTCCTATTCCCTATTTCATTGACACACATTTCAAAACTTGCATTATCAGAAACGTCTTTTTTTTTTTTTTTTTTTTTTTTTTTTAACTAATACATGTAGGCCTATATTAAAATAAACAAGTTTAGTGATGTCAAAAATCAGGTTCAAACTCAAGTTATCATGTATGTCTAAAGCCTGCCTGAAAGTTATTTGCAAATTGAAAAGAAATATACAATACATGAATATCATATAAATTCAGTTTATGTGACTTGTATAGCACACTGACACAGAAAGGAGGATTCTGAAGCCTTTGCATTCTTACCCCGATAGCAGACGATGTTTTGAAACGGGGTCACGTGACTAAACCTTTTTAAAATTCCAGCTACACTCTACAATTTCGTGCAAAATATTTACCTGAAGTAAGAGTAAAACATGTCTACTAAGCAATAAAAGCATTCATTTTGTGTTTGGAGCTATAAGAATAATTAATTTTGCCAGCGATGAGGGAGACCCTCTAGTCCGATGTTACACACTCGAACCAAGTAGAGCTTCTCATCTCAATCGATCGACTTTACTCGGTCGTAACAGAAAATTATAAGCTTTTATGCCGAAGTTAAGCTACAAATCAATAAAAGAAGAAGTGTACTTACCAACAAGATCATTCAAATTCGGTGGATCAGTCACAGGCTGATGCAAAGTCGAATCTTCGCCGATTGGGTCGGTCACAGATACATCGAGTGCAGCCATGTTTTGACGCGTCACTAGGTAAGCGCCCTTCGCTGGAAACTCACTTTGTTTATGTTCTTCTCGCGGCTCTCTCTACCGGTACAAACCGCACATCGGCTGAATATTTACATGGTTAAAAAGCTGAAATGTTCCTCTCTGTTCACATATAATTTTGGAAACGATCGATGCTTTGTTTTGAGTTGAAAATCGTCCGAACCGGTTTCAAACCGGGTTTTCAGAACCTATTTTTAGAGCGACCTACTTCATTTAAATATCATGTGAACGAGCTGAAAGCGCTCTTTCCATTGGTGTGATTATTTTTACCGTCCAATGGCTGTACGCGTATAGAACGGGATTTAAAACCGCCCGCCTTTTTAGGTCTCATCGTCTGCCATTTTCAGACGTCAAATTCCGAAAGTGATAGACGACATTTTCAAAGTCATCAATCTTCGGTTTTAAAACAAACAGAATAAAACGAACATGGTAGATGATAAAAAAGATATCAAATGTTTGTTTCATCAAGTTTTTATTCGATTTTATTCACTCACAACCAGTCAATCGATGATTAAAGACAGGCTAAAATTAGGTCAAATTAACGTAGCGGACAGCCTAAGCGGGGGGCTTTTGGGAACCTACTTATAGTGGTCCTTTTTCTAAAAGAAGGGATATTGCCTGTTGTCAGCATTAGAGAAGGCTGCTGTGCACTTCAGTGTAGCTTGTGTCCTTCCTGGTGTGTGTGCTGTGTCCAAATCATGCAAGTCAGATTATGTTAGTGTATTTTCAGGTTATGTAGTGTGTGCCCAAATTATGTTCAGATTATAGTTAATGTGTGTCCATCATATTCCAAATTATGTTCGTGTGTGTTCAGATTATGCTTTGTATATCAAATAATGTTCAAGTTTAGTGTGAGTGAGATCAGATTATGTTGTTGTGTGTCTAAATTATGTTAATGTGTGTCCAAATTACATGTGTCCAAGTTATCTAATTGTGTATCCATATCATGTTGGTATGTGTCCAGGTTATTTTGGTGTATGTACAGGTTATGTTAGTGTGTATGCCAATTGTGCTAGTGTGTCACATGTATGTTGAATGCATGTTTTACCACTGTATGATTATGTGCAAGTTAAAACAGTACATGTTATACCACTTTGTAACTGTGTACAAATTATGTCGGTGCTAGTCAAGCAGGTAAATGATAGACTTCCAGTAAGAAGGTCCTGGGCTTGATCCACCTGAACAGTTTTGGTGGACATTTTTCCGACCTCCCAGGTCAATATATGTGCAGGCCTGCCAGTGCCTAAACCCCCTTTGCTGTACATGCATGTAGAATATCAAATATGCATGCTAAAGATCCTGTAAATCATGTGAGTGGCCGGCTTAAGGAAACATGAAAACAACATGCGCAGCTACCAAAGATTGAGTATACAGACTGTGTAGTAACATACTGCACCATAAAGGAAACATGAAAACAACATGCGCAGCTACCAAAGATCGAGTATACAGACTGTGTAGTAACATACTGCATACATGGTGCAGACAGTCATCCAAGAATAATCAGAATACAGCAATATACGGTCCGCGTAGTGTGAGCCAAACACTGAAGATAGTTAAAGAGGAAGAACAGCAGGTTGTAATGTGCGTTGTTCTATGTTGTGTGTAGGTTATGCCAACCCCAGGTATATGCGATCAACAATGTACAATGTGCCATGTACCAGTGACATGTTAAAGGCCAGTCACATACCATTTGCACTGTCCATCACGCCTTTTGCCAGGCTGGACCCACAGGAGGTAGGTAACGCTCCTTCATTTTATTTGCACTTTTGTAAGGTGAGAGAAGGGGTATGTGTGAAGTGAAATGTCATGTATGTGTATGTTATTTTTTCTTTTTCAACTTCATGCCACCTCCATGGCATTGATAGCATACTGCTCATTGTAGCTCCACAACACACCATCAATTCCAAGTTTATTTAGTTAGGAGAGTTGTTGTCAAACCATCATGGGGCCACCTACCAGAGGAGACTTGCACTACTGCAGAGTCTCTTTAGCTGAGTTCAACAGTATGTGTTCTGATCCAACTTACGAAGGACACTGCCTGCTAATCCCCATACTGACGATAGTAATCACTCAGTCACAGTGTCAGATTAAATGGAGACCCCCAAATGTGTGTGTGGAGTGAAACATACTGTGTAATATAGAATGTGCGTATAAAATGTAGTGAGGTATGTGGGTTTGTATGGGTAAGTGTGTGCGTGTCTTTGCAACATTCCTCTGGTTGGAGGGTGTTGCTGTAGAAGTGCCATGCCTGGACCTTGTCAGTAAAGAAAAGGGACAGTTCTCTCAAAAGGGCATGACGTTACACATAGGCATCAAAAGACGAGCTTTTGAAAGAGAGGAGAGCAAACCCTGCTACAGCCTGCCTGGATAGGAATCCGTCAGGTGACAGTCAGACCATAACAAGACTGATACTTATGCTTTACAAAAAATATAATTTTTGAATGTCCTGGTTAGTGTAGAGGTAAAGGTCCTGCTCCCAGTTTAACTGGGTCCAAGTCTAGAGCAAGAACAACTCTGTGCATATGGCCTCTGGTCCACCTGATGTGGATGAGGACCTAACCTTGTTGAGGATTGGAGAAGGTAGATAAACAAACGAAAAGGAGATAGATACCACCCTCATGATGCGAGGCCTGAAAAGTTGAGATTTCTGCCATCTCTGTCCCAGCATGAATTGCATTTTCATGAGAATTATAGTGCATGCCTGCATATATTATGTTGTAGACTGGTTGGTGTAGAGATAGAGCACTCGCCTACCAATCTGCTGCATGAGTGTGCATGGATGCGAATCACACCCATGGAGCTTTATGCATGCAGCCTCCAGTCTGCCTAGCTTTAAACGGAGGTACCTGACTTCCTTCAAAGCTAGGGAAAGGTAAAACAACAAAGGAGAGGAGATGTGCACCACCAGCATTAAGGTCTCTACCACATCACTCCCCTATGACTTAAGGGTTATGGGACAACCTTTATATAGTGTACAATAGTATGTACTATTATGTGTGTATGTTTCAGGCCCTGCCTCCAGTAGTGGACCTGGGAGAGATGGGTCCAGTGCGGTGCAAGCGGTGCAAGGCCTACATGAATCCTTATATGCAGTTCATTGATGGTGGCCGTCGCTTCCAGTGTGTCTTCTGTAATGCCACCACAGATGGTAAGCACATTATAAAGACAGGTGTGGTGATTAAGTGGGTAAACATCAGGCTTGCAGTTGGAAGATCCTGGGTTCGATCTGCCTTGCTACACCGGCCTGGTGGGTAAAGGGTGGAGATCTGTCTTATCTACTTGGTGAACATGTGTGCAGACTTGTTGCTAGTGCCTAAGCTCCCTTCATATGAACACACATGCAGGAATCAGACACTAGATATCCTGTAAGTCGTGGTGATGTTTGGTGGCTTATGAAAACATAAAAACACCCAGCACATAGGGCAGTAAGGGAAGCAGCTATGGTATTTTTAGAAAGCAGAAAGTCACTGCTGTTAAGATGCATGTACAGAACACAAGTGTTGTTTAGCTGTGCTTCTTCAGTTCAAGATATTTTCACACAGGATTGCAGCTTTGCTAACTCCACAGAGGCGGAATATGTTTCATGCAAAAAGGCTGGCTGCCTGCCGTGTTTTGAGGTCTGCCACGTAAAGAATTCTCCAAATAGATGACATATCTGATGGCTTTCAGTGACTGTATCCATGGATTCTGTTTATTGTAAATGTTATTTTAGTGTTATCTGCTGACTTTGAGAAGTTTTTGGATTTATGCTCCATATTTATTTTCATTGTGGAGATTTAGTTTTGCTGCTTGAAGAGGTATTTTCAACAAGCAGGACCTGTTCTAGTGCTGGCTGATGTTCTCTGTAACTTACTGTTAGTTAGTTAGTGCAGTATGAACACAACCCCAAAACTATCATGTATACAGTGTGAGCAACTGCTTAGTTTAATAGTACATAACTTAACCATGTTAAGTGCATAAGCTCAGCCAATGTGAGAAACCATACTAACTGCAAAATACTTGACTGGGTGGTTGAGAAGTCAGTGAAAAGAGGTCCATTAGATGCTGCTGTCGAGCCCACCCCAATCCCGATATCTGGTTCCAGCTCAAGTGATGTTTGTCCTCTTTGTCTCAGTAAACCAATGACAAGACCACACTCTTTGCACTGTTCAGTCTCTCATTGTGTGCTCAGTGTTATTTTGTGTGTGTTGATCAGAGTGTGTACCACTTATTTTCCACCTGCACCGATTCATACATCTTGTTGTCTGGACCAATGGTTCTCCTTTTGGAGTGTACCCTTGCCTGGACCTCAATTTCCTCATCAAGTCCTTTTGACTGCCACCCTGCAGCAGGACCAGCTACTGTCACTGCCTTCTCTGGCAGGATATGCCAGAGTTTATCCTTCCTGTCCCTTCCAGAGCCCTCTTGTAGCATGAGATGCCAGAGTGCTCTCTTCTTGCCTGTTCAAGAACAAGAAGAGTTGGAGGCACAAGCAGGTCTGGCCCACTCACCTCCTCACTCGGGATGCCAGGGAGTTCCCTCCTTGCCTGTGCTGGAGTTAGTTGAAAGGAAACCTTCTCCCATCCAACCAGGATGCCAGTTCATCTGCTGGACTCCCCCTCCCCCTTCTGAGGTGTTATATAAAGCCTTACATAATTTTCTATTAGGTTTGATAATAGGGTACATGTATTCTGCATTTTTGGCTCAAAGGAAATGTGATGTGCAGAAACAATTTTAGGTAATTTACGCCTGTTTTTATGTATGTTTTAGTGTACTGAGTTATGTTTATATTTGTATTCAGGTTTGCTTTTTTAAACTTGCTGGTGATAAATTGAGTGGAGTGGTCAGTGCCAGGGGCATACCTTAGACTGTGTGTGTAAATGCTTTGATATGTGTAGTTAATTCTTTTTTGTTTTTTGGTAGTGATGTGTTGTGTATGTTTTGAAATGGTTATAGCCCTGATATAGCTCTGTGCAGTTGGCTGGACTTTAAAGAATAAGAGTAAGAATTAGAATAATGTCTTAGCGTACATTGAATGTGTTTTCAGTGCCCAATGAGTACTTTGCCCACCTCGATCACACAGGCCGGAGGACAGACTGTTACCAGAGAGCTGAGTTGTGTCTGGGTACATATGAATTTGTAGCCACAAAAGATTACTGTAAGGTGAGTTCGATATTGGAGAGTACTTAAGGCCTGCTGTGTTTGGGTACATACGAATTTGTAGCCACAAAAGATTATTGCAAGGTACGTCAGTCATTTGAAAGTACTTAGGGCCTACTTATGTTAGGGTATATATGAATTTGTAGTCACAAAAGATAACTAAGGTAAGTTGGTAATTCGAAAACTTTTAGGGCCTCCTGTGTCTAGATACAGATGAGTTTGTGGCCACAAAAGATTACTGTAAAAGTCAGTTCTTTGACAATATCTCTCTTTTATTTGTGTATATATGAATTTGTGATCACAACAGATTATTGTAAGGTCAGTCTGATGGGAGTACTGACTCACAGTCTGTAAATTTTGACAATTGTTGTGGCTTGTGTCACTTTTAAAACTAGATATTGTATAACAAAGTCCTGCAATCACTGCAGGCAAACTGTGGAAATAATGTGTATTCAGGATTGGAGACATGGTGGAAAATAAGGAATACTATAACTATGTAAGTGTTGGTCTTTACTGACCAAAAACCAGAAATGTAGATTGCAAGTGAACAGACATCTATGTTGACGGATATTTTCTGGTTTGACTGCTTTTGTTGTATTTTGTACTTAAATATAGTGGGCATATTGAGATGTTGAGGCGTGGGGGGGGGGGGGGGGGGGATGAATTTGATAAGACTTTTAAACCCCTATAGTCCTGATTTGAAGGCGATGGGGAAGGATAGTGGGTAGAGTAAATGTGATGGAGGGTGCTGGGTAGATGATGCTGGAAGAAGGAAAAAGATGCAGTAGGATTGAAAATGTAGGAAGTGGTGTAAGACAAAACTGTGGAAAAGCAATGTAAAAATACCATTTTGAAGAGAAAGATGACCTGAGTTGTTTTGACTTGTTCAGATTACTGTTTGTTGAAGTGCAAGGACAAAAAATGTCAGCTGTTTGTTGAAGTGCAAGGACAAAAAATATTAGCTGTTTGTGAAGTGCAAGGACAAAAAATATCAGCTGTATGTGAAGTGCAAGGACAAAAAATATCAGCTGTTTGTGAAGTGCAAGGACAAAAAATATCAGCTGTATCAGTGTTATGATTTGGAGACAAAAAACAAAAACAAAAAAAAAAGAAAATCAAACTGTGTTTGACATGACATGACCACAGAAGGGGATAAAAGTTTGCAGTGTGTTCTGGAGGGATCATACTATCGCACAATTTCATATACACTTCACCCAATTCTGCCAACAGTTATCTGGCAGACTCCTTGAGCCTGTGCGAAATGCTGTGCATTGGCAAAATTTTGAAATGGGATGTGGTGGGGGAGAGGGACCTAAGAAACACTATGCTGGCACCACCACAATGATGGAAACATGAGCATGGACAGAGAACAGGCCAAACTGTATCAAACACAAAAACAGCCAGCCTGATGAGATGCTGATTAGTAAGACAAGCTGTTTGTGTGGCCTTGTTTTCAGAACAATGTATTACCAAAGGAGCCAGCGTTCATCTTCATGATTGATGTGTCGTACAACAGCATCAAGAGTGGACTGGTCAACCTCATCTGTCAGAGACTGAAAGACGACATACTGGTCAACTTGCCAAAGTGAGTCTTCCTTAGTTTATTTGTCCAGTTGTACCAGGAGGTGGTACAGAGAGATAAAACGGCAGCCTCAACTAGATAAAAGGGTCATGTTGTTAGATATGGAGTGTGCCACTCTATTTATCCAGCGCCGCCATAGTCTTTCTCTGGCTCTGAAACCTGAACATCTGGTGTTGTAGGATTGAAGGGCTGGTTGACTGGCATCCTGCTCAGGTAGCCCAACCACTTGATTGACTGTGTGTGTGAGGAAATTGTTGACGTGTTGTTGTCCACCATCTCAGTAGTTCTAATCCTGTCTCTTTGGTTGTGCCTGCTTCTATTCAGAGAATCTCATGTCACAGGTAATGATCTCTCCTTCAAGCGAGTCATGTGACTTGCACCGCCAAAACTTGCCCAAGTAAGTAACGTGAGTTTTTGAAAAGCAGGTCAACTTGCACAGTTGAAAAACAGGTCAATATACTCAAAAAGGTAAAATAATGCACACACATCTTGTGCATACATATAGCCCATTAGTAAAAAAGTAAAACTTGCCATTTGTTCTGGTAAATTAAAGGGAAAAAAATATCTTAGAGTCAAATAACAGACATGAAATGAATGCCAACAGACATGAATAAAGTCACCTTGACAGTGAGCAAGCTGGATTTTTGTTTTGGTGGTCTTGTTAACTCGGTTGGTTAGCCCTTTGACTCCCTGACCCCATCCACCAACTGCAAAAACTTAACTCTTTGACTCCCTCACCCTATCCACCTACTTCCTGCTAACATAGTTGACAATACAGGATGCTGGTGGACAGGATGTGGGAGTCGAAGGGTTAAAGTGCCATGTTGCAATACCGGGGTGGTCACATTTGTGTGTGTTTTGGTTTTGCTTTTTGATGGATGCAGCCGGTCTTGTTTGTCTGGTATATATGTATGATAAAATATACACTTGTAATGAGACATCTAATCTGTGTGCAGGGAGACGGGGTAGCCGAGTCGGAAATCAGGGTGGGCTTTGTCACATATCACAAAGAACTCCACTTCTACAATGTCAAGGTAAGTTCGTATACAAAACATCAACCAACCAACCCTCGTCTCTTCAAAAGAAAAATGTTTTTTGTGTTGATTTAAGTTAGTTGCACATTTTTTCTGTGAAAGTCTGCTTATTTTGCAAAGAATATACTGTTTTTCTTTAAAAAAAAATCTGCTTGTTTTGTGACACATTTTTGTCTTTGAAAATCTCTGTTTTGCAAAACATGTAATTCACTATGATATCCCCATCTGTTAGGAAAGGATTGTAGTGTGGATTCCAGGGATATGAATCGGAATGTGATCTTCAAATACAGGTCGAAATTATCTCTCCTTGTTTATGATTTTTTTTTTTAATAATAACAAATGTCGCAGAGTTTACTACGTGGGGTAGTTTCATATTTCATCATATAACACTAAATGAGAGTGTTCGCATCAGCTGTTAGTGAGTGAATCTCGGACAGAAGTTTATCTGACATGTAACTGGCGGATGTGATGTACCGTAGAAAATGAGATGACAAGATTGTGTTTTCCTGTTTGTAACAGAGTTCCCTGGCCCAGCCCCAGATGCTGGTGGTGTCAGACCTGGAGGACATGTTTGTGCCTCTGGTGGACGGCTTTCTGGTCACACTGGCAGAGTCTGAGGCTGTCATTGACAGGTAGATAGTTCCATTGACTCAGTTTGTAGTCCTTCATTTCTTCATGTGTAAATTGAATCATGTGTTTGAGGCTGTTTGAACGGAATTTGCATTTGAGACTCTTAATGGTAGTTTCAGTATGCTTTCAACATCATGAGGCACCACTGTTGTTATTATAAATCATTCTTGTGTAGCGCCATTCTCCAAATTTATTCAGATTCACTGTGCATTACATATAACCAGACTTTTGAATGGAGTACAGGGAAGTAAAGATCTTAGGTGAGCTGACCACAATCAACGGTTTTGTTATTGTCTGCGTCTTTGGTGTGTGTGTGTGTGAAATCAACATATCCCATGTATGGTGATTTTGAGAAAACAGCCTTGTAAGACTTTGCACACTTGCATGTCTCAGTTTCATTTAATATTTAAGGTTTCACACATTTGCATGTCTGGTTCCATTGACTAGTTAAGGTTTCACACACTTGCATGTCTCATTTTTAGTCAACAGTAAAAAAGCTATTTTTAGATGACTTGCACAGCTCGGGAAGAGCCAAGACAAAAAATAAGTTTTCCAGCGATTTGCAACATGTGGGGCACTGCATTGGTTACATTGCCTGTTTGTTTGGTCAAAAGTATGTAACCTGGTTGAAAGAATGACCCAGTTTTAACCATGTTGATAGAGTGAAAGCTTGATAAAGCTTGATTTTAAACAGTTTAATCCTTTGATTCGTGTACCCTATCCACCAGCTGCAAAAACTTGATCCTTTGACTCCCTGACACTATCCACCAGCTTACTGCTTTGCTGGCATGGTTGACAATGCAGGATGTCAAAGGACAGGTTGCAAGAGTCAAAGGGTTAATGGCACTTTTAAGCTGAATGTGTATACATGTATAGAAAGTTAGTCTGTGAAGAATGTGTTTCTGCTGAAAACTGAAAAAAGTATTGTGACTATCATCACCCACTTCTGCCTTTACTGTTCTTTGCCTCAGTAACTTAGCATTGGTGTGGTGCTGATTGGCGGCATTCACTTTGCTTTGTTTGCAGCCTCCTGGCCCAGATCCCCCAGTTGTTTGGGGACTGCAAGGAGACAGAGACAGTACTGGGTCCCGTCATTCAGGCCGGTCTAGACGCCCTCAAGTCGTCAGAGCGCTGTGGCCGTCTGTACATCTTCCACACATCTCTTCCCACTGCTGAAGCCCCTGGCAAGCTGAAAAACAGGGATGACCGCAAACTGCTGGGAACAGAGAAGGAAAAGGTATGTTTCGAGTGACTCGCTGTATGTGTGTTTGCCTGGTACAATAAGAGGTGGGAATTCAAAGTATAGTTCCAGTGACTCACTGTCTGTATATTTGTCTGGTAAAATGAAAGTTGGGAATATAAAAGGTATAGTTAAAAGACCTATATTTTCGTCTTTGTGTTTTGGGTTCGTTTTTGTATGAAGGTTGGTTGGTTTTTGTGTATTTTTTATGTATGAATAGTTTTATGTTTTTTTTGTTTGTATGTTCTGTTTGACATTTTTTAATGCATGTATGTTCTGTTTTTTTATGTACATTTGTTTTGTGTTTTTTGTGTGTGTATGGTTTGTGCTGTTTTTTTTATGTATATTTGTTTTGTGTTTTGTGTGTGTATGGTTTGTGCTGTTTTTTTAATGTATATTTGTTTTGTGTGTTTTTTGTGTGTATGGTTTGTGCTGTTTTATTATGTAGGTTTGTTTTTTGTGTGTTTTTTGTGTGTATGGTTTGTGCTGTTTTTTTATGTATATTTGTTTTGTGTGTTTTTTGTGTGTATGGTTTGTGCTGTTTTTTTATGTAGGTTTGTTTTTTGGGATTTTTTTGTGTGGGATTCTTTTTGTATGGTAAAGTGTGTGTACATGCATGTGTGCATTTGATACATGTTTGCGTGTAATGTGTGTGTGCAGACAATCTTGACTCCCCAGGTCTCATTCTATACAAAGCTGGGTCAGGAATGTGTGGCTGCAGGCTGCAGCGTTGACCTTTTCCTCTTCCCCAACTCATACTGTGACCTGGCCTCCATGGCTGACGTGGTACGACTGACCAGTGGGAACATCTACAAATACAGCTACTTTCAGGTGGGTTATGGCTGTTTTAAAGGGGAAATCCATAAGCATGGAAACTGAATGGCACTGGCACAATATAGTATATATTACTCCAGTGAAAATGTCATTGTCTGAACCCATCAGTATGGAATGGCACTGGAATGGCACTGATAGCACTGTAGTACTGTTGTGGTACCGTTCTGTTTGGATACAGGGGTGATTTTGCTGCTGAGGTTCTTCAGAAAAATATGTGGATGTGGCATCATCTTGTTCCTGCCAACGGTTCATGCCGCACTGCATTGTGGGAAATTTTCTTCTCAAACAAGGTGGAAAGCTGTTGTGCTGCATCACTCATATGGATTTAATCATTGCTGGTGCCACATGTGATACCGCATGTTTCGGGCCATCACCATTTTGTTGTTGTTCTACTACCATGCTTACAGATTTCCAGATAGTCTCACTTGTCAGATGATATGCACCACTGTTGGAACGTTAAAGGTATCCATAACCCTTAGGTAGTAGGGAGCGAGAAGGGGGAGAAAATATTCTTTTGATAGGGTGAGCATTATGAGGTCAGTACCCATCTCCTCACCATTAAAAAGCACAAACTTATCCACTCATCTGTTGGGTTGATAGGAGAGTCCATCTACCATCAGGAACAGCTCAAGGCTGGCCACCAGCTTTCTGTGGAGTGAACAGATAGCACACCCATCATCATGTCCATGTAGCTTGAGCTGAATGCAGTGACAATCTGTGTGGTGTGCATGTTTCAGGCGGACCTGGACGGTGATCGATTCATTGAGGATCTACGAAGGAATGTTGAACGGCCTGTTGCCTTCGATGCCATTTTACGAGTCAGGACAAGCACGGGTATGTATTTAGTTGTTGTGCTTTTCGTTGTTCAGTGTGTGTGTGTGTGTGTTCGTTCGTTATTTCTTTTAACGTCTATTCACATATGTGCTTTTAGACGGGAAAAAAAAAAAAAAAAAAAAAAAAAAAAAGGTGCGTAAGGGATGAATGAATCTATGTAATCATGAAGGCATTGTATCAATTAAGGTAACAATTAATGTAACATCAAACAAATTAACGAACAAAAGAAAAACAATCAGAACATTATAACAGTCAGGCTTCATCGGATTTCTCGGGGCTATGTGGGAGTTACAGGTATAAAACAGTTGGGCTGAATCAAAGAAAACGACCTACAGGACTGTGCAGTAAACGTCTAGCAATGTGTAAATACAGAGTGAAATCAGTATGTTTCTGTTTTAAGTTTGTAAATGACGCAGGGAAATAAGGTCGCATTCGCTGACAACACAAAAGGTGATCAACTGTTATAAAATCACCACAGATACATTTGATGGTTTTACTAAATTTAGTTCGAAGTGAATTGAGAGTTAATCTGTAAGCTAAAGTTATCTCTTGTCTTGTAAAACCCTGGTAAGTTACCGAGAAGGGGCGAAGGTCACATTGCGCTTTTACTTTGTTTTCTAATATAGCATTCATTTCATGTTCAGACAGTGGTAAATCAAGTTTAGTACTGCCAGCCCTATTCATTGCTGCATTTTTTGCTATTCTGTCGACCCGGTCGTTAAAAAGGATACCACAGTGTGATGGGATCCAACAAAAAGTAACCTGTGTATTATTTGTTATTAAACAATGAATTAGAAATTTTATCTCAAATATTAACGAACTATTTACTTTATGTTCGCAACATTTTAAGGATTGTAATGCAGATTTCGAATCTACACATAATAGGATACTAAACAAAGTTATGGGTAGATCTACTATATATTTCAGTGCCATTAGGATGGCAACTAATTCAGAAGTGAAGATTGAATGTCCCTGTCCTAAAGAGTAAGCCTTTTCTACTTTAAAGTTAGGAATTAGAAAGCCAGCGCCTGCTTTACCATCATCTAGAACAGAGCCATCTGTGAAGATTTTTAAGTAATGTGAATATTTTTTATGCAGATGTGACAGAACATCAATTGCTAACAAGTGTGGATTAATATCTTTTGTCAGGTCAGTATCAGTGTAGTTGATATCAAAAATAGCATTGGACAGTTCCCAGGGGGGTAGAGGACAACATATCATTTTATGTGAAACTTTGTTAGGTAATACGTGAGAAAGTTTGAAGAGCTCATTTGTGTAAGTGGATATTGTTTCTTGTGACTTTATTGTTCTTGCTCTCTTGGGGAAATGGATGTCAGACCGAATTTTAAGTTCCGTACTGGCATAATTAGCTACTGCATTTGCTCTAACTATATATTTAGCAGTTGATAACTTCCTCCAATCTTCCAAGGGAAGGATGCCAGCTGTTTTATATACTTCTTGTGTTTTTGTATACACCGGTACCCCAAGAGCACATTTAATAGCTTTACTATCTAAGCTTCGAAGTTTTTTCAAATAGCAGTTTGGAGCTGAAAAATAGACCTCTTGACCATAAGCCAACTTAGATCTGACTAAAGCTGTGACAAGATGTAACAACGTTTTAGTGTCCTGTCCCCAAGACTGTTTACTAATAATTCTTATTAAATTATAGCTTTTCATAGCTTTACATAACAAGGCATCAATATGTTCTTTCCACTGTAAACTAGAAGTCAATTGTACTCCCAGAAATTTCACGTGAGTAGTATATTTCAGTTCCTCATCACCAATTTTAAACAACGGTACTTCTTTCGGACTGAGACCATTATTAAAAAGCATCATGTGTGTTTTTTCATTGGATATTTCCAGACCGTTAACTGTCAAGTAAGTGGAAATATTATTAATTTCATGTTGATAGAGCTTTTTAATGTATTTTATTTCTCTCAAGGAAGTCTTCCTTTTTAACGAAACATTCATCCAGATCGCTATATCATCAGCGTACTGAGCAACGTTTACATTGTTTGAGACTTGAGTTGGTAGGTCATAGATCAAAATATTAAATAATAGAGGAGATATTACGGAACCCTGAGGAATTCCCATGTTTACATATCGTTTTTCAGAGTATGTATTACCTATTTTAGCAACTATACTTCGGTCATTTATAAATGTTTTGATAAAATTATAAAGATTACCATTGAGACCAATATGTTTAAATTTTAACAAAAGTTTCGCATGCCAGACTTGATCGTATGCTTTTTTAAGATCAAAGAAGGTAGCTAAGACATTTTTCCTTTTAGCAAACTGATTTTTTATTTGAGTTGTTAACTTAACTAAATGGTCTGATGTTGATCTACCTTTTCGAAACCCAGATTGATTGATAGGTATTATATTATTTTTCTCACAAAAGTAACTCAGTCTATTCACTATAATTTTTTCCATTAGTTTTGAAACATGGGATGTAAGCGAGATAGGTCTGTAACTACCTGGATCTGAAAGGGGTTTATTAGGTTTTGGTATTGGTAACACAATCGAAGTCTTCCAAATGTCAGGTAAGCTACCACTTTCCCAGCATTTTAGTATGATATTGTGTAAGTATTCAATCCATTTCTCTGGTAAATGATTTAAAAGGGTATATGAAACGCCATCCAGTCCTACAGCCGATTTTTTGTTGTTCAACGAGAGAAGGGCATCTTTAAGTTCTTTTAATGTAATTTTTGAATTTATGTACATGTGATTATCAGGGGCAGGATCTGAGTATGCGACGGACTCTTCAATTTTCCGTCTTTCCTCCCTTAATGGAGCAGACAAGCTACTGGAATTACTTGTTCTTGAAAAGAACTGAACAAATTCTTCAGCTTTCTCAGATGACGAAGGAAAGTCTTTATCTTTAATCTTAAGAGGAAATTGTGGTAAATTAAAACCATTTTTCATTTCTTTGACCTTATTCCAAATTTTAGGAAGATCTTTAGGCCCGGAAATTTGTTCAGAGCAAAAATCTGACCAATAGCGCTTTTTGGCTTGGACTATAACTTTGTTTGAGTGAATCTTAGCCATTTTCATATTGTAATGGTCTTCTGGAGATTTAGTTTTTAAATAGAGTTTATACATTTTCTTTTTTTCATTCTTTGCTTCTTCACATAATTGATTCCACCAACTATTTCCAACATGAGTACCTTTGTTTACATTTTTCCTTTTTGGAATGGAATTGTTTGCTGCCTCATGTAGCGCATCGGTGAAATGGGAATACATATCATTAATATTGACGCATTCATTAAACGTGCAATCTTTTTCCATTAAAATATTCCGATATTTTACCCAGTTAGCACGTTTGTACATATATCGAGGTATAACGTCGTCTTGTTCTGGTGTGTTATCAAACGGTTCATTTATAACTGTAACAATTGGCAGGTGATCACTTCCGAGGGAGTCAGGTGTAACATCCCACATGCTATTAATGACAAGGTCAGGTGATAACAAAGTTAGGTCAATGGCAGAAACCTTATGTTGAGGATTATCCGGAATTCTAGTTGTTCTACCGTCATTTAACAAGACTAATCCGGAGTCAATGACATTTTCTACAAAACGATTATTAGATACATAGTGACAGTCCTTATCCCAAAATGGAGAATGGGCATTAAAATCCCCCGTGATCAACCATTTCTCATTGTTGTCTAAAGTCCGTAGCCAGTCACTATTTTCACTATTAGGCCCACGTGGATAATACACAGAAAGTATATTTATAGATGACACAGAGTTAATCTTCACTTTCACAGCTACGCAATAAACACCGTCAGTGCCCTTTGGCACAGGAGGCGGAATGATCTTATAATCCACGTCTTTGCGTACATAAACGGCTGCATAAATCTTTGAGTTATTGAGTGTGTGTGGTGTGTGTGTGTGTGTGTGTGTGTGTGTGTGTGTGTGCGTGTGCGTGTGTGTGCGCGTGTGCGCGCGTGTGTGCATGTGCATGTGTGTGTGCGCGTGCGTGTGCGTTAAAATATTCATGTTGGTACAGAGAGTAGTAAACCCATGTGACAGTTCTCTTATACACCTATGCATGCAGTCATAAACAGAATTTGTATTTTACCTGATCTGTCACCACTAGGTATTCGTCCTGTGGATTTCTATGGAAACTTCTACATGTCCAACACGACGGATGTGGAAATGGCTGCCCTGGACTCTGAACAGTCCCTTAGTGTAGAAATCAAACATGATGACAAGTTGTCCGAGGCTGAGGGTGCTTATGTTCAGGTAAGTCTTCAGTATTGATGTGCATGGTCTAGGTTCAGATATGTTCAAATAGATGTAGATATCAAATGTATAAAGCATTGAGCTTTTACATTCAGGTCTGTCTTCTAGGTTCAGGTGTACGGTTTATATTTAGGTATTTGTAAAGAGCAGTCTGAATCAGAGTAACTGCCGGTGTCCAAGCAAAAGATAATTCCATTTGTATTGTGCAAACTGTCCATGTCAAAGAATATTTGTTGCTCATTGAATAGCAACAAAGGAACAAAACAAAAAGTTACGGAGGAAGGGGTTACCATGTCAATACGTTAATGCGGTACGAATGTGGTCTGACATAAGCATGAAGGCAGCATTTAAATGCGCTTCATCAAAAATAACGACAGATTATAACATGAAATTAGAAAAAGATACAAGTGGCACTTATTCACAAAAACATGTGAGGAGGGAAAACCAGCACTGTCAGAAAAGATAAAAGTGATGTGGTGCATTGGCAGTTGGCTGTGCTGTATACCAGTATTGGTGGATGGATGTAGCAGAAGTGCTGTACAGTGTGGTGTATGTTGTATCACACTGTATGGTCACAGACTGTTTAGCTGAATCTTGTCATTTTATCTTGGCAGTGTTGCACATCAGTTTGCAGACAGAAGACTTGAGTGATTGTTGCATGGTGGATATTCCATACATAGTGTGGTGTATGTTGTAAGACACTGGAAGGTGACAGATCGTGTAAGTGAATCGAGTAGTTGTGATACCAGGTGGCAGTACTTACACTACTGTCAGCCGACAGAGGTATTGTAAGGTGGAGGTGCTGTACAGAATGTGGTTATTTTGTAAGACTGTAAAGTCACAGACTATATGTAAGTGAATTATGGTGTTGTGGTACCAGGTGGCAGTGCTGTACACCAGTGTCAGTGGACAGAGGAGGCTAAGAGTCATCAACCAGGGCTTCAACTGTTGTACCCAGATGGCTGACCTCTTCCGCTCATGTGAGCTGGACACGCTCGTCAACTTCTTTGCTAAACAAGGTGACAAAAAGTTTTCATCAACATTACTGGTCTGTGTGTGATGTAGGGTGCCTGTTTTACAAAATACAGGACAGTACATGGAAGAGGGAAGTGTGAAGTTCATGTATTCTTGTTAATGCAATGGACAACTGGCTGGGTGGTCATACTGGCTGGGTGGTCATACTGGCTGGGTGGTCATACTGGCTGGGTGGTCATACTGGCTGGGTGGTCATACTGGTTGGGTGGTCATACTGGCTGGGTGGTCATACTGGTTGGGTGGTCATACCCCATTGGTAGAAAAGTTAATATGGACTTTTAGGGCCTTGACTGCTTTCTATGGAAAGTTGAGAGTGTGGTGGGCTTATGGGGAAGACTGAATCCACACTGATGAGTCTCGTCCACTCTCTGATAGTATCACTGGGGATGTTCAGATTTCTTGACCAACACTGCATGTATCTTTATCGTGTTGGCCTGGCCAGGATATATGATGGTTGGTGCTGAGATATATTACGAAAATAAATGCAGCCTGTCACATAGTCTTAATCTGACATAGAAATCCATAGCATCATCATTATTGTCCCGATTTTCCCAATCATAGCATTTTGAAACATTATTGCAGTCTGTGGCCTTTC
Organism: Monoplex corrugatus; assembly: GCA_030674185.1. Lineage (NCBI taxonomy): Eukaryota > Metazoa > Mollusca > Gastropoda > Littorinimorpha > Ranellidae > Monoplex > Monoplex corrugatus. Next base: position 115,116,288 of record CM060306.1, on the reverse strand, counting down.
ATAACCTGTTGTTATGGTGACCTCAGTGTCAATGAGTGTGGAGGTGGTGTGTTGGAGAGTTTAAATGAGTGGTGTGACTTGAGAGTGAGGCAGAACAAATTATTGGTGTTCGTGAGGTTTGTTTTTTGCACAAGCTTATGCATTTACCATGATTGTTTTGTATCACCCATCATTTGGCTTGTGTATGGTTGGTGTTTGTGGAGTCATCCAGCACTGCAATATCTCTTGAGCAAACTGAAACTGAAAGTTAGGGTTTTTTCCTCCTTAGCTTTTCTGTTCTGCACTCAGTGTCACAAATAAGATCCCACAGCGGTATGAATTGGAGATCTATACAAAATACATTTCATGATAGATAGGACTTTCTTGTGACACCATTTTTATGGGTGCTTTAGTGTGTGCATGTGTTGTACATTTGCATACATATGTGAGTGTGTGTGTGTGTGTGTGTGTGTGTGTGTGTGTGTGTGTGTGTGTGTGTGTGTGTGTGTGTGTGTGTGTGTGTTTTACATGCATGTGGAAGTGCAAGAAATACTTTTTAAGTAGACAGTGAAGTAAGCTAGTTATAACATACACATACAATATTATGTCATAGACATGTGGGACAACAACATGTAAAGGAGGGACTGATGGTAAACATCACTTTATTTTCTTTCTCCGTTCAGCTATCCGTGACACATTGAACCACAATCCCAAACACGTGCGTGAGCACATCATGAACGAAGTATCTCAGATCCTGGCCTGCTACAGAAAGAACTGCGCCAACCCTCATCTGCCGGACAGCTCATCTTGCCAGAATGCATGAAGCTGCTTCCTCTCTATTCCAACTGCATCATCAAGAGCGATGGTATACAAGGGGGTAAGTGACAGCTGTTTGTTTCTTTGTCTTCTCCCTCCTTCTAGTTGTGTGTTTTATATCTTGAGATCTGCTTGGCTTAAAGGTTCAGGTCTTACCTTCCAATTTGAATGCATGGGGTTGCAAAAGTGACAGTTCGGCCTGGGAAAATGCTTGTGGCAACTAGTCCACCCAGCTGTCAGTGAGTAACTGACCCTGTCACAGCTAGGGAAGGTAAAGTAGAGAGGGATACGAGTTTCCACACTCTTATAATGTTGGCCCAAAGGGACATTGAGGTCTCTACCACCTCACTCCCTGTCACCTCAGGTTATGGAACAACCCTGACCTTTTAATCTTTGCTCTTTGATCAGGATCTGTGCTGTAGTCTCCTCTTTCTCTCTGTCCTTTCCTGATTTGCGGTCGTCTAATTTTGTAATCAGTATGGTCATTAGGGGAACTCATGGGATGTAGGAGCTGACAGGATCCTCGGTCTCATGTCTCTTGGGTGCAACCGCAAACTGCTTATGCATACTGATAGTTGTCATTTCTGTGATATTTGACACTATGCTTTTACTTAGTCATCCTTGGTTGTGGTTCTTTCCAGGGCCCACTTAAGGGGGTCTTTCTCTTGTCTGTCTTTAACTCTGTACATGGGCAGGTTAGTTTTTTTGATAGAGCTGTGGAATCTAGATCTTACATCTAAATTCAGTCCCAGCCCACACTTAAAAAAAATACTGGCCTGCTTGTTGCCTACCTTTAATGTTTCCATCATTCTGGTGGTGTCAGCTTAGTGCTTCAAAGATCCTTTCACCCTCCCCATTTTAATCCCTTACCTGCTCATAGGGTTTTGTGCATGCCAAGGGAGTCTGCCAGATAATTGCTGGCAGATTTGGGTGGAGTGCATATGGAAATGTCCAAGTGCAGTGAATCCCTGTTGGAAAAAATTCCAGACTGTCTTAAATGTAACGTCAAGTAGGTAGCTGTTGACACTGTTGGTGTGACAGTTAGGACTTCTGCTTAATGCAGTATGGATGCATGTAGTGACTTTAGTTTTGTATACATTTTCACCCAAGTATTTTAACCTGAAGTTTGTTTTTTAATATTGTGCGCAGGTTCAGAGATCTCGACAGACGACCGCAGTTACCTGATGCATTTGATCAACGCCATGGATGTTCATACTACCAATGTATTCTTTTATCCCAGACTTTTGCCTTTTGTGAGTATCTTGCACTTTCCACTGCTTAAAACAGTTTTAGAAATTACCCAGTTTTAACCCTTTGACTCCCTCGCCCTATCCACCAGCTTCCTGTAGGACGTTGGTGGATAGGGTGAGGAGTTAGAGGGTTAAGTTTTTGCTTTGCTAGCATGGTTGACAAAGCAGGATGCTGGTGAATAGTGTGTGCTAGTCAAAGGGTTAAATCAATCTGAGAATCTTGGTTTTGCTTCCTAATCTTAAATGTCTTAATTTCATAATGACAAGCAAAATCATTTTGGGGTAATTCTATTCTAAATCTTAAATTTCATTATTTTATTAAGACAGTAAAATCATTTAGCACTTTTATTTTGAAAATTGTGCTGTAGAGAAAAGTCTGAATGGAAGTGATTGGGGTTATTTTATTTTGAAAAATGTGTAATGAAAAAAAAAAAGACCTGATTGTTACTGAATTTTGTATTGTACAGTGAATCGAAAATCTGTTTATTGATTGACATTTTTTGGAGGAGGAGGTTGTTTATTGTATTCTGTGTACAATCTGTCTCACCAGTATTGATTTTCTTATTTTCAGCACGATACAGATTTTGATTCTAGTGAGCTGCCATTAGCAATCCGCTGTTCCATGGAAAGGCTGCAGGATTCTGGTGTTTATCTCCTGGGTACGTAATCCGTCACTGAATTTGTCACTGAAGGTGTGCTCGTGCTTATAGTGTACTGTTGTCTCTGTCACTGCTCTCACATATGGGTCATTCACAGACAGAACCCCCTTATGTTATATGATAAACATAATAAAGTTGTGTATGTATGTATGTATGCATGTATGTATGTGTGTATGTATGTATGTATGTATGTATGTATGTATGTCTCTCTCTCTCTCTCTGTGTATATGTGTATATGTGTATATATATATATATATATATATATATATATATATATATATATATATATATATATATATATATATATATATATACATGTATGTATAAGGGCCTAGCCCCCTATGTTTAGAGGGTAGATCTTTGCTTTGATGTAAGGGCTGTATAACCATAGAGGCCGATAAACATAGAGGCTGATAAACATAGAGGGCTGAATTCAGAGGTAAGTCATACCAGGTGTGCAGGTGCTTTCTGATACACAATAGTACCATGCAATACAAGCATGACACAGATGTCTACACAGTCATCTGCATCAGATGAGAATGGTGAAGGCTTGTTGAGGTCCCCTAAGGATAGATAGCATGGATTCCTGAACCTCTACAAGATCCACCCGTTGCTGCTGAAGATCATCTCATCCTTAATCTCGCAGCAGAAAACATAAGAGAAAAGCTACTCTTCCCTGACCACTAACCTCCATGACAGACAGTATGAAGTCACAGGGTTGACTTGGGAAGTGTGTGCTGCACTTGTGACCTAATTTATCGTCCTATACAAAAAGACTAGCGTCTAGACCACCATTTAAGATCCTGTGAAAAAGAGGGAGCAAAGGGGGATCCCTGTCTGATCTGTGGTTTCATCCTGGGTTTTTCACATTTTACTTGGTTCTTTAGTTACAGGGCCACACATTCCACGTGTATATTGTCACATAGTGGCTTCCAGCTGTATGGCGATTGTCATGATGTAGTAAAACTGGGTCTTGTTCTCAGGAAATGTATCTGTGGTTTTTTTTTTTTCCTTTTAAAGTTCTTTTAAATTTCTATGAATATATGGACACATCGATATTTAAATGAGCTGTACATGCAGTTCTTGTTCACACATTGATGGTGTTTTGTCAAATTGCATATTATTAATACAAGTATTTTTTTGTAATGAAGACAGACAGACAGACAGACGACAGCGAGACAGACAGACAGACAATAAGTAGATTAGGCACATGAATTCAAACACCGTGGAAGTAAATATCTCAGAGAAGGAGATAAATGTCAGCAAGATGTGTTCATGTTCTTGTGGAGTGGATTTGACATGATCATTGTTGTTACTGTTATTCTTTTTCTTGTTATCATTCTTATGATATTTGTCACATCATTGTTTCTGTTTGTATGACTGTTTATCATGTGAGAGAACTGTGTTCTGTTGACAGAGAACGGAGTGTCCATGTTTTTGTGGATTGGTCACATGGTAGACCCTGAGTTGATCCAACATCTGTTTGGTGTGGCCAGTGCTGCCCAGGTCGACATTGATAAGGTGGGTGTACTCACTGGCATTTGTTGTTGTTCAAAGTTGTCAGCAACTGTTGTGTTTTGCTTAGGTTTGAAAACTGCATGAAGAGTATTTGTTTTTTTAGAATGCATGTAACACATGCTGTTATGTGGTCTTCTTGTTAGACCCTCTGTTCTCCATGCTTTGGAGATTGGAAAGCTCCCCCAACTGACCAAGGCCTTTCAGCAAGCTAGAAGAACCAGAAGAGCAGTCCTTAAGTGGATGCTCATAAGTATAGTTGAGCAAATGAAATTTTCTCTGGAAAATTTGTGGAAAAATTGACATGGAAGAAATAAGGCAGACCTACGGACAGTGGGAAAAGGGTCGAGCTGTAGTGTGGTAGTAACACCCCCTTCCCACTATGAGCGAAATGACGGAGTGATCGTGTTTTTGGGCCTAAAAATTCAAAGTTCTCGATGAATCCTGTAGCATTCCCACTACCAGACCCTTTCACTCCTAGCCAGCTTTGAGTGATTGTGCACGGTCAGATCACTCCGTGGTCGAGATTTGTGTTCAAACATGTTTAAACACAAGTGGCACCTACTGCATCCATCGTGTCCAATTTGCATACCGCGGGAAAATTTTCGGTTGCGTGCGAGCCTTGCCAGCCACAGTCTGAGGCGAGGCGAGGCGAGCGTGGCCCACAGGAAATGCTTGGGTCAGCTCCCCAAATAGATCACTCACACCGATCACCCAAATGCATTCCCACTATTTTGGAGTGAAAGGGCCCTTTGTCGCTTCACTCCTGAGTGCTCCACGATCACTCAGAACTTTCACGCACAACTTTCACTCCGACAGTGGGAACGCGGTTTAACACAGCTCCTGTGAAAAAAAAAATCCTTCGTCATGAACAACATTACTGTACACTGATAGCGTATGGTTTGATAATAAATAAACAATGAAAAGATCCTGACAGTAGATGCTTCAAGTAGAAATTTACATTTCCATCTCCCTTTTTCAAGAAATGGAAAATTGTTAAATGTTGATCAGACGTTGTGTGTGTGTGTGTGTGTGTGTGTGTGTGTGTGTGTGTGTGTGTGTGTGTGTGAGTGTGTGAGTGAGTGAGTGAGAGAGAGAGAGAGAGAGAGAGGTTTCACAGAATTTTCTCAGCTGTTTATGGATGGAACTTTACCCAACCTAGGTCAGACCTGTAGACTGTAAAATATTAAAAGAGTCATGAAAGCATTAACATGGAAGATCGTGGTCACGGTCAGGGTCTCTTGCAGTAAAAACATGCCTAAAATATTTTTCCAGAGGGTTTCTGAACAGCACTTTTTCAGAAACTTTTGACAATACTTAAAATTTGTATTCTCTGTTGTAGCTGTCAACCATTGCCCTCAGTATATAAGAAGCTTTTAGTTCGACTAGTGTTTCTTCAGTGTCACAGTAACCTTGAGAGGTACAAAATCAGGATTTCTGGCACTTATTTTTATGTAAATATGAAAAGGGAGATTGTTAGAATGACTTCACTGTCTTGTTTTCACTATTGCAGTGTGAAGATTGTTTCCTGACTTTGTCAACAAACATGACTAAACTATCTCATCAGCAAGGTCCGCTGATTAGTTCTTCCATAGATTTGAGAAAACAGAATATCTGTGATGGTGCTAACCTGTCACTTTTGCAGAGATTGTTGTGTGTATTTTTTTTCCCTTGATGTTTTACTAGAAGTTGAGAGATGTATTAATTGTATACAGGTCAAACTCATGGACCTGGAGAACAATGCTTCACGAAAACTTCGCGAAATGGTGGACAAGATTCGACAAGAGCGAATGCGCTACCTCAAGGTATGTAGGTTTGGTCGTGTGTTGTGTATAAGTCAATACAAAACTTGGTATGTGTGTGTATGTGTGTGTGTTTGTGTGTGTGAGTTTGAGTGAGTGTGTAACACCTTTTCCCTGTGTGTTTGAGTGAGTGTGTAATGCTTTTTCTCTATATGTTGAAAGCCCTGTCTGCATTGTACAGATGTGGCAGTGTAAAGTCTGTTTGTTGTTAACACCTGGCAATAAATGGAGACAGTGTTTGATGGATATGACAGGTGACAATAAACAGAGACAGTGATGGATATGACAGGTGACAATAAACAGACAGTGATGGATATGACAGGTGACAATAAACAGACAGTGATGGATATGACAGGTGACAATAAACAGAGACAGTGATGGATATGACAGGTGACAATAAACAGACAGTGATGAATATGACAGGTGACAATAAACAGCAGTGATGGATATGACAGGTGACAATAAACAGAGACAGTGATGGATATGACAGGTGACAATAAACAGACAGTGATGGATATGACAGGTGACAATAAACAGACAGTGATGGATATGACAGGTGACAATAAACAGACAGTGATGGATATGACAGGTGACAATAAACAGACAGTGATGAATATGACAGGTGACAATAAACAGACAGTGATGAATATGACAGGTGACAATAAACAGAGACAGTGATGGATATGACAGGTGACAATAAACAGAGACAGTGATGGATATGACAGGTGACAATAAACAGAGACAGTGATGGATATGACAGGTGACAATAAACAGACAGTGATGGATATGACAGGTGACAATAAACAGACAGTGATGGATATGACAGGTGACAATAAACAAGACAGTGATGATGGACAGGTGACAATAAACAGAGACAGTGATGGATATGACAGGTGACAATAAACAGAGACAGTGATGGATATGACAGGTGACAATAAACAGACAGTGATGGATATGACAGGTGACAATAAACAAAACAGTGATGGATATGACAGGTGACAATAAACAGACAGTGATGGATATGACAGGTGACAATAAACAGACAGTGATGGATATGACAGGTGACAATAAACAGAGACAGTGATGGATGACAGGTGACAATAAACAGAGACAGTGATGGATATGACAGGTGACAATAAACAGACAGTGATGGATATGACAGGTGACAATAAACAGACAGTGATGGATATGACAGGTGACAATAAACAGAGACAGTGATGGATATGACAGGTGACAATAAACAGACAGTGATGGATATGACAGGTGACAATAAACAGAGACAGTGATGGATATGACAGGTGACAATAAACAGACAGTGATGGATATGACAGGTGACAATAAACAGTGATGGATATGACAGGTGACAATAAACAGACAGTGATGGATATGACAGGTGACAATAAACAAGACAGTGATGGATATGACAGGTGACAATAAACAGAGACAGTGATGGATATGACAGGTGACAATAAACAGAGACAGTGATGGATATGACAGGTAACAATAAACAGACAGTGATGGATATGACAGGTAACAATAAACAGACAGTGATGGATATGACAGGTAACAATAAACAGAGAGTGATGGATATGACAGGTGACAATAAACAGAGACAGTGATGGATATGACAGGTGACAATAAACAGACAGTGATGGATATGACAGGTAACAATAAACAGACAGTGATGGATATGACAGGTAACAATAAACAGACAGTGATGATATGACAGGTAACAATAAACAGAGACAGTGATGGATATGACAGGTGACAATAAACAGTGATGGATATGACAGGTGACAATAAACAGACAGTGATGGATATGACAGGTGACATAAGAGACAGTGATGATTGACAGGTGACAATAACAGAGACGTGATGGATGACAGGTGACAATAAACAGTGATGGATATGACAGGTGACAATAAACAGACAGTGATGGATATGACAGGTGACAATAAACCAGTGATGGATATGACAGGTGACATAAACAGTGATGGATATGACAGGTGACAATAAACAGAGACAGTGATGGATATGACAGGTGACAATAAACAGACAGTGATGGATATGACAGGTGACAATAAACAGAGATGATGGGTATGACAGGTACAATAAGATTGACAAGTGTGATAGACATAACAAGCAACAATAAACAAATGTTAGATGGACATAACAAGCAACAGTTAATGTTGGATGGTGGTAACAAGTGACAGTAAATGTGTTTTTCAGCTGACCATCGTGCGGCAGCGTGACAAGCTGGAGCCCTGGTTCAACCACTTTCTGGTGGAGGACAAAGGAATGAATGGCAGCTCCTCTTATGTCGACTTCCTCTGCCACATACACAAAGAGATCAGGAATATACTCAACTAGCTCTTCTCAACTCCTGTCTTTTTCTCCATCTGCCTTTATTCTGTTCATGTCACAGTTTTCTCACCTGTCTTGTTCTGTTGGGTCAACCCTTTCACTCCTGTACCCCTTGAAAGCCTGGTTGGCATAGTGGTAAAGCTTCCACCTTGTAATGTGCCTGATTGGGTTTGTATGGGTTCAAGTCAGATCCAAGAAAAACTCGGTGGGTCCGACCTCCAGTCCACCCAACTCTGAAGAGGTTGGAGAAATAAAGCAGCCATGGAGAGGAGATGGACGCCACCATATAATGTTGGCCTGGAGAAAAGTTGAGGTCTCTCTGCCTCCTCACTTCTGTACAATGTGGGGGGAGGGTTGTGATCTGTTTTTCTCACAAATTGGTGGACTGGGTGATGGAGTGAAAGGCTTTTTAAATTTCAGTGGATGTTTTTTGTTTGTTTTCTTTTTTATTCGTTTTGCAAATGTTATGATGTTATATGTCAGTGCAAATATTCATACATGTGATACCTTTGCTAAGTGCAGCAAGGCTGGTTGAGGGGTGCTGGAATATAGTCTTTTTTTTTTTTCTCATTATGTAGATCAGGTTAGAATGGTTTGGACTGCAGGCATTCAGAGCCCAAAATCTGGTCTTAAAGATTTCAGCTACTCGGGGTAGAACATGCTTCACAAAGAAACAACAACCTGGAGATCAGGAAAATCAGATATTTTACTGATGTAAACTGGAATGTGAAATTTTTGTCAGACAAATATCTTGATGAGAACATGCTTATATAACCATGTACAAATAAAAAAAAAGATGTAGAAATAGAGAAACATATCTTAAGGGTATAGAAATAGAAAAATATATTGTAAGGGTATGGAGAGATAGATATATAATGTAAGCCGTATGCTTTTTCCACAGCCAGCTTGCCTCATAGCTGCATTGTGTACAAAAACAAAAAGTAAACTTTTGTGGTAATTGAACTGTATGTAAACCTGTTTGTTCGCCTACAGTTACTTGAACAGGAATGAGTATTATCAGAATCTACCTTTTCCTAAAGTGATTGTGTGATGCCAGTGCTGACAACGTGAGATGTCGCAATATAACAGATGTGAAATAATTAAACATGGGTTATTCTAGTCTTTTCTAACAAATCCTGTAAACATACTGACAGTGAGTATGATAGGTCAGCACTGTATAGAGATTGTTGACATATTTCTTCTGCAGTAGCCAAAGACTTTATGCCATGAGGGATGACCTGCAGGTGTGTAATTATATTCAAATGAAATCTTTCACTTTCTCAGCCTGTCCGTCATCTTCATGCAGGAAACTGGTGGGTAAGGTGAGGGAGTGAAAAAGTCAAATGCAGACAGATCTCTGTTCCTTTCTGATCATTGTAGTAAGATTGGATAATGATCATCACACTGGGCGGATAATGGTTATCACAGTGGATGGATAATGATAATCACCATGAGAATTGATTATGATCATCACAGGGGTGGATTATGATAATTGCAGTGAAATCTGATTATGATCATTGCAGTGGGCTTGGATCTCACAATTAAATTTATTGAAGAGTAAGACAATTTATTTGCACTTGAAGATTGTATATGAGTTTAACTTGTGTACACAAAAAACACGTCTTCACCTATTGATGTTCAGCATACTCATGATGACATACATTGTTGATGTTCGACATGCTGATGATGCAGATAACTTATTTTGAAATCTATTAACATTTTTCTTCTGTCGCCTTTTATAAAGATGACTACTTGTTGTTTGATGTCAAGAGTTATTTTACCATCTAATTTTTAAGATTATGTGTGGTGGGTTTTGTTGAAATGCCTTTTGTCATTGAACTGTGGAATTTATGGTTTTGCATTGTAGTGTATGTACATAATGTATCGGTCAGAATGGATTTGTCGTGACATGCAAGTCGTGAAGTTGCTAAGTGTGTACAGATTGTGTCTGGTTGCGTGTTTGTTAATGAGGAATGGATAACTTTATGCGGTTGTATATGTAAAGCAGGTAGTGTTTATTGTATCTATCATGGACATCTTTAATAGTCACTTGTGCAAATTACTCACTGCGTGGACAATTTTAACTTGTAGACAAAAACAGAACATAAAAAACAGAACTCAACAAAAAGCAGTTGAAAAGCAATATTGTCTGTTTTTGAAGCATTTTATTTGTTTTGAAGTTTGGTTGTTTTTTTTCGCCCAGTATCCATGCATTCATTGCTTGAAGTCACATTGTTGTTCAGGTGGATCAAAATTGTGAATTTCTGTTGTCCACATTCACATGTTATCCGGCGTAGTGTTAAACAATTGACCATTCTGCCAATACAAAATTTCAAGACTTGCTCATTTCATTGACTGGATTTTTCTTTTTTTTTTTTTTTCTTAATTAACGAGAGATTCATTTATGGACAAATTACCCAAGACTTTCTTTTCTTTGCCAAATATGCCTGGCTAACTGTGAGTGTGAATGCACTTTATGTTGTTTGTGTGATAACAACAGAAAGTTTTGGTTCACCCCATGAGATAGATATTGCTTGTTTGCACACAGACAAGACACCTCTTGTTCTTGCACTGAAAGATGGACGTCTGACCGTCACTGGGAATCCCTGATACTCAGGTCATATACAGTGACACTCATGACACTATCTACTGAGCACATGCACACACACATACATGTTGTGTACATTCTTCTGGGATGTAAGTGAGGTTGTAGTCAGTTTATCCTGCTGTGTGGAATGTGTACATCAGTGTGTGTTGCAAGTTGTGCTGGCTTGGCCTCACAGCAGTGTTCTCTTGCAGTCTTATTTCTTGCTGCTGAAAGCTCAACTGTACAATGACACAGGTACTTAGACCACGTGATGGTTGACCTGCATGTGTGACCCATCACAAATGTCCCATTCATTCATTATTAATGATGAAAGTATTGTATTGCGTAATCACACTTCGACCCTCTACCCACTTTTTGTAGAGATGGATGATGGTAGTCTCAGTGTTCCATATTCAGACTCAACACAAGAACGGTCACACTGTACTTCAGTATATGTTGGCTTCCCATAGAAACATGACACTGCTTATGGAAACAAAAAGCCTAATTATTGTATTTAAATGATTTGATCTTTCACCACAGGGATATATGATAGTGTAGGGGCTGATAGCCATACAGAAGTCAGCAGCTTTAAAATTATTCAGAATTCTTTGTTGTAAAGCTTCTAACTTTTTTTTTTTCAGGGAATGATAATGTTGCAGTGATCTTAGCATTTAATGCAGTATAAGTATGTCCCAACTTGTGACAGTATTTGAAGAGAAAGTGTCTGGTGTTCATGTTCAGTAGATCTAGATATAGACAGTTTGCATCCTCTGGTGTGAACTTAACTTCATGTAGACTGGCAGAGTGAAACAGGATTGTGCCCACAAGAACAAACCCTGTGATCACCAGAATATTCCAGTCAGAAATCTAGCAGGTATAGATACATTTTCACATTCTGAGTTACGGCAAGTTCACAGACGCTGATCTTCTCTCTCTGCAAAGTCTCCACTCTTCAGACTAAACATGTTAAATGTAGTCGCTGCGTCTGTGTCTGTATTTCGGGAGAGCTTGGTTATGAGCATTGTGGACTGGTGATATAGTTTGTACTGCTGTCTCTTGATTCATGGAGGTGTGTTTTTATGCCTAAGTTAGTAGTTATGTTTGACTTTGATGTGATGGTAGTGATGATGTATGTGTTCTTGTAATCTTCTGTGTGTCATCTACTGCATGCGTTGGTCATGTTTTGTATTATACATATATATATATATATATATATATACCTGTACATACATAGTGATGGTAAGAGCGATTTTGATTTGAAAGGTTTGTTATGAAGGTATGTAAGGCAGGTAGGTATAAGTCCTGAGAACAATCCCAGTCAAGGTAAAGTGATTAATGCAGGGTATCAGGGTTTGGGAGACAGTGCTGTTGGGACGCAGTTGCCGTCCATGTTTTCATATTTAACCCTTTCACTCCTTCACACTGTTGACCAGCTTCCTGCAGCTTCCTAAAGGAACCTGATGGATAGAGTGAAGCAATGAAAGGGTAAAATTTGAGGATACAGACGGTGAGCGTGTCCCCCGAACTTAACCTTTTCACTCCCTCACCTTTGGTGGACAGGGTGTGGTGTGGAAAGGGTTAAGAGAGAGGAGCAAGAAACTATGACTGTATGCAGTTTGAGCGATGCTTCATTGCAGCCTCCTACGACTGATTTGCTATTCAATAAAATAACCCTGATGAAAGCTAACTCTTTTTTGTGTTAATGTACTGCCAGTGTGAGCGTCTTTTTCTTGAATGTCTGAGAAATACTCGGCACAGTTGGGATAAAGTGTGGAGTGGTTAGATGATGGGATGCTGATCCACTGGGGTCTCCACGGCCCTGCATGGGTTTGATTCCCATCCTCCTCAATTTTTTTTTTAGAGTGAGTGGCTGGCTCTTTTGATAGAGCTGTGGACTCAAGATCGTACATTAACATTTTTGAGAACAGTCGGAACATGCAGCATAAAAACTGACTTGCACACTGCCCATTTTAACCTACTCTGACTCCTACACCCTGTCCACCAGTATTCTCCTTTGTCAGGGCTTAAAACGTTCCGCGTCTGGGTGGAATTCCGCGATTTCGGTTTGTCAAAAAAAAAAAAAAAAAAAAAAAAAACGTAATGAGCAACGCATCCGTGATCGGCTTGCAAGCGTTCATAGCCCCCGGACCCCCTAGTTTCAGTGTTTTTTTCCTCCTCCTGTTTTAAGCCCTGCTTTGTCAACCATTGCTTGCAAAGCAAAAACATTACCCTTTGACTCTTCTTCCCTTAACACTCTTGGCAGAGAAATCCAAAACAAGTGACCGCCCACGTTCAAACAAACGGGAAGAAGAAAACCTTGAAAATAGAATCAGAACATGTATTTCATATAATAAGACAGACACACATTTTGGGCTGACTGGCTTTCGTCAATCGTAAACATAGGACAACAGATTCTTATTCTTATTGTTGCTTAACCCTTCGACTCCCGCTTGCTGTCCACCAGCATCCTGCATTGCTAACCATGCTAGCAAAGCAAAAACTTAACCTTTGATTCCCTTTGGTGGATAGGGTGAGGGAATCAAAGGGTTAAGCTTTTGCAGCTGGTGGATAGGGTGTGGGAGTCAAAGGGTTAAAGCCCGGCTGACTGTGTAGAGCCATGTCAGGGCTATAACCAACAACAAATACAAAAAGTTAGTGGAAAAAACAGCAGCATGCCCTATTGAGTCAATCAGGAGAAAATAACTGACTTAACATTTGTGCTCGACATAGGCAAGTTGGCAGAAAATATGAGCCTGTCTTGTCGTGTTATATAAAATACGTGTTCTGATTCTATTTTCGTATTTTTCTGGTTCTTCTAGGCTTAGAATTAAAAAAAAGTAGGCCTACGTGGTCCAGGAAAAAACTATAGATTTAGTTCACTGTGCACAGTTTGCATGCAGCCTTGCTAGTCGATATGATCTCACAGACACACAACAGTTGTGTAGATCTACTCGTATATAAATGGTTATGAACGAAGTTTTCTGTCCATCAGAAAGAAAGTTGATTTGACTCGAGAAGTTGAGATATTTTTGTTAGCTTCATTGAAACCTTCCGTTAGACTGAATCTTTTAAAAATTTTTAAAACTATTTTTGACAAGGTCCACTGTACTCAGCTGTACTGATCAACACTGCAGGTGTCTGTCTCCTGGGTCAGTTTGACAAAGGTGGACGGGAACTAATATAGGAAGTGTAGAGGACAACCTTATCACACTGTCTCAATCCAGAAGAGAACTCATAAAATCAACACTATTATTCCCACTGTCATAACATTGCACTGTAAAAATTGTAGGCCTTCCAGATTCTGTGACCCTTTAAGCCTCCCAGTCATGGTGATACAGTGGGCTTGGGCTTGGAAGTATGTTGGCGAGCTGTAATGAGCAACTTGGGTGTACTAACAGAAACAGTACTGAAGATGGTGCAACAACAAAAAACAATTCTAGAAAAGATCCTGAAACAAAGCAAAACCAAGAAACTCTCTTAAAACAAAACACATGGAATTGTGAGTGATCATCCCCTCTTTAAACTAACTGCAAATTCCAGTCTCCCAACGAAAGAAAAGTCCACCAAACAACAAAAAGGTTGGCAAAAGTTGTGCATTATTTGAGGTTGTGGAAAATGAGTTAGAGATGAGAGTTTCTTGAAGCGAGATTCATCACTCCCAGACAATTCCATATGTGCTTCACCCAACTCGCCAACTGGGACAATCCACCAAACAAAACGGTTGGCAAAAGTTGTCGCTTTGTTTTGGGGTTGTGAGAGAATGAGTTGGAGATGAGAACGTATTGAAGCAAGATTCATCGCTCCCAGACAATTCCATATGTGCTCCACCCATTCTGCCATCTGGGAGACTCCTTGAGCTCTCACAGAAACCTATGCGCTGGCAAGGTCTTGAATTAGAAACTGGTGGAGACAGAGCCTACGAAAAACTAAGCTGACAGCACCAGAATGACTGGACAATTTAGATGTATATTAAATGGGCCAGTTTTTATATTGTGGGCTGGGATTGAACTCGAGATATCAGATTCAGAGTCAACAGCTGTTTTACGAGAGTCAGCCTGCCCACTGAGAAGTCCATGAGCATCCAATCCAGCACATCAGCGTAGCAGGCGCGCATTCGACAGGTAGGCCTACTATTAGTCCACCCATGCTACATAAAAAAGAAGAAAAAAAAAAAAAAAATAGAACCAACCGATCCCCCTAAAAAAACAAACAAAAGAAAGCAAAAAAACAAACAAAAACAAAACAAACAACAACACACACACACACACACACCACACACACACACCACAAAACGAAAAGAAGAAAGAAATACACTCCGCCCTCAACCCCTGTAGTGTGTGTGTGTGTGTGTCTGGGGGGGGGGGGGGGGGGACGTTGTGGCCCACCTGGGGTTGAACGGACGACTGTTGTGTGTTTAGCAGTCTAACCAACTGAGCTAACGGGAACACAACAGCAGAGCAGGAGGTGTTGTTGGATCACTCAGCTTTTGTTTGGAACCGGCATCATAACTGTGATGCCCATCACCTGTGTTTGCCCTTTGCCTTCTCCAACCCTTAACAGAGTTACATTGAATGACAGATACGAACATTTGGAGCAACATGTCACAGCCAACA
>CM060306.1:115083203-115095703 GCA_030674185.1 Monoplex corrugatus | reverse complement strand
TTGATTAACGTCTTTTCACTATAAGTGATATTAGTGAGTATGTGTGTTTGTGTGTATGTGTGTGTACATGTGTACGTGTGTATGTATGTATGTTTATGTATGTATGTGTATGTATGTATGTATGTTGTATGTATGAATGAACATATGTATGTATGTATGTATGTATGTTACCTGGGGACGGATCACTGCGTGAGAAGAACTACACGTTCTACTGGCAGGGGAAGAACCCAGAGGAACCACGTATTCATGGTGTGGGCTTCGCTGTAAAGAACTCCCTCCTAGCAACCGTAGAGCTCCCCACGGGAGGTACGGAGAGACTGCTCATTCTAAAAATGACGACCAGTTCAGGCACAGTCAACTTCATCTGTGCCTATGCCCCAACATTAAGCTCCTCACCCGACGTCAAGGACCAGTTCTATGAGGCCCTGGATGCTGTTGTGAGAGGAGTTCCCAGCAAGGAAGGTCTCTTCATATTGGGAGACCTGAACGCACGCGTAGGTGCTGATTTTGAGGCCTGGCCAACCAGCATTGGACATCATGGTGTTGGGAAGCAAAATGAGAACGGTCAAAGACTCCTGGAACTTTGCTCTTACCACAAGCTGGCCATCACCAACACCTTCTTCAACAATAAGGAGAAGCACAAGGTGTCATGGCGCCAAATCCCACCACTGGCATCAGCTCGACCTCGTCTTACAAGGAGGTCGGACCTTAACAATGTCCTCAACACGAGGAGTTTCCACAGCACTGATTGCGACACAGACCACACCCTGGTACGCAGCAAGATCAAGCTTCTACCCAGAAGACTGCACCACTCAAAGAAGGAAGGTCACCCAAGGATTGATGCCTGTCGCACGTCCGATCTACCAAGGCCGGGGAGTTTGTAGAAACCCTAATGAAGCGCTCAAGAGCGGCTCAGAGATCCAAAACGCTGAGGAAAAGTGGAATCACGTGAAGGACACAATCTATCAGTCCGCCCTGAGTATATTTGGGAAAAAAGAACGAAAGAATCCCGACTGGTTTGAGGCAAACTGGCAGGAAATGGAACCAGTGGTGGAAGCGAAACGCAAGGCTTTACTTGCGTATAAAAACAACAATACCCAAACTACTCGTGACGCTTACAGAGCTGCCCGCAGCAAGGCCCAACAAACTGTTCGGCGATGCGCCAACAACTATTGGCTACAGTTAAGCTCAAGTATTCAGCAGTCTGCAGATTCAGGCAACACTGGCAGCATGTACGCTGGCATCAAACAAGCGACTGGTCCAGCAGCCTCCAAGTCAGCTCCCCTTAAGTCCAAAGCAGGAGAGAGCATCACAGACTCAGCAAAGCAGATGGAGAGATAGGTAGAGCACTACCTGGAGCTGTACTCCACGCAGAACTCTGTCACCGATGCTGCCCTGAATGCCATTGAGGACTTGCCTGTCATGGAGGAGTTGGATGCTGAGCCAAGCCTTGAAGAACTAAGCGAGGCGATTGACGGTTTGGCGACGGGAAAAGCCCCTGGTGAAGACGGAATACCTCCAGAGGTCATCAAGTGCGGGAAGCCTGCTCTTCTCCACGTGCTGCATGAACTTTTGTGCTTGTGCTGAAAGGAAGGCTTCATTCCGAGAGACATGAGAGACGCCAGGATAGTGACTCTATATAAGAACAAGGGCGACCGCAGTGACTGTAATAATTATCGCGGAATATCACTCCTCAGCATTGTTGGGAAAGCATTCGCCAGAGCCGTCTTAACCCGTCTTCAGAGGCTGGCAGCTCGCATCTACCCTGATCCCAGTGCGGCTTTAGGGCCGGAAGATCGACCATCGACATAATCTTCTCTGTCCGGCAACTACAGGAAAAGTGCCGCGAGCAGCACATGCCCCTTTGCCTCGCCTTCATTGATCTCACGAAAGCGTTCGACCTGGTCAGTCGGAGTGGTCTTTTCAAGCTTTTGAAGAAAATCGGCTGCCCCCCAAGACTATCAGCTGTCATCGAGTCTTTCCACGAGGATATGCATAGCACTGTGTGCTATAATGGTGCCACATCAGAGCCTTTTAGAATCAGCAGCGGAGTGAAACAGGGATGTGTTTTGGCCCCAACTCTGTTCAGGATCTTCTTCTCGATGTTGCTGACCTATGCCTTCTGCAGATCTGAAGAAGGGGTATATCTTCATACAAGGACGGATGGAAAGCTCTTCAACATTGCCAGGCTTCGTTCCAAAACTAAGGTGGAAAAGAAGACCATCAGAGAAGCTCTCTTCGCAGATGATGCTGCGCTGGCTTCCCACAGTGAACAAGATCTCCAGAGGCTCGTTGATCGCTTCGCCCACGCTTGCAGAGAGTTTGGTCTCACAATCAGCTTTAAGAAAACTGAGATCTTAGGCCAAGGCTGTGAAGAACCACCATCTCTACACATTGGAGACTACGACCTCAATACTGTCCACCAAGTTCAGCTACTTGGGGTCCACCATAAGTGACAACCTCTCTCTGGACGCTGAAATCGGCGCCAGAATTGCAAAGGCCTCATCTGTTATGGCTAAACTGAACAAGCGGGTCTGGTCCAACAGCAGTCTCACTGCGAACACCAAAATGCAGGTGTACAGAGCATGTGTGTTGAGCACACTTCTCTACTCAAGTGAAGCCTGGACCACATACGCCAGCCAAGAAAAGAGGCTCAACATTTTCCATCTCCGCTGCTTGCGACTTATCCTCGGCATCCAATGGCAAGACAAGGTGACCAACACGGAGGTCTTCCGTCGTGCGGGCCTACAGACCATCTTTGCCCTTCTAAGCCAACGCCGACTACGCTGGCTTGGCCATGTGCGTCGAATGGAGGATGGACGCATACCAAAAGGCGTTCTCTACGGCGAACTGGCAAACCGGAAGCGAACTCCAGGACGCCCACAGCTACGCTTTGTAGACGCATGCAAAAGGGACCTTAGAAGCTCAGGGATTGACCCAGGCTCTTGGGAGACTCTGGCGGAAGACAGGACAGCGTGGCGGACAGCCGTTCAGCAAGGCGTTGTGAATGCGGAGAGGAGGAGAGCAGAAAGCGCAGATGAGAAAAGGGCTCTTCGCAAGCAACGATCCAGAAACCAGACAACAGCGACTCAATTTGTATGTGGCAGATGTGACAGAGATTGCCACTCAAGAATCGGCCTGCACAGCCACAGCAGAAAGTGCACGTCATGACCACAACGCCTCCTGGTGCAGACTATCATCTCCTGAGATGTAAAGAGGCCGACGACGATGCACATATATGTATATTCATATATGTATGTGCGTGTGCATGTGTACGTATGTATGACATGTATGTATGTATGTATGTAGTATGTATTGTATGTATGTATGTATGTATGTTGTATGTATGTATGTATTGTATGTATGTGTGTGTACTGTATGTATGTATGTATGTATGTGTAGTAATGTATGTTGTGTACGTATGTATGTTTGTATGTGTGTGTAAGTATGTATGTGTTTGTGCATGTGTACGTGTGTGTGTGTGATGCTTCTATTCATGTCTATCGTGTATATTACATCAAACACGAATCTGATGGCATGCGGTAGCACTCTGTTCCTTGCGACGCATAATGTTGTAGTTATTTCTAATTCATTTATTTGGTGTGATGGTGAACATCTATCTTGCTCAGCAAAATGACACACTGTAATAAGAAATCCAAAACAAATGCGAAGGAACCAGAAAAACACGACTACAGAATCAGAACGCGTATTTAATATAACCAGACAAGACAGGCGCAAATTTTCGGCCAACTGGCCTTTGTCAAGCGTAAATGTAAGATCACAAACGAATAAACACCAAAGACAAAAGATTAGGAGAAAAGGATTGAAATTTCCCTATTGCTTCGTCCAGTAGGAGAAAAGGACACATGTAATGATGGACTCTCCCGTTTGATGCAACGAATGAGTATGCACACTCGTCTTGATCACCTGGTGTGGGACTTCATGTGAGATACAACCATCCTCCCTTCCCCCCGTGGGGATGCTGGGGGCTCTTTCAGTATAAACAGTATCCCACCTTCTGGAAGTTCTGTGCTGGCAATTTCCTCTTTTCTGTTCCTCTTTTCTGTCACTCTCTTTGTTTCTGCCTTGTTCCTTTGCTTTCTGTCATTTCTTCCTTTCATTTTCTGCCTTGTTGGTCCATTCACCTGTATGTGTTTGATAAAGTCTTACAAACTTTTTCTTAGGATTGATAATTGGGTACATGTATTAATTGCATGTTTGGCTGTAGGGAAGTGAGATATGCAGAAACAATTTCAGGTACTTCAGGCCCGTTTTTGTATATGTTTTGATGTCCTTAGGTATCAACCAAAGGACATAACTCTTGAGAGTCACGTAGAAATTATCTCCCATGTTGTTGAACTTCTCAAATCTAACATAGTTTGCGCTACCCATTCAGCTAGCATAGAAGCAGATACAAAGCACAAAAACCGTAAGCTCAGAACACTCCTCAAAAAGGAGCGCCAAGCCTACCTTTATACTCTGCAACTACCCTACACACAACTATGAGAGAGGAGAGAAATAATACAATATATTGGTCTTATGTTCAAGATTGACATAGTCTTTTATTCTTGAACTGACCAAACACACACACATAGACAAGACAGAACATATACAGGGTTGCTTCCAAGGCATATAGGTAATACCAAAGGAATAAGAGGGAAGCAGGGAGAATTTTTATAATATCAACCAAAGGACATTACTCTTGAGAGTCACGTAGAAATTATCTCCCATGTTGTTGAACTTCTCAAGTCCTTAGGTATGTTTGAATTAGTATTCAGGTATCTTTTTTTTGAATCCCCTGTGGTATAAATTGGACGGAGTGGTCAACACCAGGGGCATCTCCTTAGATTATGTGCGCGAATGCATTGATTTGTGTACTTAAGTTTTCTTTCCTTTTTTTTTTTTCCTGTTGAAGTTTTGTGTAGGTTTTGAAACGGTTATAGCCCTGATACGGCTCACACAGTCGGCCTGGGCTTTAAACAACAATAACAATAACAATGTGGGATACAAGGAAGATCCTGGAGGAACATATTCTTTCTCGTGTACTGCATGGGAAGGAGTTCTGCGACCTTGGAGCTGATGTTGGGCCAGAAGGTTCGTAGTACTATTGGAAGGTTCCTTGTGTAGAAAGCTGATGGCTTGGTCAGGCTACACTCTGCCATCCTCCAACATTCTTAGCCATGAAGAAGGGTGGAAAGGACACGGTTCAGTAAATGAGATGTAAGGTCAAGGTCAAGGCCCCCTTTTTTACTTGTTCTTCTGGTTCCTGTTTGCTTGGGCGCGGGCAGTCGCACTTGTTTTGGATCTCAAGGTCAAGGTCAGGGTCAAGGTCGTCGTATGAGCCTGAGGGTGTGGGGAAGTGATGTGGTAGAGGCCTGAAGTCTTTTTTTGTGTGTGTGGCCATCATTATGATAGTGCCGCACGTTTCCTCTTCCTCACTGTTGTACACTGACACAGCTGAACAGAGTCAGGTGCATATTTACAGCTGGATAAACTGGAAGTCACAACATAACATTTTTTCTCGATTCAGAGTCGGATTCATGCTGTCAGATTGGAAGGCTTAAATTTTACGCCTTTGCTAATCAACCAAAAGACAGAAGAAAGAGAGAGAGACAGAGAGAGAGAGAGAGAGAGTCAGACAGAGAGAGAGAGAGAGAGAGAGAGAGAGAGAGAGAGACAGACAGACAGACAGACAGGTAGACAGACAGAAAAAGACAGAGAGAGCCAACACGTACGAACGAGAGAGAGAGAGAGAGAGAGAGAGAGAGAGAGAGAGAGAGAGAGAGAGAGAGAGAGAGAGAGAGACAGAGACAGAGACAGAGACAGAGAAACAGAGATAGAGAGAGATAGAGAGAGATAGAGAGAGAGAGAGATGTGTATGTGTGTGTGTGAGAGTGTGTATGTGTGTGTGTGTGAGTGTGTATGTGTACGAGTATGTGTGTGTGTGAATGTATATGCGTGTGTATGCATGTATGCATGTGTGTGTGTGAGCGTATGTATGTATGTGTGAGTATGTGTGTGAGTGAGTGTATATGCGTGTGTGTGTATGTATGCATGTGTGTGAGTGTGTGTATGTGTATGTGTATGTATATGTGTATGCATATGTGTGTGAATACAGTAGGTAGCAAGGTGAGGCAGGGAGACAGATACCTGCAGACACAGGGCTGCTGGGTGCTTTGACGTCATGACCGTGGCGGTTGATTTATCTGTGGCGGTGGTGTGGCAAGAGGTGGGGGCCGCCGCCTGCTGACTTCAAAAGCGTCGCTCAGTGGCAGCGTAGCGGGAGAAATTGCACTACGAGAGAACAGGCAAAGCAATGGTAAAATCAGAGACTATGGCCACCCAGTAGTGTCAAGAGTCATGAATCTTGTCGCGCCGATTATTATCATTTTTTAAAACTTTTTAATAAAGGTTAAAGATTGAAGGTTGTTTCGTAGCCTGACATCGCAAGGCGTGAGGTGGTAGAGATCTCCTCAATTTTTTTTTCTCCGAGGCAAACGTTATGATGATTGTGACATTTTCTCTCTTCTTTGTTGCTTTACCTTCTCCAACACTGAATAAGGTCCGTCAGTGCGAGTCCACGGCTGGATTATTCTCTCTGGTCTATTCTAACAACAGACATACACGCACATACACACACACATACATATACACACATACACATATATTCACACACACACACACACACACACACACACACACACACACACACACACACACACACACACACACACACACACACACACTCACTTACATACATATACAAACATTTACACACATACACACCCACATACACACACATGCACATATACACACATACACAAACATGTACACACACATGAACACACATACATACATACATACATACATACATACATACATACACATACACACGCACACACGTACACACATACACACACTTGCTTACTCACACTCATGTACACACACACACTCACACATACACATACACAACCATACACACTAACACACACACACACACGCACACACACACATACAACATACAACATACATACATACATACAACACACACTCTCACACATACACATACACAACCATACACCACACACACACACACACACCACTCACACACACACACACACACACACACACACACACACACACACACACACACACACACACACACACACACACACAGAGGCTGAACATTCGAGAGACTCAGAGGACTCTGGCCCCAAGACGTGTGGCATGCAGACCCACCAGCGTGTGGACATGCTCTGGTGCCCACAAACCAGACCCCCAGCTATGGATAAAAGCACCACTGCCTTGTGGTTGTCTCAGGAGAGACCAAGACTAAGGGAGTAAACCCTGACAGAAAATCTGATAAATGGCAACGGGAAATCACCATCGTATCTTCCCTAGAAACATCACGGCCCAAAATAATAAAAGTAAAACGAACAATGTTGATAAGGGCTCTGCTGGAGCACCTTCGTCCGGTATGGGAAGACATGGTAAACAGGTGACACCAGACCATACTCAAGCTACTGCTATGACTAAGTAACATAACTCTTGAGAGTCACGGAGTTATCTCCCACGTAGAATTTCTTAAAAGGAATGTTCTGAGCTTACCACTTTATGCTTTGTGGCTGCGTCTATGCTAGCTGAATGGGTAGCGCAAACTGTGTTGGGTTTGAGAAATTCTACATGGGAGATAACTCCGTGACTCTCATGAGTTATGTTACTTAGTTGATATTTAAAATTCTCCCTGCTTCCCTCTTATTTCCTTTGGTATTACTGCTATGACATTAAGAAATTCAGAATTGCAATATGAAATGTTAGAACAATGCTCCAGAAGGGAAAACTAGAAAAGATCAAGACAGCAGTTGAAAGATTAAACATCAACATTTTAGGAATAGGAGAGGTAAGATGGAAGGCCGCAGACAGAATGACGTTGGGGAAGCATAACATTATATAGTCTGGAAGAGATACACATAAAAGAGGGATAGGTATCGTAACGGACTCTAACAAGTCTGTCTATCAAAGGATACTGGACCATATCAGACCGCGTTTTACTAGTTAGATTGGGGAGCAAGCCATTTGATATAAAAAAATCGTCTAAGCATATGCACCAACATCCACAAGTGCTGAGGAAGAAATTGACGACTTTTATGTAGGGTTAGAGACAGCCAAGACTCAGTGTAAATCACAGGACGTAACAGTCATAATGGGAGATTTTAATGCTGAAGTGGGAGATGACATTGTTAGACCTCATGCCCTGGCCACGCGAAATGAAAGGGGAGAGAAATTTATTAAATGGGCACAAATAAATGAATTTATAATAGGAAACACTTGATTTGAGGAACCTAACATAACAGAAGAAAATGGAACTGGGTTGAACCAAAGGGAATAAGAAATCAAATTGATTATATCTTGATAGAAGAGATTTTTGAAATTATTTACTGATAACAAAAAACACTGCCAGGCCAGACTGCAACAATGACCATAATCCCGTTTGGGAGAAAATTTAGGCTGAAACTAAAGAGAAGCGACAAATCAAAAATAACATCAAACTAAATCTTGGACTCTTGAAGACTCGTGCAAAATTCAGCGTATCTGTTCAAAACAAATTTAGTGTTGTGGAAAATGTTTGGGACAGTGAGGAACAATGAACAAATATGAAAAAAATAAATGAAGCTTGTGAAAAAACCAAAAAAACCCAACAACCCTAGAGTAAAAAGAAAACAACAGAATTGGACGAGAAAAGAAATTTTAAGCTTGAGGGATGAACGTAGGAGGATAAAAGGAAAAGGTGAAGAATGTGAAAAGGTAGATAAGGAAATCAGGAATAAGTGCAATGAAGCAAAGGAAGCTTGGCTAGAAACAAAGTGCAAAGAAAAAGAAAACCGACACAAAGCAGACCCTAAGTTTATGTACAGAAACATTGCTGGTTGCTTAAAACCAAAAGATGGTAACGCTTATTATAGAGAAAGGCAAACTATTAGTGGAGGTGAGAGTACACTGAAGACCTTTATGACGATGACAGAAAGGAGGAACAGAACTATGAAGGACTACCAGCACTGAAAGATGACGCTAGGGCAGCGATGGAAAAGATGGAACGTGGAAATGCCCCAGGACCACTACTACCAATACTACTATCACAGAAATAATTGTGGTTCTAGATAAAATTGGAATTGAAAAAGTAACAGTCCTTCTTAATGAAATTTATGACACCGGAAAAATCCCCACAGAAATGTCAAAGCCAACTTTCATAGCACTTCCAAAGAAAGTAGGGGCTATATAATGCAAACTCCATCGTACTATCAGCCTGATGAATCATGTAACAAATATCCTATGAAGCTTAATTATGATGAAGACATGAAACAGAATCAAACCAGAAACAGCAGAAGAACAATGTAGATTTATTGAAGGGAAAGAAACTGTTAATGCCATATATTTATCCTAAGAACCCTCACAGACAGATCAATGGAGTTGAATAAGGATTTATGTTTACGTGTTTTGATTATACCGGGCTTTTGATGGGTAAGACATGAAGAACTGATCAATCAAATGTAAAAGCTCAATACGATGGAAAAGGAATATGTATTGGGAACAATCAGCAGCAAAAAGAGTAGAAAATAATATAAGCTCTTTTCAAAACATCAAAGAGGGGTTAGACAAGAATGTGTTCTGTCACCAGATTTGTTTTCACTTTATAACCAAACCATCATGAGAAATCTATAAGAATGCCCTGGGATAAAAGTTGGAGGAAACATAATAAACAATATTCATTATGCAGATGACACCATTCTAATTGCAGAAAACGAAAAAGACCTACAAAATCTTGTG
Organism: Monoplex corrugatus; assembly: GCA_030674185.1. Classification (NCBI taxonomy): domain Eukaryota; kingdom Metazoa; phylum Mollusca; class Gastropoda; order Littorinimorpha; family Ranellidae; genus Monoplex; species Monoplex corrugatus. Next base: position 115,085,878 of record CM060306.1, on the reverse strand, counting down.
AATGTAATAGAAATAGAAAGTAGGAGCTAAATAGTAAGAAGACTGAAGTTGTGGCATTAGTAAACAACAAGAAATCATTCATTCAAAATAAAAGCAAATGGCATAATAGTGAAACAAACTGATAAGTGTAAATATCTGGGAACGGTCATCTCACCGGACGGTATATGCACATTGGAAATATCCAGCAGAATTGGCCAATCTAAAACAGCGCTCCAGAAAATGAAAAACGTTCTTACCAATAAGTACCTATCAATGGACATCGGGCAGACAGCTTTACAGTGTTATACAGAACCAGGACTATTGTGCAGATGCGAGACCTGGACAATCAACAAGCAACGTCAAAACAACATCAAGGCACTGAAATATAGTTTCTAAGAAGAATGCTGAGTTCCATGGAGTGCAAAGACCGCACTCACACACACACACACACACACACACACACACACACACACACACACACACACACACACACACACACACACACACACACACACACACACACACACACACACACACACACATATGCATGTATACACACATACTTACACACTTACATATACAACTTGCACACACACATACATACATACACGCACATGCACACACACTCACATACACACACACATACACACACGACATACACACACATGAACAGACATACACGCACAAACACACAGGCACACACATACACACAAACACACATGCACACACACAAACACACACACTCACACATACACACACACACACACACACACACACACACACTCACACAAACACACACATACACACACACACCAAACACACACAAACACGCAAACACACACACACACACACACACACACTCAACACACACATACACACACTCAACACACACACACACACACAACATACACACACACACACACACACACACACACACACACACTAAACCCCCCCCCCCCCAAACACAAACAATGTGTTAACATCATTTCATTCCAGAAGCATGCAGAAAGAACAGAACGCACTGAAGTGACACTAACACGTGAAATGTGTGTATTTACATCATTTTGGCCTTCAGAGAAGTCTGGAATATTCCGACTCCCAACTCCCACTCTATAAAACACCACTTCTATGCTGATGACACCCAACTTCAAGATAGTGACTCACCTGATAATATACAGCGCCTGTTGACTCGCACCACTGAGTGTTACTCGGACATTAAGAACTGGATGACACACAATAGACTTCAGCTTAATGACGACAAGACAGAAGCTATCCTCATTGGCACCCGTCAGAAACTTTCTCAGCTGCCTCCTCTTTCTCTCCCATTATGTAACACATCAGTCCCAATTTCTGATTCAGCTAAAAACCTTGTTGTCTGCATTGACTCTACCCTGTCCATGAACAACTTTGTTTCTCAAACTGCCAGATCTTGCTACTATCATCTCCATCGTATAAGCCTGATCAGGAAGTATCTCTCTGTCGAAACAACTGCAAAACTCGTTCTCTCCTTCATAATGTCTCGCATTGACTATTGCAATTCACTCCTGTCTGGTCTTCCTGCCTCCACCATTCACATCCTACAGCGCATTCAAAACAATGCTGTACGCCTTGTACTCAAAAAGAAAAAAGCTGACCACATATCTCCTCTCCTGGCACAACTTCACTGGCTCCCTGTATCAAAGCGCATACAGTACAAACTAGACACCATGTGCTACAAAAGCCTCAATAACGCAGCCCCCGATTACCTGTCAAGCCTACTTGAGATCTATGTTCCCTCACGTACCCTCCGCTCTGCCTCCGATCCTCTGACTTTTCGCTTTCCACGCACTAAGCTCAATATCTATGGTCCACGAGCCTTCTCTGTTTCTGGTCCACTCTCCTGGAACAAACTTCCTCTCTCAGTCCGTCAGCAACCTACTTTTGCCTCCTTCAAGTCCGCTCTCAAAACTCACCTTTTCTCCTCTGCATAAAATCCTAACCTCACTCAACCCCCCTCTGCAGCCTGTCTCCGCTCGGAGGGGAATCACTTTGTTTTAATATATAATTGTATATGATGTGCTCTCTGTGGTTTTCCATTGGTTTTATTCTTGTTTTTATTGCTTTTATTCTTTTCTCCCCATTTGTGGCCATGCATGTGTGTGTGTGTGTGTGTGTGTGTGTGTGTGTGTGTGTGTGTGTGTGTGTGTGTGTGTGTGTGTGTGTGTGTGTGCGTGCGTGCGTGCGTGTGTGCGTGTGTGTCTTTTCGGCGCTTGGATTTGATTTTGTCGAGATTTGCGCTATATAAATATTGTAATTATTATGTATGCATGTGCGTACGTATGTATGTATGTATGTATGTATGTATACGCTTAGATTTATGTATGTATGTATGTATGCATGTATACGCTCAGCTTAGATTTATGTATGTAAGTATGTAAGCATGTATGTATGCATGTATACGCTCATATGTATGTAGGTATGTATGCATGTATACGCTCAGCGCTTAGATTTGATTTTGTCAAGATTTTGCGCTATATAAATAAAATATATTATTATTATTATTAAATCAGCTGCGGTACTCTCCCATTTGGTTCCCATTTTGGTTTATTTTTTAATATAGACACATAGACTCCAGGTAAATCAGATTTGGTGTCTGTTTTATAAGATCAAAGTGGTATGGCTAACAAATCCTCAAATCTGTCGCCCCTTTTCAGTGG
>CM060306.1:115073203-115075703 GCA_030674185.1 Monoplex corrugatus | reverse complement strand
AACACAAAATACCATCAAATGAAAAACAAGGCACATAATCATACATAATACCAAAACAAAAGGCACAATAGATTTATCACATTAACAAACTGCACAATAATACATTTATCTATGACAAATAGGCTGTTAATCATTTTTTGACAAAACATAGGCATGTGATAATTTTTAGAAAAAATGACAGATAGTCCATTTCATCTATGACCAAAACATAGCACAGTGATAATACATCATACCAAAACTTAGAAGATGTACCATTACTCTATGACAAAAATGTAAATAGGAACCATTACATCAGACCAAAAACAAGCACAGAAACCATACACTAACCAAAAATAAAGATAATACCATTTACATATACCAAACTAGGCAAGATAGATACCATTACATCAACCAACTACACAAAATACCATTACATCTAGACCAAAATAGGACAGATGAAACAAATTAACATTATGACAAAAATCAAATAATACATACATAATACCAAAACATAGCAAATAATACATTAATATACAAAACATAACAATAATACATTTACATATACAAAACAAACAAAATCCATTACATCTATGACAAAAATAGGACGATAGATACCATTATTGCACACCAGAATCCATTTATCTAGACCAACCATAGGCACGATAGAACCATTACATTATGACCAAAACATAGGCACAGATAGATACCATTTACATCTATGACCAAAACATAGCACAGATAGATACCATTTACATCTATGACCAAAACATAGCACAGATAGATACCATTTACATCTATGACCAAACATAGCACAGATAGTACATTACATCTTGACCAAACATAGGCACAGATAGATACCATTACATCTATGACCAAACATAGGCACAGTAGATACCATTACATCTATGACCAAAACATAGGCACAGATAGTACCATTACATCTATGACCAAAACATAGGCACAGATAGATACCATTACATCTATGACCAAAACATAGCACAGATAGATACCATTTACATCATGACCAAAACATAGGCACAGATAGATACCATTACATCTATGACCAAAACATAGCACAGATAGATACATTTACATCTATGACCAAAACATAGCACAGATAGATACCATTTACATCTATGACCAAAACATAGGCACAATAGATACATTTACATCTATGACCAAAACATAGGCACAGATAGATACCATTTACATCTATGACCAAAACATAGGCACAGATAGATACATTTACATCTATGACCAAAACATAGGCACAGATAGATACCATTTACATCTATGACAAAAATAGGCACAGATAGATCCATTTACATCTATGACCAAAACATAGGCACAGATAGATACCATTTACATCTATGACCAAAACATAGGCACAGATAGATCATACACTCAAAACTGACAAAACCATTACATTATGCAAACAGACGATGATAATGACAAAACAAGGCCGATAGATACATTACATCTAGACAAAAATGCACAGATAGATACCATTTACTATGACAACAAGCCGTGATACCTTTACATCTAGACAAAACATAGGCACAGTTACCATTCTAGACAACATAGCATGTCTACTTAGCAACTAGCACAGATAGATACCATTTATCTATACCAAACATGGCAGATGATCCATTTACATTATGACCAAAACATAGACAATGATCCATTACTCTATCCAAATAGCACAGATAGCCATACTCTATGCAAAACTAGGCAAGATAGTACCATTACTCTATGACAAACATAGGCACAGATAGATACCATTCATCTGACCAAATAGCCAGATGTACATTACATCTATGACCAAAACATAGGCACAGATAGATACCATAATCTATGACAACATGAAGAAGATACCATTACATCTAACCAAAAAAGCACAGATAGATACCATTTACATCATGACCAACTAGGACAGATAGATACATTACACGACAAAACTAGCCAGATAGAACCATTACACAGACCAAATAGCACAGTAGATACCATTTACATCTATGACAAACATAGCAGATAGATACCATTTAATCTATGACCAAAACTGGAAATGAAATTTCATCTAGACAAAACATAGCACAGATAGAACATTTCTCTAACCAAAACATGGACAGTGATCCACTCTTAAAACATGCAATTACCAACATCTATCCAAAACTAGGACAGAAGAACCAACATCATGCAACATAGCACAGTGTCATTACATTATGACAAAACATGCACAGATATACATTACTCTTGACCAAATAGACAGATAGATACCTTACATCTAGACCAAAACATAGCACAATAGATCATTACATCTATGCAAACATAGACAGTAGTACCATTTAATCTTGACCAAAATAGGCCAGATAGTACATACATTAGACCAAAACAACACAATAATACCAACACAACAAAAATAGCAAATAAACCAATCTATACAAAACATAGCACAAAATACATTACACAACAAAACAAACAAAAACATACATCATACCAAAACATAGGACAGATAGATACC
>CM060306.1:115060703-115063203 GCA_030674185.1 Monoplex corrugatus | reverse complement strand
CTCTCCAATGTTTTATGGAGTAGCTCTGTGAAAAGTGAAAAAAAATGCTGATCTGAACAATAAAGTTTATTTTTATTTATTTTTATTTTTTTTAACTTTCTCACTTTATTAGAAAACACAAGCTGTTCATAAAGCAATGCCAAAAATGGACTTTCTAGTGAAATGTACATTTCTGATTATTCTACATGTTCACAGACATTGTAATCATTGATATCCATGGAAGAAAAACACAGAAGTATGTAAACGACATATTATGAGTACAGAGTATGGGGCGGCTATTGAAGACAACAAATCTAAAATTGTCTGCAGTCAATAATCTCCCTTTCCACATTTATTTAACACATTTTGTTCAAAATGTATCTCAATATTCAAATCATCTCGATGATTTTTTTTCGGTGATAAGTTTCCGAGAGGCATCGAACTTATTATTCAAATTTCATTCCAAATTTCATAGCCAAGATAAGATTAAAAAAAAAGCTGGAATAAAGGATGTCTTATAACCCTAAAATCATAGTGGAATAAGTCAGTAGAGACCTCCACTTTTTCTCCAGGTCAGCTCTCCCTCAATGCTTTCTGAACAATAAAGCGGTATAAGCTGATATTGATGATGAAACATGGAATACATGAAACAATTATTGAACATGAAATGCATGAAACAATCACTGAACATGAAATGCATGAACCAATTACACGATGCAGAAAAGATTCTAGCCCCTGAGGACTCGATATTAAACACGATTTAGTATGTGTCTTTTTACGGAATCACACGCCTTGCAGGTTTGAGTGAGCCCTGTTGACAGCGTTTCACCATTATGTGTTGTTCTACATACTGATTGAATGTGACGTTTGTGTGATATACGTGCAGTGCCCTGGAATTTTGACTGGTGGTACTATTCTGTCTCTGCATGTAATAGAATTGATCTATTTCTAATCTTCCTGTACGTCTTTCAACTGGCCAGTTTCAGCTGTCTGCCATTAGATCGCCATTAATATTCGCCAAGTATAACCCTGTGTTTTTCAGATCAATACAACTTAGTCCACGAATCACCGTGTTGGGCGTTCTTTTAACGGTTATAGAAGATTTTTTATTTAACCCTTTGACTCCTGCACCCTATCCACCAACAGCAAAAACTTAACCCCTTGATTCCCTCCTGCAGAAGTTTTTGCTTTGCTAGCATGGTTGACAATGCAGGATGCTAGTGGACAGGTTGCTGGAGTCAAAGGGTTAGCGTTTACCGGATGATGTCCCTGTTTCACTGAACCAGACTGACAAGTTTCCGGCATGTCGTTACATTCTTGCCAACACCTTCCCATCAACCCATCACCTCGCTTATCTCGCAATGCAGCTTCTCGCCTGAGTGAACTCAGAATTAGATATTGTTTACCACGTAAACGCATTCGTCGTGGCAGCAGGAGAAACGAAAACGAATCTCCAATCATCAGATCTATCAGAAACGCCCAATCAACTTCCATCCCTTGTGCTCCTACATCAGATGAAACCAAGAACCTCTCGAGACCAAACTTGGTAACTGTCAACACGAATCTTAATGTGTAAGCCGAATCCGTATTTTTCAAAGTAATGCGTTGTAACACCCAGTTCTGCAGAAACGAAACAAGTGATAAATTATGACTTAATCAGTGAAGGCAAATTTGACCTAGTTTTTCTATCAGAAACTTGATTCAGATCTACTGGTAACGAAAGTGACAGTGTTGCTGTAACATCCACTGGCTTCTCCCTGACTTCAGTATCAAGAGAAACTGACAATAGCGGTGGTCTTGCTGTTATATACAACCTTGCCTTTTGTATCAAAACATCCGCCAAGAACTTCTGACCGTGCTTTTGACACATATGTTGCCACTGATAAAACAACAATAACAGCAGCAACAACAACAACAACAAAACACACACACACACACACACACGCACGAACCCCCCCTCCCGAAACAACAAAAAACAAAAACAAACAACAAAACCTCCAAAACAAAATAAAATGAAAAAACGCTTTGATTCGCAGTTACAGCCTAAACCAGTTTATAATTGTATTTACCCAGCGTCCAGGCCATACTTTGGATTGGCTTATTATTATTTGACTGACATCACTAACCTTTCAGTTACTGATAAATTCACCCCTGACCACCCTCCGTTTTAACAGAGAAACAAACAAAAATGTCAAGTCATGTAACACTGACGGACAGCTACTTTCAAGACTGACCTTGACTCAGCCCTTACAGCTGCAAGATCGGACTCTCTGGATCTTGTAGGTCTTTACAACCTTTGCCTCAGCAATCCGCTAGTCACACCTAGCATCACAGATTGCGTTTCAGCGCAAGGATGTCCTTTAAAATCATATTCAATATTCATTTCTTTTGTTATTGTGGATTTACCATGTCAAACTCGGGATGCTCTTCCTTTTGAGAGCGCGTCGCCACATTGCAGCGCCACCCAATTTTTCGATTTCTTTTTACCAGGACTTCAAAAAAACAAGAAGGCTAAGTGGTC
>CM060306.1:115043203-115053203 GCA_030674185.1 Monoplex corrugatus | reverse complement strand
GTGCTTTCAACAAAACGCAAGTACATCTTTTAGAAAAGAAACATTTGCACATGAACGTTAATTGTCCATCTGATTTGTGGATGTTAACAGATCTGTTTGTGAGCGTAAACAATTGTACATCCACTGTCTTGCACACACCACACACACACACACACACACACACACACACACACACACACACACACACACACACACACACACACACACACACACACACACACACACACACACACTGGTGCACCCCAAGATACTGTGCTTTCACCATTTGTATTTACTGTGCATACTGGTGAAAGCAGAAGTTCAACAGAATCTTGCCAAACAACTAATTTTTTTTTCTAATGACCTCTTGTCTGAAGGAATAATTGCTGTCAAAGATTATAATTATGAACAATAAACTGATAATGTTTAATCTGGTGTGATGAATTTTTTTTTTATGAGCTTATTGTCAGAAAGATGAAAGAAATTATCAATATTTAAGAGAATGAAGTGTTTCACATCTGAAATTCTTATTTACGGTATAATGGATTGAACAGATAGATATAACCATCTTGGTGTGACTTTCGACAACAAGCTGTCTTGGGCTGAAGATTCAACTGTACTGTTGACAAATATGAAAATTCAGCAAATGCATATGCTGCCTCAGAAAACTGAAACCTTTCAATTGATGCATTGAAATACTCCAATTTTTTTTTTAATAATATACACTTTGCAGTGTCTTGACATACTGGTACAGTTACAGGCTGGACAAGATGATTAGAAAAGTGGATGGTGTGGTGGAAAGAAACAGGACTTGAAGACATGTACATTCAGAAGGTCACAGACAGAAAACAGATGTAGACATATACACACAGAAGGTGATAGACAGACAGAAAACATATGTAGACATATACACACAGAAGGTGATAGACAGAAAACATATGTAGACATATACACACAGAAGGTGATAGACAGACAGAAAACATATGTAGACATATACACACAGAAGGTGATAGACAGACAGAAAACATATGTAGACATATACACACAGAAGGTGATAGACAGACAGAAAACATATGTAGACATATACACACAGAAGGTGATAGACAGACAGAAAACATATGTAGACATATACACACAGAAGGTGATAGATAGACAGAAAACATATGTAGACATATACACACAGAAGGTGATAGATAGACAGAAAACATATGTAGACATATACACACAGAAGGTGATAGACAGACAGAAAACATATGTAGACATATACACACAGAAGGTGATAGACAGACAGAAAACATATGTAGACATATACACACAGAAGGTGATAGACAGACAGAAAACATATGTAGACATATACACACAGAAGGTGATAGACAGACAGAAAACATATGTAGACATATACACACAGAAGGTGATAGACAGACAGAAAACATATGTAGACATATACACACAGAAGGTGATAGACAGACAGAAAACATATGTAGACATATACACACAGAAGGTGATAGACAGACAGAAAACATATGTAGACATATACACACAGAAGGTGATAGACAGACTGAAAACATATGTAGACATATACACACAGAAGGTGATAGACAGACAAAAAACATATGTAGACATATACACACAGAAGGTGATAGACAGAAAACATATGTAGACATATACACACAGAAGGTGATAGACAGACAGAAAACATATGTAGACATATACACACAGAATGTGATAGACAGACAGAAAACATATGTAGACATATACACACAGAAGGTGATAGACAGACAGAAAACATATGTAGACATATACATACAGAAGGTGATAGACAGAAAACATATGTAGACATATACACACAGAAGGTGATAGACAGACAGAAAACATATGTAGACATATACACACAGAAGGTGATAGACAGACAGAAAACATATGTAGACATATACACACAGAAGGTGATAGACAGAAAACATATGTAGACATATACACACAGAAGTTGATAGACAGACAGAAAACATATGTAGACATATACATACAGAAGGTGATAGACAGAAAACATATGTAGACATATACACACAGAAGGTGATAGACAGACAGAAAACATATGTAGACATATACACACAGAAGGTGATAGACAGACAGAAAACATATGTAGACATATACACACAGAAGTTGATAGACAGACAGAAAACATACGAAGACATATACACACAGAAGTTGATAGACAGACAGAAAACATATGTAGACATATACACACAGAAGGTGATAGACAGACAGAAAACATATGTAGACATATACACACAGAAGGTGATAGACAGACAGAAAACATACGAAGACATATACACACAGATTATAGACAGATTGAAAACTATATTTTCAGTCTGTGCACACAGATGACAGACAGACTGAAAAACATATGAAGACATGCACACAAGAAGTTGGTAAACAGACTGAAAAACAAATGAAGACATGCACACAAGAAGTTGGTAAACAGACTGAAAAACAAATGAAGACATGCACACAAGAAGTTGGTAAACAGACTGAAAAACATATGAAGACATGCACACAAGAAGTTGATAAACAGACTGAAAAACAAATGAAGACATGCACACAAGAAGTTGATAAACAGACTGAAAAACATATGAAGACATGCACACAAGAAGTTGATAAACAGACTGAAAAACAAATGAAGACATGCACACAAGAAGTTGATAAACAGACTGAAAAACATATGAAGACATGCACACAAGAAGTTGATAAACAGACTGAAAAACATATGAAGACATGCACACAAGAAGTTGATAAACAGATTGAAAAACATATGAAGACATGCACACAAGAAGTTGATAAACAGACTGAAAAACATATGAAGACATGCACACAAGAAGTTGGTAAACAGACTGAAAACAACTCTGACAGATCACACGCATCGTCTACACAATGACTTCAACAATAGACATGCAGGAAGACGAGGAAGACTTTTAGCTCCACGTGCAAGAATGACATACTTTAACATCCAAAAGCACTGTCACCTGTGACTGTTTAAGTATGTCGTGGACTGACATCTGCTGATTTTTGTTGTTGTTTTATTTCTGATCTTGTTCATTGTGATTTTATAATGGTGTGTTTTTGATGTGTGTGTGAAACACAGGGAAAGGAGGAGAACAAGACTGTGTGGAACAGTCAGAATGAGAACAGTTGTCGCTCGACACAGAACCTGATGCTATTTCCCTGTGTGTGAGTGGGAAAACATCACAAGAGAGGGACGTTTAGTTTGTTCTATGATTGATTTGTTTCTTTTTCTTTTTTAGAACCAGTTTTGATAGAATGCTGACCTTCACAAAACATGTTGAAACCTTTACACTAAAGTGTAAAAAAAAAAAAAAGCCCATCAGCCCTGAAAGCAATGGCAACGAAAGGCACCGAACAACACCACTTCTCCTACCTATACCAAACAGTAATTCTGAGTGTACTGGGGACTTGGCTTCACAGTCTTGTCACGTTCTGAAACCAGACAGAATATAGAATAAAACAATGAGCATGATCCTCTGAATCACAAACGACACCGCCAAGAAGACTATGCGGTACCTACTTGACCTTTCTTTAATGTAGTCAAGACATGACAAAGCAAAGACAGATTTCAGAGCATCGGAAAGCCCAGAAAATTCACTTCACGAGATGGTCAAAGCAACATAGGCGGTCCACTCTAACCTGAAAAATCATGGATGGGACAGGAAGAAAAATCTATTCAGCACGCATGTCAACTGACATAACTCAAAAATCAAGAGAATGGAGAAAATGTCCAAACCGTTTCAAAAACTATACGAAACAGTCATACCCAAACATTCTAGAGAAGGAACTGCCGTTAACAGACAAAAGATAAAGCTGACGCAGAAATCTAACTTAACATCGAACAAATAAGCTGCAACCCCAAAGATGTGGTCAAAAACACGGATGGCTTAGTCACCAAGAACAAACCAGGATGGGGCTTCAATGTGAAACAGATCGGAAATACTATTCGTAAAACAACAACAACAACAACAACAACAACAACAACAACAACAAAACACCACCACCACCACCATCACCACCATCACCACCACCACACCACCACCACCACCACCACCACCACCACCACAACAACAACCATAACACAACTACGCAATCTAACAAGGGAAACTGAGGCAGTCACGCATGCTCTAAAGTGGTCAACTTTACCAGATGATGATTAAAAGTGTCAAGCCTTTATCGTAGCCGATTTGATGAACTTTCTTCAAAAAGTGCAAACTGGAATAGGAACCTCAAATTGGCGCGAAACAATGAGAGGTACCAATCTAGAATAAAACTCACGTGAACTACTGTCCTGGCCACTCTGGCGTTAAGAGAAACAAACGTACCGACAAACTTGCAGGTAAAACCATTCTGCATCTTGGAAAGTCCGAATTCCTCAGGCACTTAAATTCATGCCATAATGAAGAAAATATGTGTCATCATACCACTGATCATCTTACTCAAAAAGGACAATACAAAGGAAGTGGCCGAAAATCCACCATAGAAGGAAAAACAAGGGCCATCACCAATCAGATGCGATACTGTCTCAAAAAAAACAACAACAAAAAAACAAACCAAAAAACCACTGGTAGACTCCTGCAGTATGGAACGAAAGTGTGTGGGCTTTTCCTGAGTCACAAATAAAAAAGATTAAAGAAATTGAAAAGACAATTTCGTAGGCTGGTGAAGAGGAACGGGGCATGCAAATTATATATTATTTGCTATTTTGGTGTTGGTGGGTATATTTTTTGCTATTATTTTGATTTTGATTTTTCGGATGGGTTGGAGAAACTGGGGTGACGGAGATGACAAGTAATGATGGTGGGCAGACAGAGGCAATGTGTGCTGTTGTTCAGGGTTGGCTTTCTCTTATGTGGTTGTGTAAGAAGTTGGTGCGGTCAGTTTGCCCTGGAGGGCTGGATGTGTGTTTATCCGTTGGCATGTGTTATTTTTCTTTTCTTTTTTTTTTTTTTTTAAACATTACAGAGAAAATCTACATTTCACTTGAATGTAGTCTGTGTTGTTCCAATGACAGACTGATACAAAGATAGACATAAAACTCACACGCAAGGTAAAACCGCAAGACCTTGCCAGCGTACAGGGATTGCGTGTAAAGCCTTGTGCCATGATCATTTTGGATCTTACCCATCACATGGCATCGGTGGCGTCCGTATATATGTAAGTCATTTGGAGCTTGTGAACGTTATCTTGAGAAACTTCGGGAGCACCCTATAACATAATCCAATGTCCTTTAATGAACACAACCTCGTAAATACGTAATAGACACACATCATCATCATATCATGTGCCCTGCAGCATTGCGATAGCGATCATGACCCCCATACGAATCTATCCCTTGTTGTTGCGAGTGCATCTCCCACCCTCTCTGTCCTCAGCCACTCTGGAAGTCCATACAATATTTTCCCTGGGTCTACCTTGTGCTGTCTTTCCCTCCAGCTTCATGTTGTGACCAGGTACTCTAATTTCTCTTTCCTCATGAAATGTTCTATAAATGTTGCTTGTCTTTTCCTAATCTTCTTTATTAATGATCTTCTCTGTCTGCCTCCTTCAAGACTGCCTCGTTTGTTTTCTTTTGCTGTCCATGGAACTCTCAACATTTTCTTAGGCGCACACATAATCACATAATCTTTATGGCTGGAGTGATCCCATGGTCTGTCCACAACCTCTTGATCAGCCTACTAGAGGCACAGCTGGCCTTGAGATATTCAGCGTCACCTCAGCATCAAGAGGGTCATTGCTGTCCACTATACAGCCCGTTGTGTGGCTACATCCAGGGGTTTGTCATCTCCCCAGCTCGCCATTCTGTTTGTAAACAAGGTAACCGATCCAACTTGGTTATGCAACGCACGGACAACCCCCGTTTGCATGATGAAATGACTATCGAGTGGGTCGGGAGCTTGGGAGGTGCCTGTCCGGAGAGTGACGAGGCATTGGTTCTCTCGTGGTGTTTCTAATTCTACAGTCTTAATCTCCTGGTATAGCTGGTATAAACTTACATGCATGATGTGAACGAGTTTGTTGGGGATATGACAACTATATAGAACAATCTGTAGTGCTTTTCGCCAAACTCGTATAAACACACTGCGCTTTACACATAATCAGACTCGTTAGTGGAGCACGGATAACTCAAGTGTTAGGAGAGCTGACCACACTCCACAATGTTCTTTTTTTTTGTTTTTAATTTTTTTATATTTTTTGTTTCAAAACAAACAGACATCTAACACACAATGTGGCAATGTTCTTACAGTCTGCATCTTTGGTTGGCGCGCATGCTGGTATTTTCATGTTTCACTGACATGACTTACAGGATCTTTAACGTGCATGTTTGATGAACTGAATGAGTATACCCCTGAAAGAGGATTAAGACACTGATAAGATCTGCACACATGTTGACCTGGGAGATGGGAAAAATTCTCCATTCTTTACCCTATAGGCGGATGTCTAGGCGTATCGAACCCAGGGCCTTCCAACTGGAAGTCTGACCTTTATCCATAAGACCACCTCACCCATAGTTAGACAGCTGTCAGACGGGTTTGTCACAAAGTCCACAAAAATACAGTTACAAACGAAATGCGTTTATCACCGAGCCAAAAACAAAACAATACAAAACAAAAAACAAAACTCAAACAACCAAACAAAAACTGTGGAGGCGTATGTCGGTGGGGCGATAAAAGAGAGAGGATGGTGGTGGTGGTGGTGGTGGCGGCGTTTGATTGGAAGGACAAGGAGGTCAGGGGGTAGGGGTCAAAGTGAAATAGTTGACATTCTTCATATTGTAGTCTGCGTGGCATTGCTGACGCCGTCTCTGAGCTTCTGTCTGAGTAGAGCAGTGTCTGTGCACGCCAGGGGATGGAGCAGGGTGCCAAATTGGCGTCATCATCAAAAATAACACAACCAAACCAATAAATAAAACATGCGAAACAACAACAACAAACAACAATAACAAATCAGATGCATATGTTTTATCTTTTGTTTTAGACGATGAAGGGATTTAACCCGAAGCACATATCAGTCAGACATAGAGACAGAGACAGACTGATAGACAGATAGGTAGACAGACAGATAGACAGACAGACAGACAGCTGACAGGCAGACGGGACAGATTGACAGGACGACAGACAGGCAGACAGACAGGTAGGCAGGCAGGCAGGCAGGCAGACAGGCAGGCAGCAGGAGGCAGATGGGACAGAAAGGTGCACAGTAGTGTCTAAAAGCTTGCTGGGCGTATTTCGGTTTATGGCTGCGATATATGGAACACGTGTGTGTGTGTGTGTGTGTGTGTGTGTGTGTGTGTGTGTGTGTGTGTGTGTGTGTGTGTGTGTGTGTGTGTGTGTGTGTGTTGTGTGTGTGTGTGTGTGTGTGTGTGTGTGTGATGTGTAATTGTGTGTGATTGTGCGTGCGTGTGTGTGTGTGTGTGATTGTGTTTGATTGTGTGTGTATGTGTTCGCGCGCGCGCGCGTGTGTTGTTTGTGTATGTGTATGCGTATATGTGTGTATATGTGTCGGTGTGTGTGCCCGTGCGTGCGTGCGTATGTGTATGTGTGTGTTTGTGTGTGTGTTTGTGTGTGCTTGTGTGTGTGTTGTGTGTGGTGTTTGTGTGTGTGTGTTTTGTTGTGTGTGTGTTTGTATGTGTGTGTGTGTGTTGTGTGTTGTGTGTGTGTGTGTGTGTGTGTGTGTGTGTGTGTGTGTGTGTGTGTGTGTGTGTATCTGCTTGTGCGCGCACAAGAAAATATAAAAATACGAATACGAATACGAATACAAATGTTCCAGTACTGCTGTCAGACTTCGTCAGCCCAGTCACATAAGAAACAGGATGCAGTGGCCGGTGAAACATTGTTATTATCATTTTTGTTTAAAGCCCAGCCGACGACGTAGAGCCTTATCAGGGCTATGACCGTTTCAAAACATACAATACTTCAACAAGGAAAAAAGCAAAAGAAAATTTAGTACACACATCAACACATTCGGACATATAATTCAAGGAGATGCCCCTGGCTTTGACCACTCCGTCCAATTTATCGCACATAGGATTTAAAAACATACCTGAATACAAATTTAATCATAAATATGGAAGCTAAAACATATCTGCTGTATTTTATTTCCCTAAAGCCAATAAAACACTAAATACATGTACCCAAATATCAATCCACGCCCAGTCCAGCACACACACGGAACCGCAGGTGTGTTCCTTGGCCAATGAGATGAAGTGATCCAGCAGTTGTGCAGAATCTCCATTGGTGGGGAGCCCAATGGCGGCTTGACGCCTTTGGTTCCCGTGGGTTTCCAAGTACTGGGGCGTCGGCTGAATGAACTTGGGGTTGGTGCTGTGTTGTGGAGCTGTAACTCCCGCCCCCTGGCCAGTCCCTTTCGCACAGAACCCCAGGTGTGGCCCATGATCTTGAGGTCTCCTCCACCGCTAATCTCCAGGTGTTCCCTGGTCCACCTTCCCACCTCCTCCCCCCTGGTGTCCAGCAAAGGACAGTCTGGGTGACATCATCACACTCTCCTGGGACGGCGTATACAATCCATCTCCGTCATCCTTCCACGATGACAGTATCCAGCTCTCTTGATCGCATTAAAAAGCTTGTATTCTATGTGCAGTTTTAACATAACAATACCATAACACCATAAGCTGGACAAACTATTAAATACAGAGAGAGAGAGAGAGAGAGAGAGAGAGAGAGAGAGAGAGAGAGAGAGAGAAAGAAGAAAGAGACAGAGACGAGACAGAGAGACAGAGATAGAGAGACACAGACAAAAAAACACAGAGACACAGAGATAGAGCCACAGAGACAAAGACACAGAGGCAGACACAGAATGACTGAGAGAAATCGCAACATGACCAGACTTAGAAAAGCCATCACAAGCATCAATCTATGTAGTTTTGTGGATGTGTCTCTTTTGGTGTGTTTTGGAAAGCAAACAGACAACTGCTTTGTCTTAAAGACTCTCAGAGGGAGTTCCTTGTTGTTGGGCCAAAACTAGAGAAAGATTTCATTCTGCATGTAAGACAAGGACAACCGACAGACAGTCGAAAGAGAAGCTGCTTGAAACCTGAGAGCTTTTGGAGGGTTCGTAAGGTTGGAGGAATTCTGACATGTTGGCATTGTATTTGAGCTCAGACATTGAAAGCAAAGCGTGGCGATTTCATACTCAATTCTTGCTTTGACTGGAAGCCACTGTAGTTTCCGCAAGAGTGCTGTTGCATTGCAACGTTTGTTCTTCCCTAGGACATGTCGAGCTGTACTGTTTTGGATTCGATTGCGTTTGGGGCAGCTTATCATCAGAGAATCCAGTTAATTAAAAGAGCGTTACAGTAGTCTAGTCTGAATAGAATGGAAAATACTCACAGCCTGTTTGCGGCATCAGCAGTGAGAAACGAGCAGATTTTGCTAAGTCTTCACAGTTGGAGTTACAGGACTTTGCTCGGTAATTCACATTGTGAGTGTCACCAAAAGATGAAATACATCACCATTTTGCCTTGTCTCTGAGTAAACAGCAAACACGACCATGTATTAGTTTAATACCTTCTTGTCTAGCCTGTGTTTTTTTTTTACCCTCTCTTCAATGACGGATTTGGGTGGAGCGCATATGGAATTGTTCGAGTGCAGTAAAACCCTTTTCAACAAAACTATAATTTTCTGTCCCATCTGTCGCCTGTGTCTGTTTGCACAACTCTTCCCCCCTCCCCCTCCCGTCCCCACGCATCCACACGCCCTACACTTCCCCTGTGGTTATTGCGTGTCTAGTCTGCACCACGAGTACTATGCAGGCCTTAAAATACTGATGATGCACTGGGCCCCCGATAGTGTGTAACTGACGGTTATGAGATCAGCAAGCGCCGTTGGGTAATTCCCGTTCCACTGACCTTGAGCCGTTCGTTATCTGTTAGCATGACGCCAACTGTCCCGTTATAGAGCATGATGTCAACAAACATTGCAACGTGCATGTGGTCTGCTTG
>CM060306.1:115023203-115038203 GCA_030674185.1 Monoplex corrugatus | reverse complement strand
CCCTTCCACAAGTCCTGACTTCCCCACCTACAGTCCTGACTTCCCCACACTACAGTCCTGACATCCCCATCCTACAGTCCTGACTTCCCCATCCTACAGTCCTGACTTCCCCACCCTACAGTGCTGACTTCCCCATCCACCCTACTATCCTGACTTCCCCACCTACAGTCCTGACTTCCCCACCTTACAGTCCTGACTTCCCCATCCTACAGTCCAACTTCCCCACCCTACAGTGCTGACTTCCCCATCCACCCTACTATCCTGACTTCCAGTCCTGACTCCCCAACAACCTTACAGTCCTGACTTCCCCACCCTAAGTGCTGACTTCCCCATCCACCATACTATCCTGACTTCCCCACCTACAGTCCTGACTTCCCCATCCACCCTACTGATCAGTCCTGTCAACATCCTACAGTCCTGACTCCCCATCCTGCAGTCCTGACTTCCTCATCCACCCTACCATCCTGACTTCCAGTCCTGACTCCCCCAACAACCTTACAGTCCTGACTTCCCCACCCTACAGTGGTGACTTCCCCATCCACCCTACTATCCTGACTTCCCCACCCTACAGTCCTGACTTCCCATCACCCTACTATCCTGACTTCCCCACCCTACAGTCCTGACTTCCCCACCCTACAGTCCTGACTTCCCCATCCTACAGTGCTGATTCCCCACCCTACAGTCCTGACTTCCCCACCCTACAGTGCTGACTTCCCCACCCTACAGCGTTGACTTCCCCATCCACCCTACTATCCTGACTTCCCCACCCTACAGTCCTGACTTCCCCACCCTACAGTCCTGACTTCCCCACCCTACAGTCCTGACTTCCCCACCTACAGCCTGACTTCCCCACCCTACAGTGCTGACTTTCCCCACCCTACAGTCCTGACTTCCCCACCCTACAGTGCTGACTTCCCCACCCTACAGTCCTGACTTCCCCACCTTACAGTCCTGACTTCCCCACCTACATCCTGACTTCCCCACCCTACAGTCCTGACTTCCCCACCCTACAGTGCTGACTTCCCCATCCACCCTACTAACCTGACTTCCCCACCCTACAGTCCTGACTTCCCCATCCACCCTACTATCCTGACTTCCCCACCCTACAGTCCTGACTTCCCCATCCACCCTACTATCCTGACTTCCCCACCTTACAGTCCTGACCTCCCACCTACAGTCCTGACTTCCCACCCTACAGTCTGACTTCCCCACCTCACTACTTCCCCCTACGTCCTGACTTCCCCACCCTACAGTCCTGACTTCCCCACCCTACAGTCCTGACTTCCCCACCCTACAGTGCTGACTTCCCCAACCCTTACAGTTCTGACTTCCCCACCTTACAGTCCTGACTTCCCACCCTACAGTGCTGACTTCCCCACCCTACAGTCCTGACTTCCCACACCTTACAGTCCTGACTTCCCCACCTTACGGTCCTGACTTCCCCACCTTACAGTCCTGACTTCCCCACCCTACAGTGCTGACTTCCCCAAAACCCTACAGTCCTGACTTCCCACAACCTACAGTCCTGACTTCCCCAACCCTACAGTCCTGACTTCCCACATCCTACAGTCTGATTCCCCAACAACCCTACAGTCCTGACTTCCCCACCTTACAGTCCTGACTTCCCCACCTTACAGTCCTGACTTCCCCACCTACAGTCCTGACTTCCCTACACCCTACAGTCCTGACTTCCCCAACAACCCTACAGTCCTGACTTCCCCAACAACCCTACAGTCCTGACTTCCCCAACACCCTTCAGTCCTGACTTCCCCAACAACCCTACAGTCCTGACTTCCCCAAACCTACAGTCTGACTTCCCCACAACCCTACAGTCCTGACTTCCCAACAACCCTACAGTCCTGACTTCCCCAACCACCCTACAGTCCTGACTTCCCAACAACCCTACAGTCTGACTTCCCCACCTACAGTCCTGACTTCCCCAACTTCAGTCTAATCCCCCTACAGTCCTGACTTCCCCAACAACCCTACAGTCCTGACTTCCCCAACCCCTTCAGTCCTGACTTCCCCAACAACCTACAGTCTGACTTCCCAACCTACAGTTGACTTCCCAACAACCTACAGTCCTGACTTCCCACACCCTACAGTCCTGATTCCCCAACAACCCTACAGTCCTGACTTCCCACACCTACAGTCCTGACTTCCCCACCCTACAGTCCTGACTTCCCCAACAACCCTACAGTCCTGACTTCCCCACCCTACAGTCCTGACTTCCCCAACAACCCTACAGTCCTGACTTCCCCACCTACAGTCCTGACTTCCCAACAACCTACAGTCCTGACTTCCCACCCTACAGTCCTGACTTCCCCAACAACCTACAGTCCTGACTTCCCCACCCTACAGTCCTGACTTCCCCAACAACCCTACAGTCCTGACTTCCCCACCCTACAGTCCTGCAGTGCATTCAAAACAATGCTGCACGCCTTGTACTAAAAAAGAAAAAAGCTGACCACATATCTCCTCTCCTGGCACAACTTCACTGGCTCTCTGTATCAAAGCGCATACAGTACAAACTAGACACCATGTGCCACAAAAGCCTCAATAACGCAGCCCCCGATTACCTGTCAAGCTTACTTGGGATCTATGTTCCCTCACGTACCCTCCGCTCTGCCTCCGATCCTCTGACTTTTCGCTTTCCACGCACTAAGCTCAATACCTATGGTCCACGAGCCTTCTCTGTTTCTGGTCCACTTTCCTGGAACAAACTTCCTCTCTCTGTCCGTCAGAAACCTACTTTTGTCTCCTTCAAGTCCGCTCTCAAAACTCACCTTTTCTCCTCTGCATAAAATCCTGACCTCACTCAATCCCCTCTGCAGCCTGTCTCCACTTGGAGGGGAATCACATTGTAATATATAATTGTATATAATATGCTCTCTATAATTTTCCATTGCTTTTATTCTTTCTCCCCATTTTAGCCGTGTGTGTGTGTGTGTGTGTGTGTGTGTGTGTGTGTGTGTGTGTGTGTGTGTGTGTGTGTGTGTGTGTGTGTGTGTGTGTGTGTGTGTGTGTGATGTGTGCGTGCGTGCGTGTGTGTCTGTTTTAGCGCTTAGATTTGATTTTATCAAGATTTTGCGCTATACAAAATAAAAGTATTGTATTGTATTGTATTGTATTGAGTCTGCATCTTGGACTGCGTAGCTTACAGAGGAGAGTTATTTGAAGGAGTGTACAAGTTACAGGTCATTCCGAGCGATCGTGGCTGTTGTACAACCCAAGGGATAATACATAATGATGGGTTCCACGATTCTGCTGTTTCAGTATCTGGCAACTGACTGTGCTTTATGGAAGAAAGGAACACCACTCGCTTTGGTCCGGAATACACTGTGCCCAGGTGTTGTGGTCAATTTAAATGCTTTCAATGAGATCATGGGTATCTCTGAAGCGTTTCTTTTTCGTAAACTGTAAAGTTTGGTAAACTATGTGTAAAAGATAATGTTCCATGAATTATGTGGAAAAAATCTAGGTTATGTAAACTGTGTATTAAAAGTAAAATTTCAAGAACAGTATGGAGAGGGTAAACATTATGGGGTCATCTGTTAAGGCAAACGTCAAGTGATTTACGATCCAGTTAAACAAGTTTTCTTCATTACATTATGGGTCTATACTTTGTAGAGTGCTGCTACTCAATGTTTGGGTGGCTCTTTGTACATTGGTGTGGATGTCCCTCTGCTCTTACTATCCCTGGCAACAGGTCTGACAAGTTCTAAACAGAACAAAACAATCGTCTTCCGCTTTGGGAACATGAGGACTTTTCATGTAGGACACCTTAAGACCCGCAGAGCATCTTGGGAAAATAACCTAGATCTTTCTTGCTCCTCATGCCCACACATTGTTTTTGTTTTTTGTTTTTGTTTTTTCAGAAGTATCTTACTTAAAAGTGTCCGTGTTTCAGACCGGAAAGTCAATTCTGTGTACAGGGTCTTTTCGTTGCTTGTTTTTCTCTTTGTTCTGCTGATCAGTATGGGCACCTGTGAAGAGACAGTTAGAAATCACCGTGCCTTGCGACAGGCTGTACATACAGGCATCGCTATTACAGAAGACAAATGAATTCGACTGTGGTCAGACAGAACAGAGAGATGGAAAGCTTCGGCAGCATCTACCCAGCCACAGCCATCAGCCTTCATGCGCGTTAGCTGTGCCAAAGACTGCCATTCAATAATCGGCCTGTTCAGCCACTGGTAACTGTGCTCCACATCCAACTGAATCCTTAACCCTTTGACTCCAGCACCTTTTGAGACCAACGGCAAAAACTTAACCCTTTGACTCCATCGCCCTATCCACCAGCTTCCTGCAGGAAGCTGGTGGCTAGGGTGATGGAATCAAAGGGTTAAGTTTTTGCTCTGCAAGCATAGTTGACAATGCAGGATGCTGGCAGACAGGGTGCGGGAGTCAAAGGGTTAATTGGGCACATCCATTGTCTAATCAAACAGATGGAACCATGACATGGCATTGTTTGTTCTTGTCATCGCAAGGAGGACAACCCTGCTTTCCATCTCTTTGGGGCTAGGTACAATTACCTGCATTTACTCTTCATGACATTCGGGAATGCACATGTCTACAAGTTCATGACATTCACTTTTGAATACACTGGTCCGTTGTATATGTCTACAGTGTTATAACATTTATTGTTCATGACATTCGGGAATGTAGATGTCTATGGCCACATTACATTCACTTTCCATTACTCTGATCCATTGAAAACGTCTACAGCTCCGTAACATTCACATTCAAACAGAGGGAACCATCACATCACATTGTTTGTTCTTGTCATTGCAAGGAGGACAACCTTGTTTTCCATCTCTTTGAGGCCGGGTAACGTACCTGCATTTACTCTTCATTATATTCAGGAATATATGTGTCTATGTCTACATAACATTCTCTCTTCATTACGCTGGTCCGTTGTAGATGTCTATAACTAAATAGCATTCATTCTGTATGACACTGGTCCACTGGAAATGTCTACTACGCTATTTTCTTCTAGTGCCAGCAGAGCCAATGAAAATAGTAACAACCAACACAAAGTACACACACGGGAGCCAATGAAAAGTACTAACAACCAACACAAAGTACACACAGGAGCCAATGAAATAGTAACAACCAACACAAAGTACACACACAGGAGCCAATAAAAAGTAGTAACAACCAACACAAAGTACATACAGGAGCCAATGAAAACGGCGGGAAGGTATCAACAGATGGTCTGTCCATATCCACTTGAAAGTCAACAGCTCCTGTGTGTACTTTGTGTTGGTTGTTAGTACTTTTCATTGGCTCCTGTGTGTGTACTTTGTGTTGGTTGTTACTACTTTCATTGGCTCCAGTGTGTACTTTGTGTTGGTTTTACTACTTTTTATTGGCTCCTGTGTGTACTTTGTGTTGGTTGTTACTACTTTCATTGGCTCCTGTGTGTACTTTGTGTTAGTTATTACTACTTTTCATTGGCTTCTGTATAAGCTTCTTTCTCTTATCTCGCCTTGTTTACCACCACCGCCACCACCACCGCCACCATTACAACAACAACAACAACAACAAAAACAACAACAACAACAACAACAACAACAACTACTACTACTACTACTACTACTACAACTACTACAAATACACACACACACTCTCTCTCAACACACACAAACACGCACTCTCTCTGTCTCTGTCTGACTGTCTGTCTGTCTGTCTGTCTGTCTCTCTTTCTCTCTTTCTCATCCCCTCTCCTGGTGCATATTGTTGAGGCGGAGTGGCGGGGAATGCTGACGCTGTCGCAGACGATGTGATAATAGTTACTTGAAGAGCAGGGCGGCGAATTCCCGCCAAGACGATCACCGTCAATGGACACAGCAGACAGTCAATATTGCACCAGGCCTTGGTGTAACAACTGTGAAGACGTCAGGCCTTACTAATTTTCTGCCAGTTTACATTTTTCAGTGGGGATGCCAAGGGCTCTTTCAGAATAAATAGTATCCCCACCTTTCTGGAAATTCTGTGCTAGAAATTTCCTTTTTTTCTGTCATTTTCTTTGTTTCTTTCTTCCTCCTTTGCTTTCTGTCATTTCTTCCTATCATTTTCTGCCTTGCTGGTCCATTCACCTGTGTGTGTTCAATAAAGTCTTACGTACTTTCTCTTAGGACTGATAATTAGGCACTTGTATTAAGTGCATTTTTGGCTCTAGGGAAATGAGATATTCGGAAGCAATTTTAGGTAATTTAGACCCATTTTTATATATGTTTTAGTGTCCTTAGTTATATTCAAGTTTGTATTCAGGTGTGTTTTTTAAATTCCCTGTGTGATTAATTGGACGGAGTGGTCAAGGCCAAGGGCATCTTCTTAGATTATGTGTACAAATGCATTGAAATGTGTACTTAATTTTCTCTTCCTTTTTCTTTTCTGTCTTTTGAAAGATTGTGTATGTTTTGAAACGGTTATAGCCCTGATACGGCTCTACGCAGTGGGCTGGGCTTTAAACAAAACTAATAATAACAGTCAATATTGCACCAGCCTTGATATAACAATCGGTGAGACGACAGACCATACTAACCTTCGTCTTTTACTTTTTTAAGTAAGAAAACACTGACGACAGTTGCAATTCAGTCGTCACTGATTTGTTACTGGGGATGTGTGTGATTTCTGTGCTCTAGTTTATCACCAGACCAAGTCGTGTCGTAGTGATTTTATTTCTACTATCACTGACTTGAAAAGCCCTGTATTGTCTCTACAACTGGCATCAAGTTCAGTCGTTGCAATAACTCTCTGCTGCAGAACTGATTTCAAGCTAAGGTTGCCTAATGCAATCAGTCGCTGGGATGCAGTGGTTAGCGCAACATATTACAGAATAGAAGGTTGTTAGTTCGGATCCCAACATCCTTTCATATTCATTGCGTGATTTTGATTTTTCAGGCCCCGCCAGCTTCTTTTCAGAGGTGAGAGTGTTACGACATTGTGACGACAGTTACCACACAGTCCAATCTCATCTGTTTTACAAATGCGTCAATGAAGATGTTGTTCAAGTTTTCTGATTAACACCGCCAGGTGTCTGTATCTCTCGGGCCTGATCATGCCAGGATATGTTATGACATTAAGTGTGGAGTACATCTCTGACACTCAGTCTCAGTTCTTGAAGGAAGTAGTTGGAACTATGCGAGGAAACCACCTGCATGGTGTTCTTGTTGAGGCAAATCCAGAAGTGCCATGAGCAAAACAAAGAACTCGGACCTTTGTCGACCTATTTAAAACCTTTGATATCATGAGCAGGTAAAGGGCTCTGGAAAATACTGGACAAACTTGGCTGCCATCCGAAGTTCCACCATGGTCATCCTGCATGTAGATTAGTTCATACAGTTACAGTCTCTCACAATCGTTTCCCATTGCCGCTGGCGTGAAGTAGAGATGTATTTTTGCTCCTCCGTTGTTCACAAGCTATTTTTTGTTTGTTTTTGTTTTGATAGAGCTTGTTGGAATCTAGATCTGATATCTCGAATTCAATCCCAGCACGTGCCATTAAAAACTGACCTGTTCGCTGCCCGTATGAATGCATCCATCATTCTGGTGATGTGTCAGCTAGGTCTTTCATAGGTCCCATCTCTCCCCACCCCCGTCCCCATTTTAAAACCTTGCCAACGCTTAGGATTTTGTGCAGGTTCTGTGAGTTTGCCAGATAATGCTGGCAGGTTTTGGGTGAAGCGCATATGGATTGTGAGTGCGACTATCTTCGAGCAATCTTCGAACTCCAAACTACCTTGCACAAATCTTCAGCAATCGTGTTTCTGCAGCCAAAAAACCTTAGATGGTGTTATCTGAGTGATGATGAAACTGATGATGATGTTTGGTGATGAGTGATGGATGATGATGATGATGATGTGATAGATGATGATGATGATATGATGATGATGATGTGATATGATGATGATTGATAGTGATGATGATGATGATATGATGATGATATGAGATGATGATGAATAGTGATGATGATGATGATGATAGTGATGATGATGATGATAGTGATGATAGTGATGATGATGATGATGATGATGATAGTGATGATGATGATGATGATGATGATGTGATGATGATGATAGTGATGATGATGATGATGATGATGATGATAGTGATGATGATGATGATGATGATGATGAGTGATGATTGATGATGATGATGATAGTGATGATGATGATGATGATGATGATGATGATGATGGGTATATTCATCGGCCATCAGACAGACGGCAGCTTATTCAACCTGAGGCGTCCGCAGTCCCATAAAAAGACCAAAGAGCAACTGATCAGGGAGCATCTATTTGCAAATAGCGCTGCACTTACTGTTCACACTGAGCCAGCCACGTCAGTTTCCCGATACAGACGTTCCACACTCAGTCACCGTTCATGTTCTGTATCTGGTCCACACAGCTTGAATGAGCTTTCCCTGTCTCTTGAACAGTTTCGAACCCTTTCTGCCCTCCAGTCTTTCTTTTGAAGACATACCTTTTTGTTCAGCAGTGATTTCCCTCTCCAGTCACTCCCAAGTAGATCACTCATAAGGAAGAT
Source organism: Monoplex corrugatus (assembly GCA_030674185.1). Taxonomy (NCBI): domain Eukaryota; kingdom Metazoa; phylum Mollusca; class Gastropoda; order Littorinimorpha; family Ranellidae; genus Monoplex; species Monoplex corrugatus. Next base: position 115,029,651 of record CM060306.1, on the reverse strand, counting down.
TAGGAAAAGACAGGCAACATTTATAGGCCATTTTATGAGGAAGGGGGATTTGGAGCACCTGGTCACGGTGGGAAAGCTGGAGGGAAAGAGAGCACCGGGTAGACCCAGGGAAAAAATGCTGGACGGACTTGCAGAGTGGCTGGGGACGAGGAGGGTGGGGGAGATGCTAGGGGCAACGAGAGATAGAGACAGATGGAAGTCCATGATCGCCAACGCCATCGGCAGGGCACCTGATGATGATGATGAGTCACCCCCCCCCCCACTCCCTCATTCCAGATCCCTCTTGTCCTTCCCCTTATAATACGTGCACGCATGTGCTTTGTGCCCTTACGTTCTTTCTCTCACCATGAGTGAATGTTTGAGTGAATGATGACATTGTGCACTTTGATTTGATTTATGCATCAAGATTTAGCACAAATTCTACTGCTGATAATGATTATTGTCATGATTTTAATTATGAAGATCCTCCTCCTCCTCCTTCTCATCATCATCATCGTCGTCGTCGTAGTCGTCATCATCATCATCATCGTCGTCGTCGTCGTCGTCACCACCACCACCACCACCACCACCATCACCACCACCACCACCAAAGTTTAACATCTTGTTTCGCGGGGACTGCTCAAATCTATGGTTTCCTCCTCCTCATAACCACCACCATCACCACCACCACCATCACCACCACGACGACGACGACAATGACGACGACGACGACGACGACGACGACCACCACCACCACCACCACCACCACCACCACCACACATCATCATCATCATCATCATCATCATCATCATCATCATCATCAAAGTTTAACATCTTGTTTCGCAGAAAACCGCAATTCTCCTTCAACCAACACCTCATGAAGAGTACCAACCCTCCCTGTATTTCCATCGTACACGGAGGGCTCCGATAGGCTCCTAATCCCAGTTGAGCGTGCTTTGAGTTTTTGAAAAGTCAAGCCTCATCCACTCTATGAATGTGTCATTTTTAAGCTGTTGCTCAAATTTCTTGACCATCACCGCAGATGCCTGTATCTTTCAGGCCTGGCTGAAATCACGATACATTATTCCCTATACCATTAAAATACCATCTCCATTTTACCCCAGAGCATCAAAACTATCATCCCCATTTTACCCCATAGCATTCAAATTACCACCCCCATTGTACCCCATAGCATTCAAACTACCATGCCCATTTTACCCCATAGCATTCAAATTACCATCCCCATTTTACCCAATAGCATTCAAAGTACCAATTCCATTTTACCCCATAGCATTAAAACTATCATCCCCATTTTACACCATGTCATTCAAATTACCATCCCCATTTTACCCCATAGCATTCAAATGACCAGCCCCATTTTAACCCATAGCATTCAAAATACAGCCCCCATTTTACCCCATAGCATTCAAAGTACCAATTACATTTTACCCCATAGCATTAAAACTACCATGCCCATTTTACCCCATAGCATTCAAACTACCATGCCCATTTTACCCCATAGCATTTATACTACCACCCCCATTTTACCCCATAGCATTTAAACTACCGTCTCCATTTTACCCCATAGCATTTAAACTACCATCCCCATTTTACCCCATAGCATTAATACTACCACCCCCATTTTACCCCATAGCATTCAAACTACCATAGCATTAATAAAACCATGTCAGTTTTCATCGTCAAAGCACTGTGAAAAGTTGTTCTAGATTCTGTGACACTCCGTTCCCTGTTTTTACAGTGACCCCAGTTTTAGTGGGTTTTGGGTGGGTGGGTGTTGGAGAGTCAGCACGAGCGGCGTGGTGGCATAGACAGTACAGAAAATGGAGGTGGGGGTGTGGATGGGGCAAAAGTAACCTCTAGGAAGTATTCAACTGTATAAAGATACATATATAGATTTTACACACATACACACACACACACACACACACACACACACACACACACACACACACACACACACACACACACACACACACACACAAACACACACACACACACACACACACACACAAACCTCTTTCCTTCAGATTTTTTTCTCAAACGTATTTTTTCGTCCATTTTTTGCAAGGCACAAAGACACATCATCATCATCATCATCATCATTATCATCGCCACCACCACCACCACCACCACATCCACCACCACCACCACCAGCACCACCACCACCATCATCAACAACATCATCACCATGTGCCCTGCCCTATGGTGTTATGATCATGGCTCTTCAATACGAATCTATCGTTTGTCGCTGCAAGTACATGTACATGTATATTTCTCACTATCTTCACTAATGCAAAGTCAAGTACTATCGGCAAAACAGAATCAGTTCTATCAAAGACTGAAATGTCATTATGTATGCAAGGCGTCGACTTCATCAGAAACATATCTATCAAACTAATCCCTTCAGAATATTGGTCTCAATTGATCCGTTTTAGATTTCAAGCTAGATGTAAGGTATCAACATCTAAAATAATAAAAGTTTCAACCAATCTTTTCTAAATATTGATCTGAATTTACTTGATAAACTTCAAAATAGACGCGCGGTATAAACACTTTAACGAAAATATCGAACCAAGTCCTCCTCACATTGGTCGATTTATTCATTTTTTTCTTTTTTTTTATCATTGGTTTTGCATAAAATACAAGTACAGCCGACAAATGACCGTACTTTAGAGCTGTGAGAATGCCACTCGTAATGAGCATGCTAGCAACAGATGGCCGGTCATCTGTTTGTGTGTGTGTGTGCGTGTGCGCGCGTGTGTGTGTATGTGTGTGGTTTGTGTGTGTGTGTGTTGTGTGTGTGTGTCGTGTATGTGTGTGCGTGTATGTGTATGTGTGTGTGTTGTGTGTGTGTGTGTGTGTGTGTGTGTGTGTGTGTATGAGTGTGTGTTGTGTGTATGAGTGTGTGTTTGTGGTGTGTGTGTGGTGTGTGTGTATGTGTGTGTGTTGTGTGTGTGTGTGTGTGTGAGAGTGTGTATGTGCGTGTGTGTGTGTGCGTGCATGCGTGAGTGCGTGCGTGTGTGTGCGTATGAAAATAGTGGTCAAAGAAAAGAAACTGTCCTATTTCCCAGTGTGTGTGTGCGTGTGCGTGTGTGTGTGTGTGTGTCTGTGCGTCTGTGTGTGTCTGTGTGTGCGTGCATGTGTGTATGAAAATTGTGGTCAAAGAAAAGAAGCTCTGTCCTATTTCCCTCTGTGTGTGTGTGTGTGTGTGTGTGTGTGTGTGTGTGTGTGTGTGTGTGTGTGTGTGTGTGTCTGTGTGTGTCTGTGTGTGCGTGCGTGTGTGTGCGCGTGCGTGCGTGTATCTGTGAACAGTGGTCAAAGAAAGGAAGCACTGTCCTCTTTCCGTGCCTGTCTATTTGTCTGTGTGTCTCTGTGTGTGCGTGTGTGTGTATGTGTGAGTTGTTTAGAGAAGGCAGGCCCCGGGGTCAACAACGGCTCCCTAAGTCTGTCAGGAGAGCAGACGAGCAGGACGTGTGAGAGGCTTCGATAATCGTCCCCCAACTTTCTCCCCCGGATTGGCGCGGACAGGGAGCCACAGGCCAAATTGCCTGGAATTGGGGAGGAGGATGAGGGAGAGAAGGAGGGGTATGATGGGGACAGGGGGTGGGGTTAAGAGTGGGGGGGGGGTATTAGAGGAGGCTGACTGTCAGACGGCGCATCATTCCTCCTCCTATAGCTCCTCTAAAAACAACACCATGAGTCATGCCGGTGACGGGTCAGCAAAGACCCCTCACTGTCTGGGTCCAGCAGTGGACAATTTTCTCTTCTTCTGTAGATTTGTGGATTTCAGATTGCTTTTCCACTGATAGGTCCATCCGTTGGCATGGTCTCTGATTAACGTTGAATCTGACCGCTGTGCTAAGCTGTTTGCAGGGTGACTGCTCATTTATCAGTGCCTGCGCTTGCGCTTCTTCTGTGAAAAATGAGTGGAAAGGCTGAGTGAGGAGTTACTGAGTTAGAGAATGTTGTAGTATAGACTTAAAGAGTATTCGTGACGTGTGAGTAAGAACCTTTCTGCAATCAGCTGCAGTATTTGTGGGGATATGCCTTTGGAAATAGCTGGGGGTTCCGCTGCTTGAGGGTTCATCATCACCATCTGGTGAGGGTTCCACTGGGTGGAGTTCATCATCAACATCTAATTCTATAATCAGACAGTTTCTTCTGTTTCTATCTCTTAAGTGCAGCAACAAGTAGTTTCAGTTCAGTTTCAGTTTTCCTATGAATCTTCTATGCACTGATGCCACTGGTACAATGTGATGGAGAAAATCCTAAATGATCATTGGCACAAGCTTTAACCCTGCACATGAACTCATGAGCTGGCCATATTCTCGCTTTGGGTGCGAGCAAAAAGCAGTTCAGGCATACTGACTTTGGTCCAGTCTTTCGACATTTTCCACCCAGCTCTTCCTCTGCCATCAGCTTCCTTCCAAGGAGTTCTGAAGGATGGTATTGGACAGTGTGTCATGGCGAGTGGCGTGACCATCTCAAGCCATCATCATCATCATATGCCCTGTCAATGGTGTTGGCGATCATGGCCCTCCATACGAATCTACCCTTGTCGCTGCAAATACATTTCCCTCCCTCTCGTCCTCAGCCACTCTGCAAGTCCGTCCAATATTTTCTCCCTGGTCTACCTGGTGATCTTTTTCCCTCCAGCTTTCTGTTGTGACCAGATGCTCCAATTTCTTGTCTCATAAAATGTCCTATAGATGTTGCTTTTCTTTTCCTAATCTTCATTATCAATGATCTTCTTGGTGTCATGTGATGGAGAAAATCCAAAATGATCATGGCACAAGCTTTGACCCTGCACATGAACTCATGAGCTGGCCATATTCTCGCTTTGGGTGCGAGCAAAAAGCAGTTCAGGCATATGAATTTGGTTCAGTCTTTCGATATTTTCCACCCAGCTCTTCCCCTGTCACCGGCCTTCTTCCGAGGAATCCTGAAGGATGGTCTTGGACAGTGTGTCATGGTGATTGACGTGACCATACCAAACCAGCTTTCCTCATTTCTGTCTCCACAGCGGTCCCCGTGGGTACATCAGTATGTGGGTTTTGTTTGGTATTTTGCTCAAAGTAGACATGCAAATCAGTTTCCCTTGGCGAATGGAATATCACAAGAGAATGAAGAAGGCAGATTAATCTTTGTGACAGAAACTTCGAGCAATACCTAAAATCAGTAAAACACACATCTATAGGAATTCAGAGAGTAAAACAATGCTGTCATTTGCGAAGATGGAATGAGAATGCAAGACAAAAAATGAACTAATGTGTTCGTGTGTCATTGTGTTTGTGTTGTTGTGTTTGTGTGTGTTGTGTGTGGTGTTTGTGTGTGTGTATGTGTGTGTGTGTTGTGTGTGTGTTGTGTGGATGTGTGTGTGTTTTGTGTGTGGAAATGTGCCGCAGTGTAAGTGTTTTTGTGTATGTGTAGTGTGTAGCGTGTAGGAGAGAGAATGGGGAGAGGCAAGACACAAAGAAGGAGAGGATGAGAACAGAAAGAGGGAGGAGAGAGAGAGGACAGGAGACAGATGCAGTGACGAGATTAGAGAGAGAGACGGTCAGATGATCGTATCGTTATCGTTTTCGTATCGTATCGTGTTATCATACATCAATGTCCACTCATCTATTTTTTTATTTCATCTATCATAATAATCACATCACATACAAATCACATCACAGATCAATAACATACAATCATAATCTTCATATCTATGATCTATCATATCATATCATATCATATCATATCAATCAATCATCATCATATCATTATCTATAATCATATCAATCAATCATATCATAATCATATCATATCATATCATATCATATATTCATATCTATATAAATATTCATATCATATCATATTCACTATATCATATCATTATCAATATCATATCATATCAATATCATATATCATTATTCATACATTATATATTATATCAATCATATCATTCATATATATCATTTCAATCCATATATATCAACATACATTCATATCATAATATATTATCTTATTCTATATCCATATCATTCATAATCATATCATATCATATCATTCATATCTATCATATCATATCATTCATATCATATCATTCATATCAATCATAATATCATATATATCATATATCATTTTCATTCATTATTATATATATCTATCATTCATTCTATCATATATTCTGTCATGTGTAGATAGCGTATCGTATCGTTCTATAATACATATCATATCTATCATTCATATCATATCATCTATATCACAATTACAATATTATCATATCAATACTCACATCATACATCAATCACATAATCACATCACATAATCAATCACTAATCACATCATAATCAATAATCATTTATATATTTATCATACATCACTAATCATAATCACATCATCTACACATCATCATATATATCATTATAATTCTATCTATATATATAATCATCTCATATATATC
>CM060306.1:114990703-115013203 GCA_030674185.1 Monoplex corrugatus | reverse complement strand
AAACTATTGTGCTTGTATATGATAAGAAAGAACGTCAGACTATTGAAAATGTTTAACACACACACATACACACACACACACACACACACACACACACACACACACACACACACGCACTTATACACATACACACACAAGCACACATACACACATACATACACACATACATACGCACACACATAAAAGCACTAAGAGAGAGAGAGAGGGTGGAGAGAGAGAGGGAGAGAGAAGGAGAGGGAGAGAAGAGAGAGAGAGAGAGGGAGGAGAGAGAGAGAGAGAGAGAGAGAGAGAGAGAGAGAGAGAGAGAGAGAGGGAGGAGGGGTGGCTATGTGAGTATATGGCATTGTTTGGGAAATGTTAGAACATTCTGCTGATAAACGAGTTATTGATTTTTGTTCGGTTTTCCCACCTTTGTTTTCAGTAAATGCATATTTCCCGAGAAATGAACAGAACGTTTTTCGCTTCTTTGAGAAAAGGTGATGCAACTATTCCCAAGAATTACAGAGCGATTTCATCACGCGACACAAGACCTAAGATCTATAGTGCAATAATGAAAAGAAGTCTACAGGAATGAGCACAAGAGCACAATATGACTGATGGGCACCAAGTAGGATTTATAACAGGTTATTTCACTGCTGATCACATGATCACGTTATTTGCTTTGATATAAGAACAGTTTAACATTAATCGTAAGCTCTATGTTCCTTTTGTTGATTTTGAAGGGGAAAAAAACTGACTTTACAGACGTTTGCTCTAGCCAATTCTAATGAAAAGTAATGTGAAAGGCAGAGTTTTCCGTTGTATTTTATGGTTTGTACACCAATGTAGAAACCAGAATTCCACGTGGAGCTACACTGATTAGTTGCGTGACATGTACTCTTGGGGTAAACCAAGGCGGTACGACTACTCCTCTTTTGTTAATTTTGTATATAAACGAACTAAAGGCAGAATTTGTTACCATTAGAGCACGATACAGATTTATTCATGACTTTATAGATTTATTCATGACTTTTTGAACTGTTTATATTAATCCTAATAAATTGTGTTAGTTTATTGTCTGAAACTACAGTTGGATTCAAGAAACGACTGAATAGTTTGCATCAAACAGCATCAAAACTTCATTTAATAATAATAATAATAATAACTACAATATTTTATATAGCGCAAAATCTTGATAAAATCAAATCTAAAATGAACATGAGTATAAGTAATATAATTATGTAAAAAAAAAGAAGAAAAAAAAAGGGTTATCTACCTGCTGGAGAGAAGTAGATGACAGACTATAAATGCACCAGTCATACCTGCAATCAATAGTTACAAATATCTAGAAATTTAATTCTCAACGAGACTGAGTTTTGTGGAACATGTCAAGATCATACTAGCAGAGCCAAAAGTGCTGCATTATATATGTATATGCACTGGGAAAATGACGTACCAAATTGTAATTCTTTTTATGATTTAAACTATTGGACGCACAGATCCAGTCAGTTGTTTAATATTTTGCGGAGTTATGGGATATTGACGACGGGGTTGGACACTCAAAAGATATAATATTTCTCACTGAAAAAATCTACGTATGTATGTATGTATGTATGTATGTATGTATGTATGTGTATGTATGTATGTATGTATGTATGTATGTATGTATGTATGTATGTATGTTATGTATGTACATGTATGTGTGTTTGTGTGTGTTTGTGTGTATGTGAGTATATGTATGTATATGTGTATGTCTGTTTCTGTGTGTATGCTGTGTATGTGTGTGTGTATGTTTGTGTCTCTGTGTATGTGTTTGTGTTACATGTGAATATGGATGTGTCATGTGTGTATATGTATGTTTGAGCATATGAGTACATATGTTTGTGTGTTTGTGCGTGCACGTGGATTTTCGTGCGTGTGTGTATGTGTGTGTATGTACGTGTGAGTATATGTATGTGCCTGTGTGTGTGTATGTTATCTATCTACTATCTATTCTACTATTCTATCTACTATCTATCTATCTATCTATCTATCTAATCTATCTTTCTTCGTTCTTTCTCTCTCTCTCTTTCTCCCTCTTTCTTTCTGTGTGTGTGTGTGTGTGTGTGTGTGTGTGTGTGTGTGTGTGTGTGTGTGTGTGTGTGTGTGTGTGTGTGTGTATGTTGTGTGTGCGCGGTGTGTATGTATATGTATATGTATATACATATGATATATACATACACGTGTGTATGCATGTGTGTGGGATATCTATGTACATATATGTGTGTGAATGTGTGTGTGTGTATACATATGAGTATATGTATGTATGTATGTATACAAAGAATGGGAACGAATACAGTTTAAGATCAATTTGAAATACCTAATAATTGATAAGGACAAGACCGAGCAGTACGTTAACCTACACAGAATGTTAGTTATCACAATGGACCTGTAGTTTCCGAGTTTTTTTTAAGTGTTGCGATTTTTTCCAGATTGGTGCATGTACACTGTTTTGCCCACACACACTGTGCAGGCATTATGTTACTGCACAGTCTGCATACTCCATCCTCGGTGAGCGTGCTTCCTGGGTGTTTTTGTGTTTCTATAAACTGCCAGATACCAACATGATCCGCAAGTTCTTCAACGTGCATGCTTGATGTTCGGTATGCATGAGGGGGGTTCAGCCAGTTCTGCATACGTGTAGACCTCGGGGATTGGAAAAACCTCCACTGTTCACCCGTCAGGCGGAGGGTGCCATGCAGGATCGAAGTCCAGGACTGGAGGTCAGATGTCTTACCCACTTAACTATCGCATCATTCATATCCGAAGGAGAAAAGTGACAGAGTAGTTCGGACGTTCGCCTGCCAATAACTAAACTCGAGGTTCCAGGGTTCGTTTCCCCGTTGAGGCCTCGGCTTTTCATTTTAGTTTGACCGGAAACTCGAACTGAACGTCTAGTTCTTCGGAAGGGGACAGAAAAACGAGTCGGACATGTGTGCTTTTTGGCCCGCACACGCAGTAGAAAATCAGGAAGAGCAGAGCTTTCGCGTGGCTGCCCTGATATAATACACTGGAGAGGTAGGCTGGTTTCCCAGGTCCCACCCCTTAAAGGCCAGTTAGCCTTCTTGCCTTCAAAAGTCTTCGTTAAAACACTGGGTTGCGCTGCACTGCGGCGAAGGAGAGCGCAGCCAGGGTTTCACATGGTAAATCCACTGCGACAAAAGAAGTGAACATGAACGAACGAATATGACTATGAGTATGAATATAAACTGGTAGCAAGAAACTGTTGAGAGAGCTGGACAGCAAGAAGGTCCTCAGAGGAGAAACCAACCTCAAACAGTTGTTTGTTTCGGCCGTTAACTCCTGAACTCTAAGGGGGCTGGCTGGCTGGCGTCCAGGTCATGACTCCTGGATGTCCTTCTGCTGTCGCTGTTTTTTTTTTTTCTCTACCTGAATTCGAATTCGCGCATCCAAGGTGGTCGGGCGCCACACAGGCAAGTCACTCTTGTGGCGAACGTCTTAACCACTTAGCTATCGGTCACCTGTTGTACAGTGGAACATCTTAAGTCTTATGAAAGTCACGTTTGTTCCTCCTCCAGTAAATCTAGTCGGAACTCTTTTCGCTTGCTTCTGCCCATTGCCTTTAGGGCTTTGGTCGTGTTCTTCCCAGAACTCAAGAGTAGTTTTATGAATTCATAGGAACGTGCCCACTTATCCTCTTGCTCCAACCTCTATGACGAGGACTTTGGCTTGGAATCTGAATTTCCTCAAGTTGCTGGCGAGACAGCATAGTTTTCAGTGTTGTAGATATGGCCTTCTTCCGTCCTACTTTCATACGGCACAGTGAGTTTGGTCAGAATCCTTTGTTTCGATGAATGGGAGTGGAACTAAGTACTACGTGTGTAATTATCTTAGAATGTATCTACTACTCACATTTATCATGATACCAACAAACCAACACGACATTTCTCCATTACAGGACGTCCAGCCTGCTGCTGAACGTCAACTCTTTCTCCCCGCGATTCATTACATTGGGGTAGTACCATACAGGCTCCACCCACCTTTGGTCATTATCCAGTGCACTTTTTGAGCCTGCCAAAACTCTTAGCACTAACAAGGTTTTGATATGTCCTTAAGTTTGAGTGTGGTGATTGTGAATGCAATGATTCTGATTGTGTAATGATTGTGAGAGTAATGATAGTGTGATGATTGTATGTGCAATGATTGTGAGTGTAGTGACTGTGAGTGTAAAAATTGTGAGTGTAAAGATTGTGAGTGTAATGGTTGTGAGTGTAATGGTTGTGAATGTATTGATTGTGAGTGTAATGATAGTGAGTGTAAAGATTGTGAGATTAATGTTTGTGACTGTACTGATTGTTAGAGTAATGATTGTTCGAGTAATGATTATGAGTGTAATGATTGTAAGTGAAGTGATTGCGAGTACAATGATTGTGAATGTAATGACTGTTAGTGTAATGGTTTTGAGCGTAATAGTTATGAGTGCCATGATTGTGCGTGTAAAAATTGTGATTGTAATGTAGTGACTGCGAATGCATTGATTGTCAGTGTAATGACGTGTGTGTGATGACTGTGTGTGATGACTCTGTGTGTGTGTGTGGTGCGTGCGTGCGTGGTGTGTGTGTGTGTGTGTGTGTGTATAAGTGTGTGTAATGAGTGTGTATGTGTGTGTGTGTATGTGTGTGTGTAATGAGTGTGTGTGTGTGCGTGTATGTGTAATGTGTATATGTGTGTGTGTAATGAGTGTGTGTGTGTGTGTGTAATGTGAATGTGTGTGTATGTATGTGTGTGTATGTGTGTGTGTGTAATGAGTATGTGTGCGTGTGTGTAATGAGCGTGTGTGTATGTTGTGTGTGCGTGTGTGTGTAATGACTGTGTGTGTGTATGTATATATACATGTGTGTGTGTATGTATATATACATGTGTGTAGTGTGTGTGTGCGTGTGTGTGTAATGGTGTGTGTGTGTATGTATATATACATGGTGTGTGTGTGTGTTAATGATGGTTGTGTGTGTATGTAATTCATGTGTGGGTGTGTGTGTGTGTGTGTGTGCCGTGTGTGTAATGAGTGTGTGTGTGTTGTTATACTGTGTGTGGTGTGCGTGTGTGTGTGTGTGTGTATGCATGCAGACTGTCCTGTGCTGAGAACAGTCCACGTGTGGTCCGCCACTTTCCCCAACCACAGACTGCCGCTAACATCTCTCCTACACCACCACCACCACAACCACAACCACCACCACCACCACACTACAACCACATCTCCACCAGCGGCACTACCACGGTCTAAGACCTAGTACAGACGGCAAGCGTCTTACAAGCGGCGGCCCACTACTATATTAAACGGGCCGCCCGTCACTCGCGCTGCCACTGCTGCCTACCGACTTGGGCCGTGGTTGTGGCGGGAGATGCCTGGTGCAGTGACAAACCCTTCTTCTTCCACCTTCTCTCGGCATCTATCTATCTTGCCCCCCTGCTACTGGAAGAGCGAGCCTCGTCTATATAGCGGTTTCCAGACGCTGCCTCTACCCGAGACTGTTCCGCCTCTCTCTCTCTTTCTCTCTCTCTCTCAAGTCCCTCGGTTGTACCAAGTTGCTCTGCTTCGACGATTATCATCTCCGGGGTTGTACCCTCTGCTGCCACTTAAACGTTACGCTTCATCTACAAGTGCAGAAGATTCCACTTGACCTCAGCGGTGTGAAGAGAAGTTTCTCGGAGAGCGAGTAAATCATCGATTCTGGAGAAGACTTCGTTACAGGCATTATAGTTATAGAAAAAAAAAAAAAAGAAAAGAAAAATCACACAAGTGGTTTGAGTTCATTCTGTATCTTCACTCGTTTTAATGACGCAGTTTGAGTCCCAAAAAGAAAAAGAGTTGGACAGAAATGTGAAATTCTGTCATGGTAATTTTTTTTTGTTTTGTGGTCGTAATTTCCGAAGTCATAGAAACTTTTGGGACAGGGCTATGATGTGATGATGATTTTGTTGTGAATTGTTTTAATGACAGAGACACTTAGGAACAAAGCGAGTGATTTTACTAGATTGGTGATACACCGTTCTTGTGACCTTAGCGAGGGATCGAAGCTCCAATGGGCTTGGGATTGTGCCCCGGGAAGGGGAAGGGACGCCTGGAGTGGACTGGAGCGGAACGGTGTGCCGATGCCGGCTGACCGCTGTGACGTCATACGGACCACGCGCTGAAAGGACTGACTCATTTTTGTCCGTCATGGACCGTGACAGGGAGACAGCGTCACAGGTTGAAGGACGTACAAGACTGTTGTCGTGACATGGCTCCGCTATTGTAAGTGGACGGTTCCTCAGAGGATAGAGGACAATTTATGGCCTGGCGTGGTGTGGCCCTAAGCGTGACGACTGTAGTGCAATTGTCCTGACATGTTCCCGTTGCCAAGAGACAGCCTCAAAGGATAGAGGACATTTGTCCCGGCAATGGTCTGGTCCGAGTAGGGACATCTGTACTCGGCCGGGTCTGACCAGGGGTCGGAATGTCCTTAAGGCCTGGCAGGGGGGGACACTCTGCTGGCCTCTGCCTCTCCTCCACCTCCATCTCCACCCCTTTCGTCCCACCCTCTTGTCCAGTTCCCACCTGTCCCGTTCCCACCTGTCCTGTTCTCACCTGTCTCGTTCTCACCTGTCCCGTTCTCACCTGTCCCATTCTCCAAGGCAAACGTGAGCAGGTGAGTGACTGTACTTTCTGCAGGTATGACTGTTGTCTTGTGCCTGTAACAACGTGGATGTTTTTAAGCTTTATTCTTCTTTTTTGTTTTGCTTTGTATTTGATTAGGGGGCGGGGGTGGGGGGGGAGGGGCAGGGAGGAATCCGTTATTATGTATCCGTAAGATCATCCACTATTAAACACAAGTCAGTGATACTCTCTTTGGGTTATTTTGGATTAGGATTGTGGGTCTACTGACTTGCTTGTTGTTTACTGTTTGCTTTTTGTTGTTGTTCGTTTGGTGTTTCACTGTTATTGTTGTTGTTGTTGTTGGTGTTGTCGTTGGCAGTGGTGGTGGTGACATCGTTCTTATTCTTTTCTGGTTTTTTTTATTACTCTTTTCGCTGAGATTTTCATGTTTCTTTAAAAAACAACAACATTCGTATTGTATTTCCTTACTGTGTCTTTTCCTTTCCCTTTTATTTGTTTTATGTCTCACTTTGTGTGTGTGTGTGTGTGTGTGTGTGTGTGTGTGTGCGTGCGTGCGTGCGTGCGTGTGTGTGTGTGTGGTGTGTGTGTGTGTGTGTGTGATGTGTGTGTGTGTGTGTGTGTGTGTGTGTGTGTGTGTGTGTGATGTATGTGTGTTTACGCGAGCGTGAATTTGTGTGTGTGTGTTTGCGAGTTTGTGTGATTCTCTCTCTCTTTCTTTCTCTCTTGCAAGTTTATGTGTTTGTTCTTCTCTCTCTTTCTCTCTCTCTCTTTCTCTTCTCTCTCTTCTCTCTTCTCTTCTCTCTCTCTCTCTCTTACACACTCTCTCTCTCTCTTGCGAGTTTATGTGTTTGTTTTCTCTCTCTCTCTCTCTGTTGTGTGTGTGTTTGCATGATTGTATCCTGTGTGTGTGCTTACGAATGTGTGTGTCTGTGTGTGTGTGTATGCGTGTGTGCGTGCGCCTGTGTGTGTCTGGGTGTGTGTGCGCGCGCCTCTGTGTGTGTGTGCGCGCGCCTGTGTTTTTGTGTATGTGTGTATGTGTTTCCGAATGTTTATATTTGTGTTTGCATGTGTGTTGTATGTGTGTGTATGTGTGTGTGTGTGTGTGTGTGTGCGCGCGCAACGCTGCGCGCAACGCATGCGCGCGCGTGCACGCACGTGTTTCTGTCTTTCAATCACTCGTTGAGTAGGTGAAACAATGCCTAGGCCATGCGCTGTGGTCCACGATCAGTCGCTGTGTTGTTGGTATTCATCTCCCAAAGGCTGTCCTCGTATTATCTCCCCTAGCGTCCAAACTGGCAATCCCGATGACTTCACTGTTTGTGCGACTACAGGCACTGAGGTTGAAGAATAAAAAGTACACGTTTGTATTGTGAAGTAAATAGAGGCACAAACATAGAAATGCTTTCTTTATTTTTTTTTTTTTTTTCTTGCCCATGGAGGGTCTAGATTAATATAAATGTGCTGCGTTTACAATAACACGGAAACTACTAAAATGATGCAGGACTGGAATATCAATAGTACTAAATATTTCGGCTAATACAGAAACTGTTGAGAAAAACAACAAGGACGAGAGAGAGAGAGAGAGAGAGAGAGGAGAGAGAGAGAGAGAGAGAGAGAGAGAGAGAGAGAAGAGACAGAGACAGACAGAAGACAGAGAAAGGAGAGAGAGAGAAGAGAGAGAGAAGAAGAGAAGAAAGAGAGAGAGAGAGAGGAAGAGAAGAGAGAGAGAGAGAGAGAGAGAAGTATGATGACGTAAATATGTACTGCAGTGCTCAAATTACAAAGTTAAAATGTTCTATGTATGTATGTATGTATGTATCTGTACGTCGTCTATCTGTCTGTCTGTCTCTGTGTCTGTCAGTCTAATACATGTAAATCAGCAATAGCAGATATTGCAAGTTCGAAAATGTTTCACTTCATATCTATCTATCTATCTATCTATCTATTACTATCTATCTATCTATCTATCATCATCTATCTATCTATTATCTATCTATTATCTCTCTATCTATCTATCTATCTATCTATCTATTATCTATCTATCTATCTATCTATCTATCTTATCTGTCTGTCTGACCGTCTGTCCGTCTGTCTCCGTCCGTCGTCTGTCTGTCTGTCTGTCTGCCTGTCAGTCTGTCCGCCTGTCTGTTAATCTTTAGTCTGTCCAGCGGCATGCAACAAATGCCACTGCAACCAACGGACGATAATTGCGTGTAGACTGTAAACGTTGAACTATTCTTCAAGAAAGGAATTTGGTAGAGTAGCTGTATCTTTTAAAGAAACATTCTGCTAGTCAGAAACTACTGAAGACGTTTATGAAAGGTAAACGTTTGCAGTACACGTGGTGTTTCAAGACATGAGCAGAGAATTATATTTGTGTTCATTACAGTCCCTATTTTAATGTCTGCCTCTTATCTCCCCTGAAACGTGTGGTACCCGAGACCTTTTATGGAAAGTTTTATTGACACCTGTACGATTGATTGATTGAGTGATCGATTTTTGAATTTTTTAACGATAAAGACAATGCCACAATACAACAGCGTCTGGTCAGTTTGCCATTTCTGCCATTGCTAAAATAGAACAATTAAAAATTAATGTTAGAAAGAGAGAGAGAGAGAGAGAGAGAGAGTGAGAAGAGAGAGAGAATGGAGAGAGAGAAGAGAGACGAGAGAGCGAGAGAGAGAGAGGAGAGAGAGAGAGAGAGAAGGAGAGAGAGAGGAGAGAGAGAGAGGAGAGAGAGGAAAACGGCATATATTCAGATTCGGCCATAACCTCCTTCTGAAAGGGGGACATAATACAACATGGAATGTGCGCCACAAAAGTGTAAATTGTAAGGAGCATTATATCAATATCACACACATAAACATTGATCTCAACATCATCATCATCAGTGCCTTGCCACATGGCGTTGGCGATTATGGCCTTCCATCTGTTTCTATCCCTTGTTGCCTCAAGCGCCTCCTCATTATCTGCTCATGTCTTGAAACACCATAGATATACATATATACAAAATTTGATAAGTATCAACCTTGAATTCTATCAATACATTCTTCAACTCAGCACAGAAGAGAGAGAGAGAGAGAGAGAGAGAGAGAGAGACAGAGAGAGAGAGAGAGAGAGAGAGACAGAGACAGAGACAAGAGACAGAGAGACAGACAGAGGCTGATCTGGGCATTTATTTCTGACCATGCTCCGTCAGGTCAGCTCTTCTCAAACAATCTCACAAGTGGTCATTCTGTGATCTGAAGGGACTGCTCAGAGTTTCCAGGTCTGGCAGCGATATGTCAGAGTGGGGATAAAAATGGAACTGATTAGCTTGGTTTTTATTTTTAATTTAGCCCTTTGACTCTCAAACCCTGTCCACCAGCATCTTGCATTGTCAACCATGCATGCAAAGCAAAAACTTAACCCTTTGATTTTCTCACACTATCCATCAGCTTCCTGCAGGAAGCTGGTGGATAGGATGAGAGAGTCAAAAGGTTACGTTTTTGCAGTTGGTGGATAGGGTGCGGGAGTTAAAGAGCTAATAGGGACGTTGGGGGTGTTTCAGGAGTGAGGCAAATTGATAGTTGACACCGTTTGCTTTATGGTATTTCTGGTTTCAATCTCCCTGTTGACTTCCGTATTCAGTGAAAATGCTGTCGAAATGCTTGAATTCGCTTTCTCTTCGTTTAATTAACGTTTTGACTCCCGCACCCTGTCCACCAGCATCCTGCATTGTCAACTATGCCAGCAAAGCAGAAACATAACTCTTTGACTCCCTACCCTATCCACCAGTTTCCTGCAGGAAGATGGTGACTAGGGTGTGAGAGTCAAAGGATTAAGTTTTCGTAGTTGATAGACAGGGTTGCAAGAGTCAAAGGGTTATAGCGGACTGGCTGGCCCTTCTCACAGAGACATGGACTCAAGATTTAATATGTTTTGAATTCATTCGGAGTCTGTAGCATAAAAACTGGCCTGTCTTCAACTCTTTTAACGCTCCTATCATTCAGGTGATGTCAGCTTCATTTTCATAAAATATGGTCCCTCCCCCCCCTGTTCCCATTCTGTTTCATTTCAAGACCTTGCCTGGGCATTGTTTTGCGCAGACTCAAGGAGTCTGCCAGGTACAGATGGTAGATTTGATAGAGTGAATATGCGAGGAATTCCTCTTGAATAAAGTCTAAATGCCAAACTCATTCCAGTGACTATTTCTTTTCTTCTCTGTCATCATCATCATCGTGTGCCGTGCCCTATGGCGTTCGCGATCATGGCCCTCCATATGTATCTATCTTTTGTCGCTTCAAGTGTATCTTCTACCCTTTCTGTCCTCATCCACTCTGCAAAACTGTTAACATTTTCTCCGTTGGTCTACCTGGCATCTTTTTCCCTCTATCTTTCCTGTTTTGACCAGGTGTTCAAACTTCTCTTGCCTAATAAAATGTCCTAGAAATCTTGCTTGTCTTTTCCTTGTTCCTGTTGTGTGTTTGCTTCTTTCAAGACTGTCTCATTTTGTTGTCTTTGCTGTCCATGGAATCTTAACATTCTTCCTCGCAGAAACCACATTTCAGCTGCTTCAATCCTCTTCTCTGTCTCAGCTGATAGTTCGTTCTAGTATCCCGTCTTATTACGCGAATGTGTCTCCCTTCTTTTCAAACACTGTTCATTCAGACATTATTTAGTCATCCACTCACTACCTGATATCAATGCAAAATAGTCCAGCCACACTAATAAACTGTTCTTGTTGTATTTTCAATGCCTTCAAAGTATAACTCTTGGCAGATGTTCGAGGAAGCTGAAGATCTGGGCAAAATATAAAGCAAATTGAAGGAATTAAATGTGCGCGCTTTTACATTCATACACACAAACACACACTAATACACACACATCCAAGCACACAGACGCACGCATATACATCCAAGCACGCACACACACACGCACACACACACGCGCGCGTGCGCACGCAGCACGTATCCAAGCACGTATGCACGCACACAGTCATACACACGCACGCACGCATGCACGCATACAGACACACAAACATAAACACGCACACACATACACACAGACACGAACAGACAGACACACATACACACGCAAGCACTCAATAAATAATCACGAGGCAAGTGTGTACGTTAAGGATTCGCTCAGTAGGACCACTCATTCGCTCTGTAGCTCAGTGTCTCAGAAGATAATTCGTTCTGTCGCTCATTGACTCAGAAATTAATTCGTTCTGTTGTCCAGTGTTCAGAAGATAATACTTCTGTTACTCAATGTCTCAAAGATAATACTTCTTACTCATGTCTCAGAAATAATCTTCTGTTACTCAATGTCTCAGAAGATAATACCTTCTGTTACTCATTCTCAAGTAATATTCTGTCTCAGTCAAGAAGATATACCTTCTTACTCAGTTCAGAAGATAAACCTTTTATCAATTCTCAGAAAATTTTCTATCACCAGTCCAGACAATATTTCGTCGTTCCATAGTGTCTCAAGAAATAATTCGTTCTGTTCCAGTATCCGAACAGATAATTCGTTGTTTGTCAGTGTCTCAGCAGAATATTTGTTCTTTTCTTTAGTGTCTCAGCAGATAATTCGTTGTTTCTCAGTGTGTCAGGGGATATTTCGTTCTGTTTCTCAGTGTCTCGGGAGATAATTCATTCTGTTCCTTGGTGTCTCTGGAGATAATTCTTTCTGTTTTTTCCTTGTCTGGGGAGATAATTCGTATTTCGTGTTTCATTGAATTAGTGTTTGGTATAAACCTAACAACTTTAGGCTTGGTGCTTTCTCTGACTTTGCACAGTATTACGTCACACCAGACTGTTTTTAACTAATTGTGCGTTAAACAGAGGGTTCTACGTACAACGACAACTGCGACAATTGACGACAACCCAGCTTTGTACTTAGTGGGAGTCTTCAGTCTTTGTGATAGTTGGGAACTTTGGACTTTGGACTTTGCCGGGTGTGTGTGTGTGTGTTGTTTGTGGTGTGTGTGTGGTGTGTGTGTGTGTGTGGTGGTGTTTGTGTGTGTGTGTGTGTGGCCTGTAAACGTTGTTTCTAGCAACTTGCTGGTTTTGGGGGCTGCGGGTGTTGGGCTGGAAGCTATCGTGTCGATTTTAGAGTGCTCCATCGTTGGACATTACAGATAGGAACCAGAAAAACACGAAAACAGAATCAGAACGCGTATTTATAGTACAGCAAGATAACACAGGGCAAATTTTCGGCCAACTGGCCTTTGTGAAGTGTAAAGTAAGACAACAAGTAACAAACAAGAAACTACACACACACACACATACATACATACATACATACATACATACTAAATACATACATACATACATACATACATACATAATATACATAAATCATATATACATACTACAAATACACAACAACAACATACATAAAAACATACATACAACAACTACACAACATAATACATCATAAAACCACATACATAATACATACAACATACAACATACATACATACATAATACATAAATACATACTACATACATACATACATACATACATACATACATACATACACGCGCGCGCGCACACACACACACCACCACACACACACACTCTGATATCACTTATAGTGAAAAGACGTGAATCAAAAACGAACGAACGAAACACACATCACTACACACACATACACACACACACACGCACATAACACACATCACGCATACACACACACACACACAACACACACACACACACATCGACACACCACACACACACACACACCACTGGAAAAACAACCTAACTTCCCTGACGAGTATGCACTGAAATAACAAATGATACAATCGTATATGAACCCTCGTACCAAGCCACGGAAATAAGGCGTTATCGCAAGATCATAAACATAAGACACAAAGATCATATCACAATGAACAAGTACGTTAAATCATCAAGTAGCATACTGGTTCGTATGAAGGTCTGCTGACTTCAATTGTCCATTCACCTGTATGTGTTCGACAAAGTCTCACGTCTGCTGACTTCAGTTGTTCATTCATCTGTATGTATGTGTTCGACAAAGTCTCACTTCTGCTGACTTCAATTGTCCATTTACCTGTATGTGTTCGACAAAGTCTCACTTCTGCTGACTTCAATTGTTCATTCACCTGTATGTGTTCGACAAAGTCTCATTCTGCTGACTTCAATTGTCCATTACCTGTATGTGTTCGACAAAGTCTCATTCTTTTTTCTTAGGATGAGATATACGGAAGCAATTTTAGGTAATTTAAGTCTGTTTTTATATACGTTTTAATGCCCTTATTAAGTTTAAATTTGTGTTCAGGTATGTTTTTTTTAAAAATCCCCTGTGCGATAAATTGGACGGAGGGTCAACGTCAGGTCATCTCCTTAGATTATTTGCACGAATGCATTGATATGTGTACTTAATTTTTTTTTTCGTTTCTTTTTTCTGTTGAAATGTTCTGTGTGGTTTGAAACGGTTACAGCCCTGATATGGCTCTACGCAGTCGGCGGGGCTTGAAACTAAAATAGCAATAACAGTAAGTTGAAAAGAACATTAGTTTGGTAAGGTCATGTAAATAGACCCAAAGGCCTTGCTGAATCAGTCCTCCAGAGAAGTGTTGAGGGATGGAGACGGAGGGGAGACAGAAACACACACACACACCACACACACACACACACACACACACACACACACACACACACACACACACACACACACACACACACACACACACACACACACACTTTAATTCATATTGCTTACAGCCCAGCCGACTACTAGAGCCATATCAGGTGCTACACACACACACACACACACCACACACACCACACACACACACACAAACACACACACAAACACACACACACACACACACACACACACAACACACACACACACACACACATCAACACACACACACACACACCACACACACACACACACACACACCACACACACACTCACACCACACACACTCACACACACACACCACACACACTCACACACACACACACACTACACACACAACACACACAACAACACAAAAAACTCCCAAAAACGATGACCGACAACAATGTGAATGAACAGAAATACCATTACAGAGACCCAGGCTTTGATACACAACCGACATAACGGCGCCGTCAGTGACTCTTCACGCAGTTAAGGGAGAAGCAGAAGAGAATACAGAGCCCCTAAATTAGATAACACCACAAAACATTACCAGCACGTTGGATTTATGCACGGGCATGTGGCTTATGCCATGATATTCTGTACTTTTTTCCTCCCATCTAATGGTTCCCCCCCCCCCCACCCCCGTCTCATGGCATCTGCAGCGTTAGTGTATATGGAAAGTAATTCCGAGCGCAGACATGCTGTCTTAAGAAAAACAGAAACTGAAACGTTTTTTCACAAACTCTTTAAAAGTCATTTCTAACAAATAACAAAAAATACAAAACAAAATAACAAAGAGTAATGGCAGTTATATCGTACCAAAAATTCCAATTCATACAAAATATTTTATGTGCATAAAATATATATACACATCCACGTGAAACATGTAGACTTATGTAATGTATATATGTAAATGCACATTCATTATACATACTGGCTGATTTGATTTGATTCAGTTTTTACGTCGACACCCACCTCAAGTGATATGGCCGATGGGATAACTATCCCAGGGAAGTGCGGAAAGGGATAAAGGGGGGAGGGGGGGGTATCTAATCCTATACTGACACCACCAGAACAACAATGATGTTAAGATGGGACAGTGAGAAGGCCAGATTTAATGTAGCACACCCCGGGATTCGAACCCACAACTTTAGCATGTGAATCCGACGCTCAAACCAACTGAGCTACTAAGGCCCGTCCTTATTATATATACGCTTTGGTTGCTATTTTTGTAAGGCGTTGTAACATGGACAGCAAAGAAAACAAACGAGACAGTCTTGGTGGAGCCAGACACAAGTAGATCATTCATAAGGAAGATTAGGAAAAGGCAGGCAACATTCACGGGCCATTTTATGAGGAAAGGGGAATTGGAACACCTGGTCACAACGGGAAAGCTGGAGGGAAGGAGAGCACCAGGTAGACCCAGGGAGAAGATACTAGACGGACTTGCAGAGTGGCTGAAGACAAGGAGGGTGGAAGAGATGTTTGAGGCAACAAGAGATAGAGACAGATGGAAGTCCAGAATCGCCAACGCCATGCGGCAAGGCACCTGATGATGATGATGATGATGATGATGATTGTAACATGAACGATATTAAAACAAGTTTAAAAGTATTAAACTAAAGAAAAAACAGACTTGTCAGCATACACAGACAGATCACCAACAAGTCAGACTGGCAATCATATTTCATTATACATTGACAGTATAAGTTAACAAGAAACACCCGACGGTGCTTTATGGGACCCGGAACACCAATGCCTCACCACTCTCTGGATAGTTACCCCCCCCCCCAAACTCCCTACGCCACACAGTAGTCATTTCATCAAGCAAACGGAGGGGTGGGGGTGGGGTGTGTGTCCGCATGGCTCATTGACATTGATAGTATGTGAGTTATAAATTGAATAAACAACAGCAAGTTACGTTGTTATTAATGGTAAATATGGCAGCTTTTTCGTTTGGAAGGTGTGCAAGTTCCACGCCACGTTTACATTGTCTGATATTTTGAGGCGAGACAGCTTCTGAAATGGATTTTATTTGGTGGAATCTTTTTCAAATCTGAATTTACAGAGGCACGTTTTTTTCCCCCAAGAAGGATAGTTAAACCAAATCCCGAATCTGTGTACATAACCAAAATTCCTCGTATCTGTGAACATAACCAAATCCCGAATCTATGTACATAACCAAATCCCGAATCTGTCTTCATAACCAAATCCCGAATCTGTATTCATAACCAAACCCCGAATCTGTCTTCATAACCAAATCCCGAATCTGTCTTCATAACCAAATCCCGAATCTGTATTCATAACCAAATCCCGAATCTATGTACATAACCAAATCCCGAATCTGTCTTCATAACCAAATCCCGAATCTGTGTACATAACCAAATCCCGAATCTGTGTACATAACCAAATCCCGAATCTGTGTACAAGGATAGTTAACCCTTCCTGCAGGAAGCTGGTGGATAGGGCGAGAGAGTCAAAGGGTTAAGTTTTTGCTTTGTTAGTATGGTTCACAATGCAGGATGCTGGTGGACAGGGTGCGGGAGTCAAAGGATTAAACCAAATTCCGAATCTATGTGCTCCAAACAGTACCATGCCTTCAGATCGTCAGCTTCAAACGAGATACAGTGCTTTCAGCCAGTCTCTTAATATTTGCACAGACGAAACTGAAACTTAATTCGTGTAAGCAGAAAGTTATCGCTCGCTGTTGAACTTGGGCAAAGTGGAAAGAGGGAGATAACAGTGTCGCCTTGATGTGAGGTCAGAGAGCGGTTAGGGAGGGCTTGAAGATGGATGTCATGACGGTTCCACTTTTGACCCAGTTCCTGCTGCAGGTGGGTGCCGTTTTTGACTTATCACCGGCTATCGGAGCGCCTGACAGTGGGTTGCTACCAGAGGTGTGTGCTCGCTACACACGATATAGAGCTCCACATTGCTGATCCATCGCTGCTGAGGAAGGCAGGCACCGGTGGGTGCAGACCTGTGCACTTATCATTCTTTGATATGTTTTCGCACAAACTGTTGCTGGATTGGAAATAAAAAAAAAATAAAAATAAACAGGAAAGAAAGGAACACCCCTCCCTCCTCTCTCCTCTCCCCTCCCCCTCCCCCCTCACAAAACCAAGATGGTCAGGCCATTTTTGCAGTCTCCATTTTATTCAAGAATGCTTACCGAAAATCCAAATTTTCTACTTCTCAAGCTATAACCGTGACCTTGACGAAGCTTCAAATGCAATAAAACTTGGTGTGTTTCAGTTTCAGTTTCAGTTTCTCAAGATAACTTCTCCGCGCTCGGAATGAATTCCATATGCACTAACGTCACAGATGTCATGTGATGGAGAAGACCCAAAATGATCACGGCACAAGCCTTAAGTCTGCACATAAACCCACGAGCTGGCCAAGGTCCTGAGATTCTACCTAGATAGTTTCATAATTCTGGGGTCGTAGGGGAGTGAGGTGGCAGAGACCTTAACTTTTCCCAGGGCCAGTACCACGAAGGCTTCGCCCATCCCCTCTCCCACGCTTTAAATTCATATCAATATTCACAGTTTTTAACCAAGACTTCAGAAAAGCAAGAAGGCTTATTGGTCTTCAATGGGAAATCAACCTATCTCTCCAATGTTTTATACCAAAGCAGCCGGGCAATGCCCTGCTCTTCACGATTTTCAACTGCTGTGGAATCTTTAGCGTGCACAGCCAGAAGGCACACGGGTATGACTCGTTTTTCGTCCCCTTCCGAAGCGCTAGACGTTCAGTTCGATTTTCCGATCAAACTGAGCAGTAAAAATCGACGCTCCCACGGGGAGCGAAACCTGGAACCTCGAGTTTAGTCATTGGCAGGCGAATGTCTGAACCATTCTGCCACTCTTCTCCCACTTGGCGTTAAACGAGGACGATGGAAGATTGTTGCAACAGTGAAGACTGAACGTAGATATTGTCAGGTATTCCCGAGAAAGTGCTGTTCATGCGCCATTTTAAAAAAAATGCTGATTTTAGACAGCTTTGATCCAAATTTAGTAAAGATCTATTTACAATCAACTGAGAAAATATTTCTGACACATTTTTGTCACAGTCTCACAGATAGCCCACACACACATACATACAGACACACAAACACACACCTATCTCCTTTCGATATAAAACGTTGTGCCCTTTTTAAGAGAGATTGCATGAGAGAGAGAGAGAGAGAGAGAGAGAGAGAGAGAGAGAGAGAGAGAGAGAGAGGGGGGGTATGAAAATGGAGAAGGAAGTGGATAGGGCCGACATAAACATCGTCCAACATTTGAACTGCCGTGCGTTTGGACAAATGTAAACATAACTGCGTGTTTGATATCAAGTTAATGATTATTTCGTTCCTGCACTTACACTGTACACTATTATTACCTACTCCATCTCAAGTTCATAAGTTGATAACTGTAAAAGAAAATGTTTGACTGTTGTGTGTAGGCCAACGAATGTCATCATCATCATGTACCTTGCCGCATAGCGCTGTCATCACGACCCTCCATATGAAGCTATCCTTTGTCGCTGCAAGTACTTCTCCCATTTGTCTGTCTTCATCCATTGCGCAAGTCCGTCCAATATTTTTCCCTGGGTCTGCCTGGTGCTCTTTTTCCCTCCAGCTTTCCTGTTGTGACCAGGTGCTCTAACTTCTCTTTCTTCATAAAATGTCCTATGAATGATGCTTCATGATCTTCTTCATTGATAGCCTTTTTTTTATGTCGGCATCCCTCAAGACTGTCTCGTTTGTTTTCTTTGCTGTCCATGGAACTCTTAATATTCTTCTTAGAAACCACATTTCAGCTGCCTTAGGAAAGGACAAGCAACATATTATAGGACATTTCATGAAGGCAAAAGAAATTTGAGCACCTAGTCACAACACGAAAACTGGAGGGAAAAAGAGCACCAGGTAGACCCTGGGAGAAAATATTGGACGGACTTGCGCAATGGCTGAAAACAGAGAGGGTGGGAGATTTAAGTGCAGTGACGAAAGATAGACTCGTATGGAAGGCCATGATCGCCAACGCCATGTGGCAAGGCACATGATGATTATGATGATGTAGACGGGCCGCAGAATTACGGATACGATGAAGGCAAATGACAAAAGAAGCAGACAAGCCAGACAGCACAGCGTTACAATAATCGATGTGAGACAAGATAAGAGAAGTCACAAGTTTAGATGCAGCATCAACTGAGATACCGGCGAACAGATCTGATACACCGCAACTGACAACAGCAAGACTGACAAGTTTGGGTGGTGAACTTCAAAGAGTGGGGAATCAAGACTAAACTCCCAGGTTCTTGAATCAGCGGTCATGTCATATAACTGGACAGAAGAAATTTTTACAGCGGAAAGATTGTGCGTGGTGCTATTGAGGACTGCTTCAGCCTATCTCCATTCAGCTATAGCCTATTCTGTATAGATTGTGCGTGGTGCTATTGAAGACTGCTTCAGCCTTTCTCCATTCAGCTATAGCCTATTCTGTATTATCCAGCTCTGGATTTCAACAGCAATCAGAAGTTTCAGACGGAAGGGCTGAAAGATTTTCAGAAAATGCATTGTTGTCGAGCTGGGAGTCATCAGCATGGAAATGATTCAACATCTGCTCAACTTGTGTGTGTGTGTGTGTGTGTGTGTGTGTGTGTGGTGGTCTTTGATTTAATGACTATTCACTAAAGTGATTTTAGACCAAAAAAAAAAAAAAAAAAAAGAAGAGGGGGGGGGGGGGCGTGTGATAGAGGAGGAGTGAAGAGGATGTTTGAAAATTGTCAATTTTGGTTTTGAGAAAAGATGATCCAGAAAACAACTGTTTCGAGGAGGGGAAGGTAAAACTAACAAATAACGTTACCATAATTAACGATTTAAATAAACTAACTAAGTAACAAACAAAATTGAAAAATTTCTAGAAGAAATGAATAAAAAATAAAACCAAGAATTGACTAACTATTACAGTGAACAAGTGAAATAGCATTTTAAAGATAATTCGCTATAGGACTTTTTGACAGGCTAACAAAAAAATCATATAGTATTGATGATGAGGCAAATATGTCAGAAACTGTACTCATAGATAGTGTAGGAATATGTCGTTTTTACCCTAACGCAAGAAAGAATATGACTATGTGTTATCTTCTTCCCACACAAACACATTATGTTCTTGGTGTATTTTGTTTTGAATGCATCAAGTTTCCATCTGTACATAAGAGATTGTATAAGTCTGTTGGCAGGAAGCTGCTTAAGTATTTTGCTGACTTCAAAGTTCATGTGACATTTATCATACTTTTTCTGTTTTAATTGGAACTGCTTCAGTTGTCCACTAAAGTGTAAGTCTCGTGCAATGAGAGAGAAAGATGGATATTGTTTGAATCTGATGGGTTATTAGCTCCCCGTTTGGCAGCCCTATCAACTTTATCATTATAATAAAAAGAACTATGAGAAGGTATCCAGCAGAAAGTAATATCTGTGCCTCTTGAAGATAAACCATGAATCAAGTGACTAATTTCCAGAATCATTTCAGGTCTTGTTTGTAATTTTGATAATTTAAGAGCCTGAAGTACTGATTTTGAATCGACGCAAAAAAGTATCTGAAAAATTGTCCTAGTAAGACTTATCATAAATTTTAAAGCCATTAATATTGCAAAGAGTTCAGCTGTAAAGACAGATTTATCAAGTCCTATATTGAAAGATTTTTCAATTTTGAGAGCAGGTATTAAAAACGCTGAGCCTGCTTTTCTTTCAATTACTGATCCATTAGTGTAAATTTTCAAGTGATTGGGATATAAGTCGTCTATATGACATTTAACCTGACTTGCCAGTAAGTTTATATTGTCTTCTTTTTTTAAATTAGTGTGGTGTACGTCAAATTGTGCTCTATGGAGTTCCCAACTGGGTACTGGCGAAAAGGAAGGTCTTATAGATACAGGATCTACGTCTAGATCAATTCCTGAACCTTTCATGACGTCAGATGTGTATGTTGCAAGTGTGACCTGTGAAGATATTGATTTAGCTCTTTTTGGAAAGTCGGTATCTGATCTCAGTTTAGTTTCTGTTTCTGAGATGTTTTCTACGGTGGTATTTCTTAACAAAAATTTAGTAGAAGCGACTTTCCTTTGCTCTTCAAGTGGTAACAGATCGATTTCATTATATGTACGAAGACAGGAAGCATGCATTGGAAGACCCAGCGCAAGTTTGAAACCTTTACAATCTATGCTCTGTAGTTTTTTTAGTAAGTGTTTCGGTGCACTGAAGAAGATTTCTTGGGCATAGGTTAATTTAGATCTAACAAGCGATTTACAAAGATGAACAAGTATTGATGAATCTTGACCTCATGTCTGTTTGCGAACTATTTTTAAGAAATTTAAACTTTTCTGAGCTTTGGTTAACAAGTATTCAATATGCTGATTCCAATATAATGTTGCTGTAAGGAAAACTCCTAAGAATTTAATTGATTCGTTAAACTGAAGAAGAGTGTCTCCCAGTTTGAAAGTGGGAATATTTGCTGGGTTTGCTCCACTATTAAATAAAACTATTTTTGTTTTTTCCAGGGATAGATGCAGTCCATTTTCTACCATGTATCGTGCTATTTTATCAAGTTCTAATTGGTAACATTTGCGTGTATAATTAATACAGCGCAAAGGAGTTTTCCTTTTCATATTTACCTGCATCCACATGCACAAATCGTCAGCATATTGAGCTAAAACTACATGTTTAGATAATTTACTGGGTAAGTCATGCATTAATATCATGAAAAGAAGGGGAGCTATAACGGATCCCTGAGGGATACCCATTTGAAGAATTCGTTTTGTGGAATATACATTTTCAATCCTCGTTTGAAATACTCTGTTTTCTAGGAAACACTTCACATAGTCAAAGACGTGACCTGTCAGCCCAATACTTTTAAATTTAAATAACAATCGAGAGTGCCACACTTGATCGTATGCTTTAGTTATATCAAAAAAGGTAGCTAAAACGCATTGACGTCTTGCAAATTGTTGTTTTATGTTAGTAGTTAGCTTTGTTAGGATTTCTACTGGTGACCTACCTTTCCGAAATCCTGCCTGATTTACTGGTATTATTTTATTCTTTTCACAATAGTGCATCAATCTCTTTAAGATTATCTTCTCCATTAGTTTACATACGTGTGATGTTAATGCAATTGGCCTGTAGTTTTTCAAATTTTTACCTGGTTTTAGTACAGGAACCACTATTGTTTCTTTCCAGTTGTTA
>CM060306.1:114958203-114983203 GCA_030674185.1 Monoplex corrugatus | reverse complement strand
CCAGACTTAGACCCTGACATACCAGTACCAGACTTAGACCCTGACATACCAGTGCCAGACCTAGACCCTGACATACCAGTACCAGACTTAGACCCTGATATACCTGTGCCAGACCTAGACCTGACATACCAGTGCCAGACCTAGACCCTGACATACCAGTGCCAGACCTAGACCCTGACATACCAGTGCCAGACCTAGACCCTGACATACCTGTGCCAGACCTAGACCCTGACAT
This sequence comes from Monoplex corrugatus, assembly GCA_030674185.1. Classification (NCBI taxonomy): domain Eukaryota; kingdom Metazoa; phylum Mollusca; class Gastropoda; order Littorinimorpha; family Ranellidae; genus Monoplex; species Monoplex corrugatus. Next base: position 114,982,968 of record CM060306.1, on the reverse strand, counting down.
ACACACATACACACACACACACACACACACACACACACACACACACACACAACACACACACACACACACACACACACATTACATTATAGAAGTACTGATTGACATAATTCATATAGAAGTATGATTGACATAATTTATATAGAAGTACTGACTGACATAATTTATGTAGAAGTACTGACTGACATGATTTATATAGAAAGTACTGATTGACATAAGTTCCAGACCTAGACTCTGACATACCAGTGCCAGACCTAGACCCTGACATACCAGTGCCAGACCTAGACCCTGACATCAGTGCCAGACCTAGACCCTGACATACCAGTGCCAGACCTAGACCCTGCATATCCAGTTCCAGACCTAGACCCTGACATACCAGTTCCAGACCTAGACCCTGACATACCAGTGCCAGACCTAGACCCTGACATACCAGTTCAAGACCTAGACCCTGACATACCAGTTCCAGACCTAGACCCTGACATACCAGTTCCAGACCTAGACCTGACATACCAGTTCCGATCTAGACCCTGACATACCAGTTCCAGACCTAGACCCTGACATACCAGTTCCAGACCTGACCCTTACATATCAGTGCCAGACCTAGACCTGACATACCAGTTCCAGATCTAGACCATGACATACCAGTGCCAGACCTAGACCCTGATATACCAGTGCCAGACCTAGACCCTGACATACCTGTCCAGACCTAGACCCTGAATACCAGTGCCAGACCTAGACCCTGATATACCAATGCCAGACCTAGACCCTGACATACCAGTTCCAGATCTAGACCGTGACATACCAGTGCCTGACCTAGACCCTGACATACCTGTGCCAGACTAGACCCTGACATACCAGTGCCAGACCTAGACCCTGACATACCTGCTAGACCTAGACCCTAACTACCAGTTCCAGACCTAGATCCTGACATACCAGTTCCAGACCTAGACCCTGACATACCAGTTCCAGACCTAGACCCTGACATACCAGTGCCAGACTAGACCCTGACATACCATGCCAGACCTAGACCCTGACATACCAGTGCCAGAACTAGACCCTGACATACCAGTTCCAGACCTAGACCCTGACATACCAGTCCAGACCTAGACCCTGACATACCAGTGTCCAGACCTGACCCTGACATACCAGTGCCAGACCTAGACCCTGACATACCAGTTCCAGACCTAGACCCTGACATACCAGTCCAGACCTAGACCCTGACATACCAGTTCCAGACCTAGACCCTGACATACCAGTGCCAGACCTAGACCCTGACATACCAATGCCAGACCTAGACCCTGACATACCAGTTCCAGACTTAGACTCTGACATACCAGTGCCAGACCTAGACCCTGACATACCAGTTCCAGACCTAGACCCTGACATACCAGTGCCAGACCTAGACCCTGACATACCAGTGCCAGACTTAGACCCTGACATACCAGTGCCAGACTTAGACCCTGACATACCAATATCCAGACCTAGACCCTGACATACCATACCAGACTTAGACCCTGACATACCAGTCCAGACTAGACCCTGACATACCAGTGCCAGACTAGACCCTGACATACCAGTACCAGACCTAGACCCTGACATACCAGTCCAGACTTAGACCCTGACATACCAGTGCCAGACTAGACCCTGACATACCAGTGCCAGACCTAGACCCTGACATACCAGTGCCAGACCTAGACCCTGACATACCAGTGCCAGACTAGACCCTGACTATACCAGTGCCAGAACTAGACCCTGACATACCAGTGCCAGACTAGACCCTGACATACCAGTGCCAGAACTAGACCTGACATACCAAGCCAGACCTGGGCCCTGACATACCATGTGCCAGACCTAGACCCTGACATACCAGTGCCAGACCTAGACCCTGAAATACCAGTGCCAGACCTAGACCCTGACATACCTAGTGCCAGACCTAGACCCTGAATCCAGTGCCAGAACTAGACCCTGACATACCAGTTCCAGACCTAGACCCTGACATACCAGTGCCAAACTTAGATCCTGACATACCAGTGCCAGACCTAGACCCTGACATACCAGTACCAGACCTAGACCCTGACATACCAGTGCCAGACTAGACCCTGAAATACCAGTGCCAGACCTAGACCCTGACAAAACCAGTGCCAGACCTAGACCTGACATACCAGTGCCAGACCTAGACCCTGACATACCAGTTCCAGACCTAGACCCTGACATACCAGTGCCAGACCTAGACCCTGACATACCAGTGACAGACCTAGACCCTGACATACCAGTGCCAGACCCTGACCCTGACCAAGCCCCTGGAGCACAAAATCTCTATCTTTGAGATGGGTTGTCTGAAAATAACTGACAACAAGAGCAGACGTGACGTCATCAGGAACACCAAGTTTAAAGAAATGGTGGGAACAACATCGGTCCGCCATTTTGTTCGTCAACAGAGAATTGAGTGGTCTGGTCATGTGACTGGAATGGAACCCCCCCCATCAGATGGCTCTACAAGCATACAACAAATGGGACATGCTGCTACAAGCGGACAGATACAAGAAAACAGATTATCCTCGTTCCACTGACCACACTCCATCAACACCCCAAGGAGTTGTATGAGTCCCACTCCGGTTGAGAATACCGCCCAACACCCCTTATTTTGACCAGTCCCCTGAGTCATACCGGAAACTGTGTGCAAGAAAGGCGTACAGATTTGTCTACATCTCTTTGTTGGCTTCATACCCACACCCCCTCACACCCTGAGGATTTCTGTGTGCACCATTGCCCTGTCTCCTGTCTCCTTCAGGATGCTGACCGCTCCATCACCTGACCATTCACTGTGTGGAAGATACACAGACACACAGATCGCTCTGTGCATCATGTAGTTCCATTCACCCCACAGACGGTGGATCGTCTTGAAGACTAACCTGTATATTATTGTTGTGAATATCCTGACCTCGTCATTATTTTGTCCAACTGCTTAAACACTAATGGAGACAGTGCGTACACGAACAGCATGTGTATTGGATGTGCACCCATCGTGTGTTTTTGTATTCATATATTATTGATTAGATTTGATTAAGTGTTCAGAGCATGGCATTAAATACTTAAACCGATGATGAAGTATTTCAGAATAGTTACACATATCTGAGGGCTTGTTCAATTTTGCTTCCGAATGATGTTGCAACTTCGTTAATTTAAAGTTTACAATATTGTTATTTTCATTGTTATTACTGTTGTGATTGTTTTGGAGGGTGGGATATGTAAAAATTGTTGATACTCCTATGTTTATTACTATTTTCATGTTGTTGTTGTTGTTATGGTTTGACATGGATTTGATTTATCTGTCTAGCTTTGTCTGTCATGTTTTTAAAAAGTGTTTAGGGCTCTTGGCTGATTGACATAATTTGTATAGAAGTACTGATTGACATGATTTATATAGAAGTACTGATTGACATAATTCATATAGAAGTACTGATTGACATAATTTATATAGAACTACTGATTGACATAATTTATATATAGAACTACTGATTGACATAATTTATATAGAAGTACTGATTGACATAATTTATATAGAAGTACTGATTGACATAATTTATTTAGAAGTACTGATTGACATAATTTATATAGAAGTACTGATTGACATAATTTATATAGAAGTACTGATTGACATAATTTATATAGAAGTACTGATTGACATAGTTTATGTAGAAGTGCTGATTGACATAATTTATATAGAAGTACTGATTGACATAATTTATATAGAAGTACTGATTGACATAATTTATATAGAAGTACTGATTGACATGATTTATATAGAAGTACTGACTGACATAATTTGTATAGAAGTACTGATTGACATAATTTGTATAGAAGTACTGATTGACATAATTTGTATAGAAGTACTGATTGACATAATTTATATAGAAGTACTGATTGACATAATTTATATAGAAGTACTGATTGACATAATTTATATAGAAGTTACTGATTGACATGATTTATATAGAAGTACTGACTGACATAATTTGTATAGAAGTACTGATTGACATAATTTGTATAGAAGTACTGATTGACACAATTTATATAGAAGTCTCTCTTTGATTACAATTCATTTTATAACCTCTTTGACATTGTATGTGTCATAGTTCATATGTTTTAATAATAACGTTAGTGTTGATATGTCTCTCTTCCCTTCTTTGTTTCTTTTGTAATGCCACCTTTACTTTGTTTTTCCATTCCTTTGTACGTTTGTAATGTGTGTGTGTGTGTGTGTGTGTGTGTGTGTGTGTGTGTGTGTGTGTGTGTGTGTGTGTGTGTGGGATGTGTGTGTGTGTGTGTGTTAGTGTGCGTGTGTGTCTGTGTGTGTTGTGTGTGTATATGTGTATGTGTCTTAGTGTTAGTGTTCGCGTGTGTGTGTGTGTGTTGGCATGTGTGTGTGTGTCTGTGTGCGTGCGTGTATGTGTGTGTGTGCGTTAGTGTGCGCGCGCGCGCGTTTGTGTGTGAGTGCGCGTGTGTGTGTTTGTTTTAGTGTGTCTACGTTTATGTCTATTTTTGATATACGTATGTTAGATGTGTCAACTAACAAGGACCAGCTGTACGACAGGTCGAGTGGGACCTACTGCTGTTATCCTTGAGTAATAAAGTGTTGTGAAGATTGTGTGGGTTGCTGCCTACGCCCAGACAGCCTGAAACTCCACTGAAATGGAGCACTGCAGCTACATGACAGACTTAACCACCCACCCCCTATCCTTACCCCCCGCCCCTCTTAAAAAAAGCCAATAATCTAAACCAAAGGGCCACACACATTAAAGCCAATCTACTACAGAATACATATGCCAGGTACGGACCAAGAGCGCAGAGCAAGAAACAAATTGGTCAAGCCATTATCACAACGTCTCTCTCTCATCATCATCATCAGGTGCCCTGCCGCATGGCGTTGGCGATCATGGACTTCCATCTGTCTCTATCTCTCGTTGCCCTTAGCATCTCTCCCACCCCCTCTCTCATCATGCAAAATCATTACAGAAAAAGCCATTCTTTTGTACTTCTCAAAGTCACTGTGACCTTAAAGCAGCTTCTATTGGTATAAAACTTGACCTGCATCGTGGACAAGAATGGACTGCCTGACATCAGTGAAAACAGACTCTAAGGCTTAAGTTTTAGGTTCCAGAGAACGTGCTGTTCATACAGCTTCCTCCACTGGTCCGTGTGACCTTGACTTTGGAGTTTTACCATCCTATATGGAATTTCAATTTCCAACAGTTTTACTTTCTAATGGAGTTTTACTTTTCAATGGCGTTTTATCTTCCTATGGAGTTTTAGCATTTCATGGAATTGTATTATCCAGTGGAGTTTTACTTCCCAATGAAGTTGTACTTTCCAACAGCGTTATACTTTCCAATAGAGTTTTATTTCCAGTGGAGGTTTATTCTTCCAATGTAGTTTCACTTTCCAATGGCGTTTTACTTTCCAGTGGAGTTTCACTTTCCAATGGAGTTTCACTTCCAATGACTTTTACTTTCCAAGAGTTTAACACTTCCTATGGAGTTTCACTTTCAGTGGTGTTTACTTTCCAATGGAGTTTAACCATCTATGAGTTTTACTTTCCAGTGTGTTTACTTCAATGGAGTTTTACTTTCCAACAAAGTTTTACTTTCAACAAAGTTTTACTTTCCAGTGTTTTACTTTCCAATGGAGTTTTACTTTCCATCAGTTTTACTTTCCAGTGGAATTTTATTTTCCAATGGAGTTTCACTTTCAAATGGAGATTTCCCTTCCTGTGGAGTTTTACGTTCAAATGGAATTTTCCCTTCCAATGGAGTTTTGTTTTCAAATGGAGTTTTCCTTCCAGTGGAGTTTTACGTTCAAATGGAGTTTTCCTTCCAGTGGAGTTTTACGTTCAATTGGAGTTTTCCCTTCCAGTGGATTTTACGTTCAAATGGAGTTTTCCCTTCCAGTGGAGTTTTACGTTCAAATGGAATTTTCCCTTCCATGGAGTTTTACGTTCAATTGGAGTTTTCCCTTCCAGTGGAGTTTTACGTTCAATAGAGTTTCCCTTCCAGTGGAGTTTACGTTCATTGGAGTTTTCCCTTCCAGTGGAGTTTTACGTTCAAATGGAGTTTTCCCTCCATGGAGTTTTGCTTTCAAATGGAGTTTAACCTTTCACTGAAGTTTTACTCTCAAATGGAGTTGTACTTTCAAAAGGAATTTCACCTTCCAAACTTATTCTTTCATAACTCCATCACGGTCCAAATATTGGACCCAGGTTTGGTAACAATCCACCCACTAACAGATAGCTGAGATAAGAAATTGTTAGCACATTTCTGTCACACACATATAAGTCACATGTACACAGACATACACACACATACAAAGACACACACACAGACACTCACAGACATGCAGATACACACAGACACACCTATAAACACACACAGACACACCTATAACACACACATACACACCTATAAACACACACAGACACATCTATAAACACATACACACAGACTAAGAAACATAACCACACACACACACACGCAGAGAGAGAGAGAGAGAGAGAGAGAGAGAGAGAGAGAGAGAGAGAAGAGAGAGAGAGAGAGAGAGAGAGAGAGTTTTTTTTTTTTTTTTTTTTTGGGTTCAGTTTTTACGTCGACACCAACCTCGGGTGATATGCCGACGGGATAACCATCCGGGGAAGTGGGAAGGGGAACCTATCTAATCCTATACTGACACACCAGAACAACAATGATGTTAGATGGGGCAGTGAGATGGCCAGTTTAATATAGCGCACCCGGGATTCGAACCCACAACCATTTGCATGTGAATCCGACGCTCAAACCAACTGAGCTATCGAGGCCCGCTGAGAGAGAGAGAGAGAGAGAGAGAGAGAGAGAGAGAGAGAGAGAGAGAGAGAGAGAGAGAGAGTGAGAGAGAGAGAGACAGACAGATAGACACAGACAGACAAACAGACAGACAGACAGACACAGACACAGACACACACAGACACACACACACACACACACACACACACACACACACACACACACACACACACACACACACACACACACACCACGAAATATGCACCACGCACACAGACACACAGACAAATACACATACTCAGGGACACGCACACACACACACATACACACACACACATACACGCACACACACACACACACACACACACACACACACACACACACACACACACACACACACACACACAACACACACACACACTGAGCAGAAAACCACAAACATACGCAGACATAGACTCAGACAGACAAACGCGCACACATCACACACACACCCAACCCCCCCCCCCACACACAACATACATGCACACACACACAGACACACAGATTCACACAGGCACACAACACAATACACGCACACACACGCACACACACACGCACACACACATGCACACACCACACACACACACACACACACACACACAACACACACACACACATCACACACACACACATACACACACACCTCTCTGGTCGATACGAAATAAAAAATACCACCCCCACCCTTACCCCTACTCTAATGAAAGAGTTGTCTGGACATCCGTCACAAGTCCCTGCCCACACACACCCCTGACCCCTAGGGGGAAGTTATCCAGGGTTGTATCAGTGTAAGGGAAATAATCGTCGTCCACTTTATGTTCACACATTGCCTCATTGGCCTCGTCCTATTGACAAGGGCGTGTGGGCGGGGACAATTGATTTAGTGACATAACATTACGTCATCTGTCGCGGGAAATATTTTCTTTTATTGAATGACATCCATATCTTTCCTGTAAACTTGTTCCTGAGTTTTTTGGCCAGCGTGGGTGTTGCCGACTACTTTATGGGTGTCTAGGGACATTTCGAAGCGACCGTACATCATGTGGAGACAAAAAATCTCATTATCTACTTGACGTTAGGGAAAGGATGAGTATGCAGATAGAAATGTCTCGATGGCGAGGCAAATTAGACAACTCTATGGAGACAAAAGCAAACAGAACGATGATGGCGAATGCAAATTAGCTGTACGGGGCGGAATTTTGATTTTTGTTGATGAACTTTGAATTGATATTTGTGGTAATAGCTGAATTTTTGTTGTTGTTGTTGAAAAGTTTGTTTAAAAGGGATTTATCGGAAGCGAGCAGTTTTACATGCGCTGTATTCAAATTTGCCATCAATTATCTTGCAGACTCATGGAGCCTTCGCAAAACTGTTTTGTGAAAGTATTGATATGGAAAGGGGGGGGGGGAGGGTGAGAGGAGAGAGAAAGGACCTTTGAAACAGTAAGCTGATACCACCAGAATGGTGGAAACATTAACCCTTTGATTCCCGCACCCTATCCACCAACTGCAAAAACTTAACCCTTTGACTCCCGCACCCTATCCATCAACTGCAAAAACTTAACCCTTTGACTCCCGCACCCTATCCACCAACTGCCAAAACTTAACCCTTTGACTCCCTCACCCTATCCACCAACTGCAAAAACTTAACCCTTTGACTCCCTCACCCCCATCCACCAACTACAAAAACTTAACCCTTTGACTCTCTCACTCTATCCAACATGGTCGACAATTCAGGATGATTGTGGGCAGGGTGCCGGAGTCAAAGGGTTAAAATGGGCAGCGAACAAGCTCGTTTTTCTTTTTTCTATTTTTCCCCCCTCCCCTCCCCCTCCCCCCCCCCCCCCCCCGAGAATTGAACTGGAAATTATTGCAGTGTGAGCATAACACTCTAAACTGCTGAGCCAATGGGCTGAAAAACAACAACAAACAAACAAACAAACAAACAAAAACAACAGTGTGGTGATGATGATGACGATGATTTGTTAATAATCAGTTGTGGCGATGTCATCTAATGACATATTGGACACATACACACAGTGTGATGAAGTGAGCAGGGTTGGAAGTGTGAGAGCCTCTCCTGACAGAGTTCTTCACAAGTCCAAGTGGGGAATTCCAGAGTCTGCTATTTCCAGTCAGCCCTTAACACCATTTTGAGCCCCCGCATGAAGACAAACATTGTCATGAATATTGATGAGATCAGGTTGTTTTTGTTTTGTTTTGTTTTGTTTTTTTTGAGAAATGTTTTTGAGAAATGGATCTTTGCATGACATCAGCCCGAAAGACATCCATTTTTCAACAGACGGGGGCCCATCCCACTCTTCTCCTATGGGGGAAGGTAGGCCAGTACGGAGTGAATGGTGTGGCTTTCAGTTGATAAAAGACTTCGGATGTGTGTGGGAGGGGGATTGGGCGTAGGGGTATATGGGGGTGGAATACATGTTGTGTGCATGTATATACGTGCATCAGCCGACATGTCTATCACAAGGTGAAGGAGAACAACAGCATTCAGGCTACCATAATTTCAACCCGTTCTTCAGACACAGGCAAGCAGCTTGGAGTGGACGAGAGTGGTCAGGAGCTGCAGTCAGGGTGAGTTCTGTCCTTAGCGTACATAGACAAACACTATACGATAATAAGAATGATAATACTAATACCGTTAATATTGTTGATAGTAATGCTGCTGATAACAATCATCATCAACATCATCATCATCATCATCATCAGGTAATGAAAAATCATCATCATCATCATACTACTACTACTACAACTATTACTACTACTGTTACTACTACTACTACTCCTCCTACTACTACTACCACTACTACTACTGCTACTACTACTACTGCTACTACTACTCCCACTACTACTACTACTACTACTACTACTACTACTACTACTACTATACTACTACACACAGTTATTTGGCACCGAATCTTGACAATTCAAACCAGAGCGCACTCCTGTACCAGACATACACATACGAGCAACGTAGACTACATACAATACAAAAAAAAGACCCACACAAACTTAGGGGAAAAGGGATTTTAGAATTCATTGGGGAAAAGGAGGTGGGCTTTTAGATTGGATTTAAAAGCAGATAGGATAGGTGTTAGGCAAAGGCAGAGTGGAAGTCTGTTCCAGGTAGATGGTCGTGAAACAGCAAAAGAACGCTGGCCAACGGATGATAGGTTAAATTTAGGATTCTGAAGGGGAAGAATTATCTGAAGCTGAGTGCAAGGTTCGAGCTGGAGTACAAATGTTGATGGTGTCACGAAATGTCCAGTGTCAGTGCTGTACTGAGACTGTCATCCATATCAGCGCTATAACCATCTTAAATTAAAAACACACACATCTATATCCATCGATGATCCGGAAAAAAGAAAACATTGAAAACAAATACCAAAGGAAATAAGAGGGAAGCAAGGAGAATTTTAAATATCAACTAAGTAACATAACTCTTGAGAGTCAAGGAGTTATCTCCCATGTAGAATTTCTCAGAAAGGAATGTTCTGAGCTTACCACTTTATGCTTTGTGGCTGCGTCTATGCTAGCTGAATGGGTATCGCAAACTGTGTTGGGTTTGAGAAATTCTACATGGGAGATAACTCCGTGACTCTCAAGAGTTATGTAACATAGTTGATATTGAAAAAGAAAATTAAGCACACACACCACTGCACTAACGCAAACAATTCAAGGATATGCCTCCTGTCGCTGGTCATCCCGCCCAATACATCACCCCGCCCAATATCTACCACTCGGGTGACTAGAAAATAAACCTGAATATAAATGCATGAACATACTAAGTACACACAAACATACAAAAAATGGCCTGTGGGACCTGAGATTGCCTTCAGGCATTTCACATTTCCATAGAGCTTAAAATACGATTGCTATGTATCCAGTTATCAATGCTAATAGAAAATATGTAAGACTTTATGGAAAACACACAGGTGAATGGACCAGCAAGGCAAAAAAGGAAGAGATTACAGAAAGCAAAAGAGCAAAGCAGAAACAAAGAAAGTGACAGAAAGAGGAAATTTCTATCACAGAATTTAAAGAAGGGGGGATATTTTATGTGCTGAAAAGTCCCCAGCATCCCCACTGGGGATTGTGCTGAGATCAACTCTTGTCCATCCCAAGGCATGTGTAGTCTTAGTGTATAGGTATGAGCAATTTTCTTTTTTTTTTCCCCATCTCTTGACATGTCTACTGTTAGCGTGTATGGAATTTTGCTTTGAGTCTGTCTCATGATATCTATGGTGTTTGCGCATAATCAAATGTTCCTTTTCTGAAACATGGCATCTGTGTTCTTAGAACCATATAACATTTTCTTTTTCTATTACACGGCATCTGTGGTGTTAACGTATATAAACATTTCAATTTCCTTTGTATTACAGGGCATCTGTGGTGTTAGCGCATATGAAATCTTCCTTTTCTGTTACACAGCATCTGTGGTTTTAGCGCATATGAAATATACCGAGGTAGGAAATGTTGCGTTAGAATACATGAAAACTGACACTGAGACTGCAGACGATGGTGACGGCTGAGGTCAGATGAGAAACGTCGCTGTTCTTGTTTGGTCTCTCTGGCGTCTTTCAATGGATGTGGCCTTTTTTCCCGTCCAGTTTCCTGTTGTAACCTGGCATGGAGCTTGTTGGTCTGTGGAGTTGAAGTCAGCCTTTCCACCTCCTGTCGGTCCATTTGATACTAGAGGCGACATCGCTGCCGCATACTTTAAGCTGTTAATGGCTGATCCTATGGTACTTGTTTCATTTTATTTTATTTTATTTTTTTATCTTATTTTATTTCATTATATTTTGTTTTATTTATCTTATTTTATTTCATTTTATTTTATTACATTTTATTTTGTTTTACTTTATATCATTTTATTTCATTTTATTTTATTTTATTCTATTTGTCATGACACATTTACTGTCATGCGGGGTACTGTCGTTGGAGATAGCGGTTGGCCGCAGTAAAGCGCCATCTATTTCCAGTTTATTCATCTATTTGTTTATTTAGTATTCGTGTATTTCTATTTCGCCTCTAAAGCGCATTTTGCTATAGGACAAATTTTTATTTGCCGTGCGATCTTTAACGTGAGCTAAGTACATTCTGCACATGGGATCTTGGTTGAAAAAAAGAGGACCTAGACAACCAATATGATCTACTCGAACGAGAAGAAATGTCCCTGTTCTGTCCGGCTCGTGATCTGAACCAGGGTTTCTGACGTGATAAGGTAGGTGTTTTGACCTCTCGGTCACCCACTCCATAATCAGTGTGGAAGACAGAGAAACCTACGTGGAGAAATCTGTTATTGCTATGGCTTTTACTTTGTGAACTCTTCTCCATTGTTGTGACTGTGGTGACTATAACCTAGTTTGTCCCATTGTGGTGACTATAACCTAGTTTGTCCCATTGTGGTGACTATAACCTAGTTTGTCCCGTTGTGGTGACTATAACCTAGTTTGTCCCATTGTGGTGACTATAACCTAGTTTGTCCCATTGTGGTGACTATAACCTAGTTTGTCTCGTTGTGGTGACTATAACCTAGTTTGTCCCATTGTGGTGACTATAACCTAGTTTGTCCCATTGTGGTGACTATAACCTAGTTTGTCCCATTGTGTTGACTATAACCTAGTTTGTCCCGTTGTGGTGACTATAACCTAGTTTGTCCCGTTGTGGTGACTATAACCTAGTTTGTCCATTGTGGTGACTATAACCTAGTTTGTCTCGTTGTGGTGACTATAACCTAGTTTGTCCCATTGTGGTGACTATAACCTAGTTTGTCCCGTTGTGGTGACTATAACCTAGTTTGTCCCATTGTGGTGACTATAACCTAGTTTGTCCCGTTGTGGTGACTATAACCTAGTTTGTCCCGTTGTGGTGACTATAACCTAGTTTGTCCCATTGTGGTGACTATAACCTAGTTTGTCCCATTGTGGTGACTATAACCTAGTTTGTCTCGTTGTGGTGACTATAACCTAGTTTGTCCCATTGTGGTGACTATAACCTAGTTTGTCTCGTTGTGGTGACTATAACCTAGTTTGTCCCATTGTGGTGACTATAGTTTATTCCATGCACATCTTCCACCCTCTCTGTCCTCAGCCACCCTGCAAGTCCGTCCAATATTTTCTCCTGGGTATACCTGATGCTCTCCTTCCCTCTAACTTTCGTGTTGTGACCAGGTGTTCTAATTCCCCTTTCCGCATAAAATGTCCTATGAATGTTTAATAATGTGGTGTAATGTGGTGACTTTAGCCTAGTTTATCCCTTTGTGGTGACTATAGGCTGGCTAATCCCATTGTGGTGACTGTAGCTTAGCTTATCGCATTATGGTGACCATAACTTAGCTTATCGCATTATGGTGACTATAGCATAGTTATCGTATTGTGGTGACTGTAGCTTAGCTTATCGCATTATGGTGACCATAACTTAGCTTATCGCATTGTGGTGACATAACTTAGCTTATCGCATTATGTGACCATAACTTAGCTTATCGCATTGTGGTGACCATAACTTAGCTTATCGCATTGTGGTGACTATAGCTTAGCTTATCGTATTGTGGTGACTATAGCTTAGCTTATCGTATTGTGGTGACTATAGCTTAGCTTATCGTATTGTGGTGACTATAACTTAGCTTATCGTATTGTCGTGACTATACTTAGCTTATCGCATTGTGGTGACTATAGCTTAGCTTATCGTATTGTGGTGACTATAGCTTAGCTTATGTATTGTGGTGACTATAACTTAGCTTATTGTATTGTGGTGACTATAGCTTAGCTTATCGTATTGTGGTGACTATAACTTAGCTTATCGTATTGTGGTGACTATAACTTAGCTTATCGTATTGTGGTGACTATAACTTAGCTTATCGCATTGTGGTGACTAGCTTAGCTTATCGCATTGTGGTGACTGTAGCTTAGCTTATCGCATTGTGGTGACTATAGCTTAGCTTATTGCATTGTGGTGACTGTAGCTTAGCTTATCGCATTGTGGTGACTGTAGCTTGCGATAGCTTAGCTTATCGCATTGTGGTGACTGTAGCTTAGCTTATCGCATTGTGGTGACTATAACTTAGCTTATCGCATTGTGGTGACTGTAGCTTAGCTTATCGCATTGTGGTGACTGTAGCTTAGCTTATCGCATTGTGGTGACTATAGCTTAGCTTATCGCATTGTGGTGACTGTAGCTTAGCTTATCGCATTGTGGTGACTGTAGCTTAGCTTATCGCATTGTGGTGACTATAGCTTAGCTTATCGCATTGTGGTGACTATAGCTTAGCTTATCGCATTGTGGTGACTTAGCTTAGCTTATCGCATTGTGGTGACTATAGCTTAGCTTATCGCATTGTGGTGACTATAGCTTAGCTTATCGTATTGTGGTGACTATAGCTTAGCTTATCCCATTGTGTGACTATAGCTTAGCTTATCCACTGTGGTGACTATAGCTTAGCTTATCGTATTGTGGTGACTATAGCTTAGCTTATCGCATTGTGGTGACTGTAGCTTAGCTTATCCATTGTGGTGACTATAGCTTAGCTTATCCACTGTGGCGACTATAGCTTAGCTTATCCCATTGTGGTGACTTAGCTTAGCTTATCTCATTGTGGTGACTACAGCCTAGCTTATGGCATTGTGGTGACTATAGCTTGCTTATCCGATTGTGGTGACTATAGAGTTGTAATCCCATTGTGGGGCTGGTCGTGTGTTTCCAGGTGGTGACTGTTGTTGATGACAACACGACCAACCCCGTAGTATAAAGTGACCTCACCCACTTTCTACACAATCACATTACAGACATCAACCTCCCTCACAACGGAACACAAAGCCCCCATCTGTCCGCAGCACCATTTATCAGATTATCGTCAGATGACCGCCGACTCCCAACTGCCATCACACTATGTTATACCGTGGCCTGGTGGCCTGATGGTTAAGGTCTCCTGTCTGTCAAGGCCTCTGACAGTCCCGGCTATGACATAGGGATTGGACAGGGAGTGTTTTCCCATTTATTCCTCCACTGTACCTTGACTGGTGTTCTGGGTGCTAGTCTTTTGGATAAGACAATGAACCAGGATCCTGTTTCCATTACGTACTTTGAGTACGTTAACAAAGAAAGAAAGAAAGAAACAACCAACCAACAAACCAACCACCACCACCCACCCAACCAACCAACCAACCAACCAACCAACCAACCAACCAACCAACCAACCACCAACCAACCAACCAACCAACCAACCCAACCAACCAACCAACCATTCGAAAGACATCAGAGAACGATGGAGAAGTGGCGAAATTGCGTTAAAAATCCTCTCAAAGATCAACAAAAAATACACGCAAACGAACAACAAACAAACAAACAACAAACAAACAAACAAACAAACAACAAAAATGTGGCGCTGTCCGGTGGCGACGTCGTATCCCTGGGAAGAGCAACCCCAGTTTTACTTGATAAACCCGTTGGGACAAGGAAAAAAAATTAGATCAGAAATCTTGGACTCCCGCACCTCTCCACCACTGCAAACTAAATCTGCAAGAAGCTGTGGATTGGTGAGAGATCAAGTAGTTTGCTTTTGCTAGCATGGTTAACAATACAAGATGCTGGTGGACAGGGTGCGGGAATCAAAGGGTTAAAAAACAAACAAACAAACAAACAAACACAAACAAACAAAGGAAAACCTTCATCGATCTGAGCTCAGATACGAGTTGCTGATTGTCCGAGATGTTCCTGTCCTAGGGATGACACTTCAGCAGTGAGTGAGCGTGTGTGTGTGTGTGTGTGTGTGTGTGTGTGTGTTGGGGGTTTGGGGGTTGGGAGGGGGTTAGGGAGAAGGTGAAGGTGGACTATTGATTGGTACCATTAGTCATCTGCCTGCCGGCCATCAACTACCCGGGTCAAGTGGTCAACAGTGTCCTCTTCACTAGAGTGTCACGTGCTGACCCTCTGACCCTTCCTTTCCTTGTCAGTTTCTGTGGCGACATCATTTTGATCGGTTTTGAATCGTGGTACATTGTTTGTGTCCTGTCTCTCCTCACGCCGTTTTCTTCTTGTTGTTGTTGTTGTTGATGATGTGTTGTTGTTGTTGTTGTTGTTGATGATGGTTTTTTGTTCTTTTTAATGTTAATGTGTTGTTGTTGTTTTGTTGTTGGTTGTTGATGATGGTGTTGTTGTTGTTGTTGTTGTTGTTGATGATGGTGTTGTTGTTGTTGTTGTTGTTGATGATGGTGTTGTTGTTGTTGTTGTTGTTGTTGTTGATGATGTTGTTGTTGTTGTTGTTGTTGTTCTTTACTCCTCTTTTTGATTCGATTTCTTAACTGTTCTTTTAAACTCTTCTTCTTAACTCTTGTTCTTAATTCTTTTCGGTTTTTCTGGAAAATTCTTCTTCTTTTCCTTTACGAAAACGTACCACCACCATTATCATCGTAGTCACCATACCCTCAACATCAGAAGGTACTACCACCACCACATTCATCGTCGTCGTCGTCCGTCGTCATCATCATCATCATCATCATCATCATCATCATCACACCGCCACCATCACCACCACTACTGCTACTGCCTCCTCAACCACCAACAACCCCCTTACACACACACTCTCACACATACACTACAGCAATCACCATCAACAAGCCACACCACCTGTCAGCCTGTCTGTGGCTGTGTCCAGCAGTTACTCCTAGTGGTGTTACAAGTTTATTGAAAAACACTGGTGAGTGTGTAGACTAGACCGGGGCCTCGAGCCATCACAAGCAATGGAGGAGAGATGAGAAGGGGGAGGGGGGGGGGAGAAGAGTCTGGGAGAGGATGATAGTAGTGCTGCAGACATAATTATATATACAGGTCAAGGGTACACGTGTGTGTGTGTGTGTGTGTGTGTGTGTGTGTGTGTGTGTTGTGTGTTTGTTTGTTGTGTGTGTTATGTGTGTGTGTGTTTGTGTGTGTGTGTGTTTGTGTGTGTGTGTGTGTGTGTTGTGTGTGTTTGTGTGTGTGTGTGTGTTGTGTGTTGTGTGTTTGTGTGTGTATTTGTGTGTTTGTGTGTGTGTGTTTTGTGTGTGTATGTGTGTTGTGTGTGTGTGTGGGGGGGGGGGGGTAGGGTGTTGTTGTTTTTGTTGGTAGTGGTGGAAGTAGACGTTACTGAAGACACATAAACCTATAACTTGCCGTGAGAACCGATTCAGTCTAAAATGGTTATCTACAGGTAAACACGAAGGAAAAATAAGGTCAAGCCATGTTGACATTCACTCCACCCATTTTACATGTGACTGCACCCACAGAACGTGTTTCTCCACCCATATAGCATTTGTTGTGCAATATCTGCCTTGAAAATAAGTTGATCTCAATCACGTCGTTTAGCATAACGCATAATATTTCTAATATTTGAATCAGATTGATTCATGAATAACCGAAGTGTAAGTACTCTTTTATTGTAACAGATGTTCAAATACAGACATTACGCATATGTGCACGAATGCATTGATATATGTATTTAATTTTCTTTTCCCTTTTTTTCACCTGTTGAAGTATTGTGTATGTTTTGGATCAAGTATAGCCCTGATATAGCTCTATGCAGTTGGCTGGGCTTTAAACAAAAATAACAATAACAATAATAACGCATATAGATAAAAGACCAGATAGATAGTAGACGACAAGGAGAATGGACGAGGTGGATAGTAGATCAGACAGATAATGGACAATATTACACGTTTCACGGGTCCAAGCATTTCTACTGTATCTCACCCCCCCTCCCTTTGACAGGAGGGACAAATTGTTTCACATCTCTATAAGCGTGTGTGAGGGTGGCGTGGTGCAAGCGTTCGCATGTGTGTGTGTGTGAGTTCGTTCGTACGTGTTTTCAGAGCAGTGTGTAGCCAGCCGTATGAAGAGCCGTAGTAACGACAGTTGAGGTCTTTGATTGTACATGTAGTAATAGTGCATTTCCTGATGACAGCTGCCAGCTGCCCCCTACACCAAATATTTGTTTCGCCGTATGGGCCACACGGGCCAGGGACACAAAACACTGGGCTAGTTTACAAATGGTGTGTCTGTAGGATCATCATAGTACATTCTGACCTTTCGTCTGGACTGTCTCTGTCATGTCTGCGGCTCTCTGTTTAGGTGATCCACAGGTGATTGATGTAGTTGGACGGTTTGGTCTGGCCTCTATAATGCAGTTCCATCTGTTGTCAACTCTCCATCAGGGACGTTTACAATACAGGTGTCCTTCTGCTCACCATAATACCCCCCTCAGCCGTGTGTGTGTGTGTGTGTGTGTGTGTGTGTGTGTGTTCGTTCGTTCGTTCTTTGATTTCACATCTTATCACTATGAGACGTGTGTGTGTGTGTGTGTGTGTGTGTGTGTGTGTGTGTGTGTGTGTGTGTGTGTGTGTGTGTGTAGTGTGTGTGTGTGCGCGCGCAAAGTGTGTGTGTATATATATATATATATATATATAATTATATATATATGTGTGTGTGTGTGTGTGTGTGTAGTGTGTGTGTGTGTATGTGTGTGTACGCGCACGCACAGTGTGTGTGTGTATTATGTGTGTGTGTGTGTGCGTGCGTGTGTGGTGTGTGTGTGTGTGTGTGTGGTGTGCGTGTGTAGTGTGTGTGTGTGTGTGTGTGTGTGTGCGCGCACAGTGTGTGTGTATATATATATATATATATGTATGTTGTGTGTGTGTGTGTGTGTGTGTGTGTGTGTGTGTGTGTGTGTAGTGTGTGTGTGTATGTGTGTGTATGCGCACGCACAGTGTGTGTGTGTGTATGTATGTATGTGTGTGTGCGTGTGTGTGTGTGTGTGTGTGTGTGTGTGTGTGTGTGTGTGTGGTGCTGCGCGCGCGCGCGCGTGACACGTTATACCAGATTTCAAACAATGTAGCAGCAAGAAACTCAGCGAAGAGCTGGACAGCAGAAGGTCCTCAGAAGAGAATCGCTCATCAAACAAGTGTAACGGCCCTGAACTTTGACACTCAAAGGAACTGGGTCATATCCAGGTCATGACTCCTGGGTGCCCTTCTGCTGTCGCCATTGTTTTTTCCACCTGGCTTCGAACCCGCGTCTCCAAGGTGGTTGGGTTTGTAAAGGCCACGTCACCCTTGTGACAGATGTCTTAACCAATTAACCCTCTGGCTCCCTCACCCTATCCGCCAACATCCTGCATTGTCAGCCATGAGAGCAAAGCAAAAATTTAACCTTTTCGCTCCCTCACCCCCGCATTGTCGGCCATGAGAGCAAAGCAAAAACTGAACCCTTTCACTCCTTCACTCCCGCATTGTCGGCCATGAGAGCAAAGCAAAAAGTTAACCTTTTCACTCACTCACCCCCGCATTGTCGGCCATGAGAGCAAAAGCAAAAACTTAACCATTTCACTCCTCACCCTATCCACTAGTTTCCTGTATGGAGTCACCACTATGCATCTCTCACTTTATGTCCCAGTCTGTGCTTTGCTGTATATCTCTGTTGGTATGTTTGCATGTACGGCTGTTATGTCTGTTTGTATGTATGTTCGTTTGTCTGTTTAGCTGTAGGTTTGTTTGTTTGTTTTTCTGTTTGTATGTTTGTCTACAGCTGTCTGCTTGTTTGTCCGTCTGTTACTTCACAGATATTGTGTGTGTGTGTGTGTGTGTGTGTGTGTGTGTGTGTGTGTGTGTGTGTGTGTGTGTGTGTGTGTGTGTGTGTGTGTGTGTGTGTGTGTGTGTGTGTGTGTTTCATTCTGCCTGTCTGTTTTTCTCTCTGTCCGAATGCGTCTGTTTTGTTTATCTGTGAGTGTTTTGTTTGTCTGTGAGTGTTTTGTTTGTCTGTGAGTGTTTATTGTTTGTTGTGTTTAGTTGTTTTGTGTTTGTTTGTTTGTGTTTTTGTTTGTCTAGTTAGTGTTTTGTTTGTCTGTGAGTGTTTTGTTTGTCTGTTTGGGGTTTTGTTTGTCTGTGAGTGTTTTGTTCTTAGTGTTTTGTTTGTCTGTTGGTGTTTTGTTTGTCTGTTGTGTTTTGTTTGTCTGTTGAGTGTTTTGTTTGTCTGTTAGTGTTTTGTTTGTCTGTTGTGTTTTGTTTGTCTATTGTGTTTTGTTGTCTGTGTTTTGTTTGTCTGTTTGTGTTTTGTTTGTCTGTTTGTGTTTTGTTTGTCTGTTTGTGTTTTGTTTGTCTGTTGGTGTTTTGTTTGTCTGTGTTTTGTTGTCTGTTTGTGTTTTGTTTGTCTGTTGTGTTTTGTTTGTCTGTTTGTGTTTTGTTTGTCTTTTTTGTTTGTGTTTTGTTTGTTGTTGTGTTTTGTTTGTCTGTTGTTTTGTTTGTCTGTTGAGTGTTTTGTTTGTCTGTTAGTGTTTTGTTTGTCTGTTGGGGTTTTGTTTGTCTGTTGGTTTTGTTTGTCTGTCTGGTTGATTGCTTTCTGTCAGTTTTTGTTTGTCTTTGGTTTTGTTATCTGTTATGTTGTTCGTCATTTGTTTTCTGTCGTCTGTTTGTGTGCTTTCTTTACTGTTTTAGTTTGTCTGTCTGTTTGTTTGTCTGTTTTGTTTCGTTGTCTGTTGTGTTGTCTGTATGTTGTATCTTTCATTTAACTGTTTGTCTAGTGAGCTTTTGTTGTCTGTTGTTTATTGTTGTCTGTTTGCTGTTTGTCTGTTTGTGTTGTTTTCTGTTTTGTTTTGTTTGTCTGTCTGTGTTTTTTGTCCTGTAGTCGTCGTCTGTTTGTTTATGTGTCCTGTGATGTTTTTTGTCTGTGTGTTCGTTGTCCTGTTTGTTTTGTTTGTCTGTGGTTTTTCTCTGTTTGTGTTTGTTTGTCCTGTTTGTGTTATTGTTTGTCGTGTTATTGTTTGTCTTTTTGTTTTGTTGTCTGTCATTGTTCTGTCTGTCTGTCTAGGCCATCTGTCTGTTTGTCATTTTGTTGTCCGTGAGTCTTCTGTTTTGTCTGTGATGTCTGTGTCGTCCTTGTTGTCTATTTGTGTTGTCTGAGTCTTTTTGTCTGTCTGTCAGTCCTTTTGTCTGTTTGTCATTGCCTGTCATCTTTGTTGTCTGTGAGTCTTTGTCTGTCTGTCGTCGTTTGTTTCTGTAGTCAGTCTGTCTGTCGTGTTAATTTGTCTGTTTCTTCCCCTTTTCAGAAGTCATCTGTTTGACGTGAGTACTTTTGTTGCTGTTTGTGTTTTGTTTGTCTGTTTGTGTTTTGTTTGTCTGTTTGTGTTTTTGTTTGTCTGTTTGTGTTTTGTTTGTCTGTGTTTTGTTTGTCTGTTTGTGTTTTGTTTGTCTGTTTGTGTTTTGTTTGTCTGTTAGTGTTTTGTTTGTCTGTTTGTGTTTTGTTTGTCTGTTTGTGTTTTGTTTGTCTGTTTGTGTTTTGTTTGTTTGTCTGTGTTTTGTTTGTCTGTTTGTGTTTTGTTTGTCTGTTAGTGTTTTGTTTGTCTGTTTGTGTTTTGTTTGTCTGTTTGTGTTTTGTTTGTCTGTTAGTGTTTTGTTTGTCTGTTTGTGTTTTGTTTGTCTGTTTTTTGTTTTGTTTGTCTGTTTGTGTTTTGTTTGTCTGTTAGTGTTTTGTTTGTCTGTTTGTGTTTTGTTTGTCTGTTTGTGTTTTGTTTGTCTGTTTGTGTTTTGTTTGTCTGTGAGTGTTTTGTTTGTCTGTGAGTGTTTTGTTTGTCTGTTTGTGTTTTGTTTGTCTGTTTGTGTTTTGTTTGTCTGTTTGTGTTTTGTTTGTCTGTTTGTGTTTTGTTTGTCTGTTAGTGTTTTGTTTGTCTGTTTGTGTTTTGTTTGTCTGTTTGTGTTTTGTTTGTCTGTTTGTGTTTTGTTTGTCTGTTTGTGTTTTGTTTGTCTGTGAGTGTTTTGTTTGTCTGTTTGTGTTTTGTTTGTCTGTTTGTGTTTTGTTTGTCTGTGAGTGTTTTGTTTGTCTGTTTGTGTTTTGTTTGTCTGTTTGTGTTTTGTTTGTCTGTGTTTTGTTTGTCTGTTTGTGTTTTGTTTGTCTGTTTGTGTTTTGTTTGTCTTTTGTTTGTCTGTTTGTGTTTTGTTTGTCTGTGAGTGTTTTGTTTGTCTGTTTGTCTTTTGTTTGTCTGTGAGTCTTTTGTTTGTCTGTGAGTCTTTTGTTTGTCTGTTTGTGTTTTGTTTGTCTGTGAGTCTTTTGTTTGTCTGTGAGTCTTTTGTTTGTCTGTTTGTGTTTTGTTTGTCTGTGAGTCTTTTGTTTGTCTGTTTGTGTTTTATTTGTCTGTTTGTGTTCTGTTTGTCTGTGAGTCTTTTGTTTGTCTGTGAGTCTTTTGTTTGTCTGTTTGTGTTTTGTTTGTCTGTTTGTGTTTGTTTGTCTGTTTGTGTTTTGTTTGTCTGTTTGTGTTTTGTTTGTCTGTTTGTGTTTTGTTTGTCTGTTTGTGTTTTGTTTGTCTGTGAGTCTTTTGTTTGTCTGTGAGTCTTTTGTTTGTCTGTGAGTCTTTTGTTTGTCTGTTTGTGTTTTGTTTGTCTGTGAGTATTTTGTTTGTCTGTTTGTGTTTTGTTTGTCTGTGAGTGTTTTGTTTGTCTGTTTGTGTTTTGTTTGTCTGTTTGTGTTTTGTTTGTCTGTGAGTGTTTTGTTTGTCTGTTTGTGTTTTGTTTGTCTGTGAGTATTTTGTTTGTCTGTTTGTGTTTTGTTTGTCTGTTTGTGTTTTGTTTGTCTGTGAGTGTTTTGTTTGTCTGTGAGTATTTTGTTTGTCTGTTTGAGTTTTGTTTATCTGTTTGTGTTTTGTTTGTCTGTTTTGTGTTTTGTTTGTCTGTTAGTGTTTTGTTTGTCTGTTTGTGTTTTGTTTGTCTGTTTGTGTTTTGTTTGTCTGTCTGGTTGAGTGCTTATCTGTCAGTCTTTTAGTTTGTCCTCTTAGACGATCTCTTAATCTGTTTCATGTCTGTCCATCAATCTGTTTATCTGTCGGTCTGTATGTCGCCTTTCATCTTAAACTGTCTTATAGCTTCTGTCTGTCTGTCTGTTTATCTGTCTGTCCGTCCGTCTGTCTGTCCGTCTGTCTGTATGTATGTCATCTTTCATCTTAAACTGTCTCATAGCTTCTGTCTGCCTGTCTGTTTATCTGTCTGTCCGTCTGCCTGTTTGTCTGTCTGTCGTCTTTCATTTTAAACTGTTTCATAGCTTCTGTCTGTCTGTCCGTGTGTCCATCCGTCAGTCCGCCCGTCTGTCTGTCTATCCGTCCGTCCGTCTGTCTGTCTGTCCGTCCGTCCGTCTGTCCATCTGTTTGTCTGTCTGTCCGTCTATCTGTCCATCTGTCTGTCTATCTGTCCATCTGTCTGTCCATCTGTCTGTCCGTCCGTCTATCTGTCCATCTGTCTATCTATCTATCTATCTGTCTGTCTGTCCATCTGTCTGTCTGTCTGTCCAGGCCATCTGTCTGTTCGTCCATCTGTCTGTCCGTCCGTCCATCTGTCTGTCTGTCTGTCCATCTGTCTGTCCGTCCGTCCATCTGTCTGTCTATCTGTCCGTCCGTCTGTCTGTCTATCTGTCTGTCTGTCCGTCCATCTGTCTGTCTGTCCATCTGCCTGTCCATCCATCTGTCTGTCTGGCTGGCTGTCTATCTGTCCGTCAGTCTGTCTGTCCGTCAGTCTGTCTGTCTGTCAACGTCTCAGTTTCTATCCCCCTTCAGAAACGTCACTGTCTGACGCGCCATACTCCATCTTCCAGTCAGCGTTTGGGTGGGTGGGTGGGTAGGGTGGGTAGGTGGGTGGGTAGGTAGGGTGGGTGGGTGGGTAGGTAGGGTGGGTGGGTGGGTAGGTAGGGTGGGTGGGTGGGTAGGTAGGTGGGTGGGTGGCTGGGTAGGTAGGGTGGGTGGCTGGGTAGGTAGGTAGGTGGGTGGCTGGGTAGGTAGAGTGGGTGCATGATTACGGAGGGGAAGGATGAGAACAGAAAACCATTGCAGACGTCCAAGATTTACGCATTAACCCTTTCACCTCCTCACCCTATTCATTAGCTTCCACCAGCTCCCAGCAAGAATTAACCCTTTTGCACCTTCGCCGAAAGTACTTAAGAGGCTGATAGATAGGGTGAGGGAACGTGCTGGCGAGACAGGGAATGTTTACAGCCTTGAAATGGCTGGGCCTCTATACAGCCGTCTGAGGTCTACTCCTGTCTGTCTGCCGCCCTTTTTTTTTTTTTTTTTTTTTTTTCTTTTTTTTTTTACCTCGCCATCGTCTTCTGCTTGGTCTAAACACAGGGCCAGAGTTCCAGCATCAGTATGTAAACAGACAGCAGACATGATGATGGCACGGAAGCAACAGTAGCATCACCAGCAACGGGAGAATCAGCAACAGCAGCAACAACAATAACTGACGAACAGCTGAGAGTGCTGTGGGCTCTAGTCTGATCAGATTTTCATTTAACCTTAACTACTTTATTTAAACTTTCTGATACTATATTTCAGTAGATTAAGTCATAAGTATTGATATACCAAAAAATGTAGAAAAATGTACAGGCAGGTTTAAGAGAACAAAATTGAATAAACAAAAAATTCAGCTCCTCTTTGTCAGATGTCGTCCCATCAAGGCATCCGTAGGTGTGTAATTCCGCAAGCCCTCACTACACCGAAGGCGAAATTTATATTTAAAGACATATTCAAGTAGGGAAGACTGAGATCACTTAGTCCAGTCAATAGCTAAAATCTAAAGCTTTAACATTTCAACATATTTTAGTCCTTTTCTCCCACTGGACGAAGCAGCAGGGAAGTTTTAGATTTTTTTTACTCCTCATTTTTGTATTTGGTGTTTATTCATTTGTGATCTTACGTTTATGCTTGAGAAAGGCTATTGGCCGAAAATTTGCGCCTGTCTTGTCTGATTGTATTAAATATGCGTTCTGATTCTTTTTTCTGATTGTTTTTTCTGGTTCCTGTTTCAACATATTGCTTCGGAAGAATATGAATTTGTACACAATGAACATTTAAAGGTCAAGATTAAGTTAGAAATGCACTTTATAAAATTCCTTGGTACAATTTG
>CM060306.1:114930703-114953203 GCA_030674185.1 Monoplex corrugatus | reverse complement strand
GCATATAAGCCCCAAGCCTCAACATAAACCCTACGCGCTGGCAAGGTCTGAAGATCCTATCTATCGCATGGAATTTGTGACTTATCTTTGTAGTAGTCGTAGTCTGTCATTGAAAGAATGAAGGCTACACTGTGTTGAAATGTATATATATATATATATATATATATCTCCATCTGTAATGTCGTTGTTATTGTTATTTTTGTTTAGAGCCCAGCCGACTGCGTAGAACCACCTCAGGACTATAACCGTTTCAAAACAAACAATACTTCCACAGGAAAAAAAAAAAAAAGAGGAAAAGAAAATTAAGTACAAATATCAATGCATTTGTGCACATAATCTAAAGAGATGCTCCTGGCGTTGACCACTCTGTCCAATTTATCATAAAGGGGATTTAAAAAGCATATGTGAACACAAATTTAAACATAACTAAAGACACCAAAACATACATAAAAACGGGCCTAAACTACCTAAAATTGCTTCCGCATATCTCATTTCCCTAGAGCCAAAAATGCACTTTATACATGTACCCAATTATCACTCCTAAGAGAAAATACGTAAGACTTTATCGAACACATACAGATGAATGGATCAGCAAAGAAGAAAATGATAGGAAGAAATGACAAAAAGCAAAAGAACAAGGCAGAAACGAAGAGAGTGACAGAAAAGAGGAAATTTCTAGCACGGAATTTCCAGAAGGTGGGGATGCTATTTATACTGAAAGAGCCCCTGGCATCCCCACGGGAGAATCTGTAACTTCAAAAAAAAAAAAAAATCAAAAACAAAAGAAAAACAAACACAAAAACAACACAAAAACAAACAAACATAAGAACAAAACAAAAAGAAACATAAAAACATTTGGGTACAATTTGACAGCCTTGACACTGTCAAAACTATCTGGTTGCATGACACATTTTCTAATACGGACATATGAACAGGAAAGCAAACAGGCCTGCGCACGAGCTATCCCTCTTCCACTGTTCGATTGATATTTTATCTATGATCCACTGACCTGAAACAGTAGCAGATAAGTCATATTGATTATCAATGTTAGTGTTTTACTGTACAGATTTATGGTGTATGCTTCGTCTTTTTCAGAAAGCATTTCACTTACATGATTAGAGTGTTTTTTTACCTTTTGTTTTTAATAGATCATTCGTGAGACGAACAAAACACAAAAGCAGCCACTTTAAAAACGTGGCTTGCACGAAGGTTGAACCCATGACCCCTACAGCATAGAGATATGGACCTACATATACAGTGAACACGATGACACTTGGGGATAGTTCGTTCATTTGATGGAGCCGTGGACTCAAGGTCTGACGTCTGGAGTTCAATCCCAGTCTGGAACATAAGTTCTCGTCTGTTCACGGGCCGTCTTAATGTTCACATCATTTTGATGGTGCCGTCTTAATGTTCACATCGTTCTGATGGTCCCGTCTTAATGTTCACATCGTTCTGACGGTGTCAGCTTAATGTTCACATCGTTCTGAAGGTGTCAGCTTAATGTTCACATCGTTCTGACGGTGTCAGCTTAATGTTCACATCGTTCTGACGGTGTCAGCTTAATGTTCACATCGTTCTGACGGTGTCAGGTTAATGTTCACATCGTTCTAATGGTGTCAGCTTAAAGTTCACATCGTTCTGACGGTGTCAACGTTTCATAGGACCCGCTCTCCATCAGCCACACCCTCTTCCTCCCCCTGCTATTTCAAGACTGCCAGCATTTAGCATTTTGCACAGGATTCAAACTTCAAACGTCAAAACCCTTTTAACACAGAAGGATAGTAGCACTAGATCCCACTGGATCTGTCTTACAGCAGTCCTTGTCACTCTACGCATATAACACAAGCATGAAAAACATAAAAGCTGGGTACAGTAATTAAAAACTAAACATATAAAATATATGTGAATTTGAAAAAAGGAAAGAAACGTGATTTACACACATTTTGAAACATGGGAAAAGAAGAGAGTAATGGAAGTATTAAAAACAAAGAAGGGAGGTGAGGGGGGGGGGAGACATGTCAAGTCTAATGCTATGATGAAAACATATGAACCATAACACGTACAGCTTCAAAGAAGTTAATGGAAATGAATGATAATAAAATATTGACTTTCATGTGTTAATCGCTCAAGTGTTTTGCAAAAGCATGAGAGACAGGAGCGTGTCAGTTGAGTACCGGCAGATTTGAGTGGAGCGTATATGGAATTCTCCCAGTGAAACAAATCTTTTCTTAATGAACTTTTTTTTTATTCATCTTTTGCTTCACAACAAGCGGACATCAAACACACTATGTGGCAACGAAAAATGAAAAAAAAATTATACACATATGAAAAGACATTGTTGACAAATTATGAACTCCATATAGTATACAGAATATACATAATGATATTTCACACACTCATCATCATCAGGTGCCCTGCCACATGGTGTTTGCGATCATGGACTTCCATCTGTCTCTATCTCTCGTTGCCCCTAGCATCTCTCCCACCCTCCTCGTCCCCAGCCACTCTGCAAGTCCGTCCAGCATTTTCTCCCGGTGCTCTCTTTCCCTCCAGCTTTCCCGTTGTGACCAAGTGCTCCAAATCCCCCTTCCTCATAAAATGGCCTATAAATGTTGCCTGTCTTTTCCTAATCTTCCTTATGAGTGATCTACTTGTTCTGCCAACATCAAGACTGTCTCATTTGTTTTCTTTATTGTCCATGGAACTCTCAACATTCTTCTTAGAAACCACATCTCGGCTGCCTCAATCTTGTTCTGGCTTTGCTTGTTGACTGTCCACGCCTCACAGCCGTACAACATTATCGGTTCTATATAACATTCAAGAATTCTCTACCTGATGTTAATTGATAGGCATTTGTATTTCACACACTCGAGGTATAAAAATGAACATGAAGATGTAAGCACTTGTCAACTTTTTTTAATGATTTGTTTTTCAAATTATATCTTTTTACTGCACGATAATCAAGCATCAAAACAGCGTCATAACAGAAATAATATCATCTCATACATATGAACAAGTATTATTCACATACAAACAACCTATAACAAACAAACAAACAAAAAAACAAAACAATAGATATGACAATATTCTAATCAATGAAGGTTTTATTGCGTTCGAGTGAAATGAATCTTGAACCCAATCCAAAAAGTTGCAAACTTCGATGTCAAAGCTCGTCCTTAATCAGAAAGCACAGGCGTGATGTGAACGTCTCCACAGACTGGGTGTCCAGGGGTTGGCGGGCTTCCTGGCCTACTGATGATGACACACGATGACGACCAACGGCTGGGAATGGAACAGTTGTAAGACTTGGCCATTTTCTGCCCGCTAGTGGGAAATCTTACGAGGGGCGTGCCAATCATGTGAAGACCTTCACAAAGCGGAGAGTTTAATTGAAGTGCATGGAGTCATATGGTAGCCCTATGATTCAGACAGACGGACGGGAGTGGGGGTGGAGGGTGGCGGGTGGGGGGTGTTGAGGGGGGAGTGGTTGATGCAGAAGACTGTATGCTCGTAGTCAAGAAAGTTACATTTTTGACTCGTCACCGTGGCGGAGTGGTTAGCGCAACGAATTTAGGGGGAAGAGTGGCACAATGGTTCAGACGTTCGCCTGCCGGTAACTAAACTCGAGATTCCAGAGTTCGCTTCCCGTAGAGGCTTCGACATTTCTCCTCAGGTTGACCGGAAAGTCGAACTGAACGTCTAGTTCTTCGGAAGGGGACGAAAAACGAGTCGGACCAGTGTGCCTTCTGGCTGCGGACGCTAAAGGTCCCACGAGAGCTGAAAATCGTGAAGAGCAGGGCATTGCCCGGCTGCCTTGGTAAAAAACATTGGAGAGATAGGTTGATTTCCCAGGTCCCACCCCTTGAAGAACAAGTAGCCTTCTTGCCTTTCTGAAGTCTTGGTAAAAAAAAAAAGTGAATATGAATGTGAATTTGAAGCCAGGAAGAGGGGATGGGCGCCGCCCCTGTGGTGCTGGCCCCGGGAAAAGTTGAAGTCTCTACCACCTCACTCCCCTACGACCTCTGAGTTGTGGAACTATCTAGGTAGGACCTCAGGACCTGTCAGCTCTGGATTTATGTGCAGGCTTGAGGCTTGTACCGTGATCATTCTAGATCTTCTCCATCACATGGCACCAGTGACGTTAGTGCATATGGAATTCTTTCTGAGCGCGAAGACGTCATCTTTAGAAATTGAAACTGAAAGCGACGAACTACCGACTGGAAGTCTGGAGGTTCCAATTCCATCAGTTTGTCAAAATCATTGTGGGATTTTTTGGCCCCCAACCGGTTCCTTCAAGAGTTGATTGTGCTATGGGCTCATAGGACAGAGTGGGACCGCAGAGGCGAGTGTCATCCTCTTGAAGGAAGCGCCATTGAGGGTGTTGCTCAAAATTTTGTGACCAAGACCACAGGTCTCTGCATCTCTCGGGTCTGGTTGACGCAATGAAACAGTTTCAGTTTCAGTTTCAGTTTCAATTTCTCAAAATGACGTCTCCGTGCTCGGAATGAATTCCATATGCACTAACGTCACAGTAGCAAGTGGAGTTTTTTTCTCATCTTAGAGTCTATCTGCCAGTGTCTAACCCCCCCTTCGTGTATATGTGTACGCACGCAGTATGTCAAATATGCACTTTACAGATCCTGTGAGTCGTGTCAGTGGCTAGTTTCTGGAAATATGAAAACACACAGCATGCACGCCCACCAAAGACGGGTAAAGGGTGAAGATTTTTCCGACCTCCCAGGTCAACATATATGACGGTAATGCCCTCCCCCCCCCACCCCCCGTTCACCCATCGAGTATATATGCAGCAGAATATCAAATTTGCACGTTAAACATCCTGTAAGTCATATCAGCCCAGCATGTACGCCCACGGAAGATAGGTAGAGGGTGAAGATTTTTCCGACCTCTCAGGTCAATATATATGACAGTAATCTCTCCCCTCGGCCTCACCCATTGTGTGTATATGCAGCAGAATATTACGTTTGCACGTTAAAGATCCAGTAAGTGATATCAGTGTCTGGTGGGTTATGGAAACATGAAAACACCCAGCATGTACGCCCACCAAAGATGTAGACTGTGCAGCAACATAGGAGGAAAGAGGTTAGGTCGTCTAACATCCTGAGTTCTCCGTGCTCCACTAGAAAGACTGATTGTGTGTAATGCATAGTGAGTCCTAATAAGTTTGGAGAACAGCGCTGTACAGGAACGATTTATGATAATAATAATTGGTTTACACACACACACACACACACACACACACACACACACACACACACACACACACACACACACACACACACACACACTCACACACACACACACACACACACAAACACACACACACACACACACATATATATATATGTATATATCATATATGTATATATATGTATATACATTATATAATATATATATATATATATATATATATATATATAGAGAGAGAGAGAGAGAGAGAGAGATGGAGATTTATTTATTTATTTGTTTATTTATTTATTTATTTGATAATTTATTTATTTGCTTTATCAGTTAGTTCACTTACTGATTTGTTTACTGAAACAGTTCATCAATCTACTTACGACGGGTGCAGTAGTCGTGTAGGCAAACGTCGGATATTCAGTGGAAGGTCCTGGGTTCGATCGGCCTAGATACTTCCATCTGACGTCTTTACCATCTCCCCAGGTCAGCATGTGTGCAGACCTGCCATTACCAAAACCCCCTCCCTGTGTATAGGCATGCAGAATATCTAACGTGCTCGTTACAGATCCTGAATATCATGTCAGTGGCTGATTTAGGGAGTCATGAAAACAGCAGCAAGTAAAACAGTGGATATTAAAAAAAAAAAGATTTGAATGAATGACTTTTACAGTTGGAAAAAAAGAGTATCGTTATCATGGATGCATTGTATTCTATAATCTTTCTATCGCTTCTTTTTTCCCTTTTGTCTTTACGGTCAATGTGTCCCATTGGACAGTTCTCAGCGTACAATCCCCCCCCCCGCACTCCCCCACCCGTGGGGATACCGGGGGCTCTTTCAGTATAGTATCACCACCTTCTGGAAATTCTGTGCCAGAAATTTAATCTTTTCTGTCAATCTCTTTGTTTCTGCCGTGCTCCTATGCTTTCTGTCATTTCTTCCTATCATTTTCTGCCTTGCTGGTCCATTCACCTGTATGTGTTCTTCCTATCATTTCTGCTTGCTGGTCCATTCACCTGTATGTGTTCTTCCATCATTTCTGCCTTGCTGGTCATTCACCTGTATGTGTTCTTCTATCATTTTCTGCCTTGCTGGGCCATTCACCTGTATGTGTTCTTCCTATCATTTTCTGCCTTGCTGTCCCTTCACCTGTATGTGTTCTTCCTATCATTTTCTGCCTTGCTGGTCCATTCACCTGTATGTGTTCTTCCTATCATTTTCTGCCTTGCTGGTCCATTCACCTGTATGTGTTCTTCCTATCATTTTCTGCCTTGCTGGTCATTCACCTGTATGTGTTCTTCTATCATTTTCTGCCATTGCTGGTCCATTCACCTGTATGTGTTCTTCCTATCATTTTCTGCCTTGCTGGTCCATTCACCTGTATGTGTCCTTCCTATCATTTTCTGCCTTGCTGGTCCATTCACCTGTATGTCTTTGATAAAGTCTTACCTACTTTCTCTTAAGATTGATGATTGGGTACATATGTTAAGAGCATATTTTTTGCTCTAGGGAAATGTGATATGCGGAAGCAATTTTAGGTAATTTAGCCCGTTTCTAGATGTGTCTTAGCGTTCTTGGTTACTTTTAAATTTGTATTCAGGTATGTTTTTAAATCCACTGTGTGATAAATTGGACGGAGTAGTCAACGCCAGGTGCATATCCTTAGATTACGTGCGCTAATGCATTGACATGTGTACTCAGTTTTCTTTTCCTTTTTATTTTACCTGTTGAAGTAGTAAAACGAAATCCAAATCAAGACTGAAACTTCCCTGCTGCTGTGTCCAATGTACCGTACATTGGACACAGCAGCAGGGAAGTTTCAGTCTTTTTCTCAAAATTTTTGTATCTGGTGTTCGTTTGAATGTAATCTTACGCTTGATAAAGGCCAGTTGGCCGAAAATTTGCGCCTGTCTTGTCTTGTTGTATTAAATACGCGTTCGTATTCTTCTTTCGTGTTTTTTTCTGGTTCCTGTTGAAGTAGTGTGTATGTTTCTACACGGTATAGCCTGATAGGGCTCCAGGCATTCGGCTGGGCTTTAAAAAAAATAACAATAACATCGCTCGACAACCGTCAAGGTAGTTTTCACAGTTACCAATTAACCCTTTACTTTCAGGAAAAGACAATGTTTAATAATTTAGTATTAGCATTTTTTTTTTCATAGTGGATTTACCATGTAAAATTCTGGCTGCTGTCCCGGGAAGAGCATGTCGCCGCAGCATAGCGCCACTTTTTGTACTTAATGTGGACGCAGGCAGGTAGGCATTGTTAACGGTTGTCAGTGGTTACCATTCTCCTAGCAGTAGGTGTAAGTTCAAGCTCATGTGGAATACAGGTTTACATGGCGTCTGTGACGTCAGTGCATATGGAATTTATTCCGAGCGCGGAGACATTATCTAGAGAAACTGAAAATGGAACATGACTTATAGCATGTTGTGCACGCAGACAGTCACACAACTATCATCATTAACCCTTTAACTCCCGCACCCTATCCACCACCAGCAAAAATTTAACCCTTTGATCCTTCACGCTATCCACCAGCTTCTTGCAGGAAGCTGGTGGATAGGGTTGAAGGATTCAAATGGTTAAATTTTAGCTCTGCTGTCATGGTTGACAAAGAGTTGTTGGAGATATTTCAAGAGGGAATCAAGGCGCTGGGACAGCTCCATATGCGCTCCACCCAAATCCGCCAGCAATTACCCGACAGATTTCCTGAGCCTGCACAAAACCCTATGCGCTGGCAAGGTCTCTGAACGGGGAAAGGGGGGAAGCGACCTATCAAACACTTAACTGACACCACCAGAACGATGGAAACGTTAAGATGGGCACCGAACAGACCAGTTTTTTAATGTTGCGGGCTGGGATTGAACTCAAGATACCGGACCTTGAGTCTATGGCTATACCAACTAGCTCATAACAAAGCAGTACGCTAGTGGACAGGCTGAGGGAGTCAAAGGGTTAACACTGCTGTAACCACTTACTGATGATGATGATGATGATGACGGTGATGATGATGATGATGATGATGACGACGACGACGACGACGATGATGATGATGATGATGATGGACTCCACTGTCGATCTGACAGATGTGTAGGTATACAGATCTTCACTTTCTGGTATTGATCTTGATGTGAGATACAAGACCGGTTCTGGAGACACATGTTCTTCCACAGGTGCTGCATGGGAAGGAGTCCTGCGGCCTTGGGATCTACTTCCGCCGGTTCCCCTCTTCTCTTGAATACAGCTGTTCTGCTCTGTTGAGACAGGATTGTGCCTGCGTGCACTGCGCTGTTATCGTCAGTTCACTTTGTTGCAGCCAATGTCTTCACAGTCGTTGATGCTGATGCCCGCCACGTGCCATGAGGCGTGAGTCCATTAAAATCGCCTCCCACACTGCAGACAATTACTGTTGTTGTGATTTCTGTATAAAGCCCAGCCAACTGCGCAGAGCCATGTCAGGGCTACACCTCACCTGTCTCACCTGTCGGCGTCACCGGGTTCAGTGCTGGCCGCTGCACTCTGTGACACAGTCACCCTCCTCCAGATGGCTCTGTCTTGACTTTTGTGGACAATTTCTTGAACATTCAGGCCACTGATGTTGTTTATGTTCTCGATGTATGAGATTGGAGGTCTGCCTTTCTTCCTTTTTGCCTCTGTTTCTCCTTGAAAAAATGGTTGACATATTACAGTCGAACAGTAAAAGCAGAAATAAATTTGACGTGCAGAAACGGGTGAAAACTTACTGCTGGCTCATTCTGTGTTCATTCACACTCACAAATACGTGGAATGAAGTCCTTCTCTTTCTCTTTGACGACAGAAGAATGTCTTTAAACCGTAAAAGAAAGAGGGAAAGACAGAAAGAGTTTTTAACACGAAAAAGAAGAGAAGACGAGAACACATGGCCAATGTATTTTAGTCTTCTCTTGTTGATGTCCGCTATCAATTTTCTGGTGGTATCAAGTTCTTCCAGGACACTTCCATTAGTTCTTCTGCCTGTCCATTTGAGCGTAGTAGTCTCAATAACCACACGTAGTAGTCTCATAAAACACGTAGTAGTCTCCATATAAACCCATATGATACTCGTAAGTCTCCAATAAAACCACACGTAGTAGTCTCCAATAAACCAACGTAGTAGTCTCCAATAAAACCACACGTAGTAGTCTCCAATAAAACCACACGTAGTAGTCTCCAATAAAACCACACGTAGTAGTCTCCAATAAACACACGTAGTAGTCTCAATAAACCACACGTAGTAGTCTCCAATAAAACCACACGTAGTAGTCTCCAATAAAACCACACGTAGTAGTCTCCAATTAAAAAACCACACGTAGTAGTCTCCAATAAAACCACACGTAGTAGTCTCCAATAAACCACCTATATCTCAAAACCACACATAGTAGTCTCCAATAAAAC
The DNA here is from genome assembly GCA_030674185.1 of Monoplex corrugatus. Lineage (NCBI taxonomy): Eukaryota > Metazoa > Mollusca > Gastropoda > Littorinimorpha > Ranellidae > Monoplex > Monoplex corrugatus. Next base: position 114,943,589 of record CM060306.1, on the reverse strand, counting down.
CACACGTAGTAGTCTCCAATAAACCACACGTATAGTCTCATAAAACCACACGTAGTAGTCTCCAATAAAACCACACGTAGTAGTTAATAAAACCACATAGAGTCCAATAAAACCACACGTAGTAGTCTCCAATAAACCACAGAGTATCTCCAAAAAACACACGTAGTAGTCTCCAATAAAACCCAGTAGTAGCTCTCCACGAATCTCAAAACACACGTATAGTCTCCATAAAACTCAGGCTACTATTCAAAGTACACCATACATCACCGGAGAAACTAAACAGGAAAAGAAAATTAAGTACACATACCAGTGCATTCGCGCTCAAAACCTAAGGACATTGCCCTGTTGTTGACCACTCCGTCCAATTTATCATTCGATGATTAAGTTAAAGAAAATTACATGAATACAAATGTAAACATAGCTAAGGGCAAAGGACATAACTCTTGAGAGTCACGTAGGAATTATCTCCCATGTTGTGGAACTTCTCAAATCTAACATAGTTTGCGCTACCGTTCAGCTAGCATAGGAAGATTTGAGAAGTTCCACAACATGGGAGATAATTCCTACGTGACTCTCAAAAGTTATGTCCTTTGGTTCATATTATAAAAATTCTCCCTGCTTCCCTCTTATTTCTTTGTAATAGCTAAGGGCAGTAAAACATAAAAATGAGCATAATTATCTAAATTTGCTTCCTCACATCATATTTCCTTAAAGCCAAACATGCACATAACACATGTATCCAATTATCAGTCCAAGTATGTAAGGTGTTATCGAACACATACAGTTGAATAGACCAGCAAGGCAGAAAATGATAAGAGGAAATGGCAGAAAGCAAAAGGAACAAGAGAGAAACACAGAGAACGACAGAAAAGAGGAAATTTCTAGCACAGAAGTTTCCAGAAGGTAAGGATATTATTTATATGAAAGAACCCCGGCATCCCAGCGGGAGATACAGACAGTTACTCAAAACGAAACACTCCGACATGAAATTAAACTGCAAAAGAAAATGCTGCCTTCAACCCATATTCACATCTACCTTCACACTCACACAAAACTAAAACCTCACAATCACCCATCACTACGAGTGATTCACACATGGGCAGAGTGTAAAAGCCCGTCACTTCCTGTCACAGGCTATGATGTTAATCACAGTATGTGTCCGCCTACTGCCACGTTTTCAAAGTAAGTTTCTGTTTTTCATACCGTGGCTTTGGCTGTTTGTCTTAGACATACATACCCTATTTACATACAGCAGGCTGATGAAGCTTGGGCTCTCAATGCAAACACAATCAGGGAATCATCAACATGTGCCCTGCCGCATGGCGTTGGCGATCATGGCCTTTTCATACGAATCTATCCCTTGTCGCTGCAAGTACATCCTCCACCCTCTCTGTCTTCAGCCACTCTGCAAGTCTGTCCAATATTTTCTCCCTGGGTCTACCTGGTGTTCTTTTTCACTCCAGCTTTCCTGTTGTGACCAGGTGCTCTAATTTCTCTTGCCTCATAAAATGTCCTATAAATGTTGCTTGTCTTTTTCTAATCTTCTTTATTAATGATCGTCTTGTGTCTGCCTTCTTCAAGACTTTCTCGATTGTTTTCTTTGCTGTCCATGGAACTCTCAACATTCTTTTTAGATAGAGTCATTTCAGTTGCCTCAATTTTGTTCTGACTGCGTGCTGACTTTTCCGCGCCTCACAGCCGTACAGCCAAGGAATGCTGTCACCAAATGTTCGTCGTGGCACACATTTGTTTAGCGGCGACGACTCCATAGCCGGCGGTAGACTTCAAAGAGAAACTCTCTCGCCAGTTGAAGCACCCAACCTCCACAGCATCTTTGTCCAGCAGAGTAGAGTCCCATGGAATTTCTAACAAAAATTGTTTCTGATTATTCACCTAATTCTCAGATCTCCGGTTGGCAGATTGTTGTAAATCATTTGATTTTGTTGTGAGTTATTAGTTGATATTCGGCTTCGTATCTTTTTGAGTCCTTTTCTCCCACTGGACGAAGCAGCAGGAAAGTTTTCATCTTTTTCTCCTAATTTTTGTATTTGGTGTTTTTTTCGTTTGTGATCTTACGTTTACACTTGACAAAGGCCAGTTGGCCGAAAATTTGCACCTGTCTTGTCTTGTTGTATTGAGTACGCATTCTGATTCTATTTTCGCGTTTGTTTTGGTCCATATCTCATTGTCTAAAATCACAATGATGTGAACAGACATTGAATTATAAGTTCCTTCCTTCCTTTCTTCCTTTCGCACGTGGTCTGAAAGGATCCCTAGAGGTGACAAGTCCAAGGAAGGTGAGACCTGCTGTTGCAAGTTATAATACGTATAATAAACACTTTCAGTATCTACTGTGAATACTGGGCAGATGTCTGGGTCTGTCAATTAAATGGAGTTCTAAACCTTGATTGGCCCACACTTGGAGTAATACCATGGTGATTGGGGACAATGGGTGACGTATAATAGCATGGCGAATAGAAAAAAGGGTGCGTAAACCATGCATGTGAAAATGTAACGCAATATCATTGCGATGGGGAAATGGGTGGCTGTACTATGGCGATGGAATAGGAATTGAGTCTGGCACAAATAGTAAGTGGAGGGAAGAGAGCACCATTAGACCGATGGGAGAAAATACGGACAGCTGCAGATGGTTATGGCGAGAGGTGGGAGATGTACTTGCAGCACAAGGGATAGAATTGTGGAGGGACATGATCGCAACACCAATGCGCAGGGACATGATGAGATGAATACCATGGCGATGGGAAAAGGGTGGTATACCGGGCGATGGGAAAGGGTGGGTAATACGTGGCGATGGGAAAAGGGTGGCGTATACCGTGGCGATGGGAAAAACGAGTGCGTAACCGTGGCGATGGGGAAAAACGTGTGGCGTAATACCTGGCGATGGGGAAAAACGGGTGGCGTAATACCAGCGATTGGGAAAATGGGGGATACCGTGGGGATGGAAAATGGGTGGCGTAATACCATGGCGATGGGAAAACGGGTGATGTAATACCATGGCGATGGGAAACACGGGTGATGTAATACCATGGCGATGGGAAACAGGGTGATGTAATACCATGGCGATGGGAAACACGGGTGGCGTTATACCATGGCGATGGGGAAAATGGATGGCTTAATACCATGGCGATATGCTCTCTCCGAGGAGAACAACCCGAAAGGAAGTCTGTTTGGTATCTGGAGTTTGCAATTTGATCAAGAGGGATTCATGGCGTTCGGACAATTCCATATGCGCTGCACCCAAATCTGCCAGCAATTATCGGGCAGACTCCCTGAGCCTGCGCAAAACCCTATGCACTGACAAAGTCTTGAAGTGGCGAAGAAGGAAGAATGACGTATGAAACATTGAGCTGACACAACTAGAATGATGGAAACATTAAAGAAGATCAGCCAACAGACCAGTTTTTAATTTTATGATTTTAGATTTACCTCGAGACATCAGAACTCGAGTCCACGGACCTATCGAAAATCAAAACAAAACAACAAAACAAAACAAAGCAAAACGAAACAGAACAATGTAAAGCCAAGCAAAGCAAAACAAAACAAAACAACGAAACAAAACAAAAAATCAAAACAAAAAAACAAAACGAAGCAACAAAATCCGAAAACATTCTGTTGTGACAAGAATATCAATTGAATCCAATCCCATGTTTTGCCTTTACACACACGGACAGACAGGTAGACAGACAGACAGACAGACAGACAGACAAACAGACAGATAGACGTGCAGACAGACAGACAGACGGGTATCCGATTTAAATCATATTATCCTCAAAGGAGATATAGACTGATAGCAAGGAGGGGGAGAGAAGAGCAGTTAGGGGCTTAAAAGTTTGTGAGATGGCGGGATGGGGGGTGGGGGTGGGGGTGGGGTTTTTGAGGATGGGGAGAGGGTGGGTGGGGGGAGGGAGGAGCAGGGGTTGGCTGTGGTGTTCCTGGCACGGACAGCGAAAGGCAACCTCCCTATGCGGCACAGAGAGCGCTCGAAATAGATTGAAGTCTACATAGTATGGCTTTTTCTTCTTCTTCTTCTTCTTCATCCCTCACCCTCCTCTGTCTCTGTCTCTCTCTGTCTCTCTGTCTCTGTGTGTCTCTGTCTCTCTGTCTCTGTGTGTCTCTCTCTTTGTGTCTCTGTCTCTCTCTCTTTGTGTCTCTGTCTCTCTCTCTCTCTCTTTGTGTATGTGTCTCTCTGTGTCTCTCTCTCTGTTTCTCTCTGTCTCTGTCTCTCTGTTTCTCTCTCTCTCTCCCTCGCTCTCTTTCCAAGTGTGTGTGTGTGTGTGTGTGTGTGTGTGTGTGTGTGTGTGTGTGTGTGTGTGTGTGTGTGTGTGTGTGTGTGTGTGGTTTTTCCCTGATTTGCAAGATGTGTGTGTGTGTGGTTTTTCCCTGATTTGCAAGAAGTGTGTGTGTGTGTGTGTGTGTGTGTGTGTGTGTGTGTGTGTGTGTGTGTGTGTGTGTGTGTGTGTTTTCCCGGACTTATAGGTGTGTGTGTATTTGTGTGTGTATGTGATTCCTGACTTACAGGAGGTGTGTGTGTGTGTGTGTGTGTGTGTGTGTGTGTGTGTGTGTGTGTGTGTGTGTGTGTGCGCGCGCGCGTGTTCCCTGATTTACAAGAAGTGTGTGTGTGCATGTAAATGTGTGCGTGCGTGCGTGCGTGCGTGCGTGCGTGTGTGTCTGTGTGTGTGTGTGTGTGTGTGTTTTCCCAGACTTATAGGGTGTGTGTGTGTGTGTGTGTGTGTGTGTGTGTGTGTGTGTGTGTGTGTGTGTGTGTGTGTTCGTTCCTTGATTTAACGTCTTTTCACTATAAGTGATATTAGACGGATAAAAATGGCATGGAGGATGATTTTTTTTTTTTTTTTGGGGGGGGGGGGGGGGGGAGGGCGGAGGGGAAAGAAGGGAACAGAGTAAGAGACGGAAAAAAAATTAAAAGGAACCGGCAAGGTCTTTAGAAAAATGATATGGATGATCAGAGAAATGAAACTAGAACAACGCTAACATCAAATGTAAAAGAAAAATCGTCATAAAAAGCAAAACAAAACAAAATAAGATAATGATAATTAAAATAATAACCTTAAAGTAACGCATTAACAGGACTGTGAACCAATGATTCTGAAATTTTAACTAACAGAACTTGATCTGATATCACTTCTTTAAAATGCTTTTCAAGATAGTTTTCTTGTGTAAACATCTTTGGTAAAAAATAACGAAGCTTTCTGCAGTAAAACAAACAGTGATACAATGTGAATTGTTCACCGCAAATACATAAAACGTTTTTACAATATTTTGTTTTCAAAGCGTTCAGTTGAATACGAAAATATGTGGTAACAATTAATCTCAAATGATATATCGAAGAATACTGCATTTTACTGTGTGTGTGTGTGTGTGTGTGTGTGTGTGTGTGTGTTTCCCAGACTTACAGGTGTGTTTGTGTGTGTGAGTGTGTGTGGTGTGTGTATGTGTGTGTGTGTGTGTGTGTGTGTGTGTTTTGTGTGTGTGTTCCCAGACTTACAAAGGTGTTTGTTTGTTTATTTGTTATGTTTGTTTGTGTGTCTGGGTGCGTGCGTGCGTGTGTGTGTGTGGCTGTGTCTGTGTCTCTGCTGCGTGTGTGCTACGCAAGACCAACAGTCATAAAAAAAAATTAAAAGAAAGAGAAAAAGAAAAGAAGAAAAAGAAATCTTGATAAAACGTTAAGTGTGCCAAAGCCTGAGCATCGTTGAGGACCGCCGACTGCCGTAAGGTTACCAAGTTGGCGCGAAAGAAGAAAATTAATACAGTTACACACTCCAGCCACCTCCCGCCTTCTCACACACACACACACACACACACACACACACACACACACACATGTACGCACACATCCCAGGAAAAGCAACAGAACAGATAAATAAAACCAGTAGGCCAGCCTCTCTTCTGCCCTTTCTCCCCCCGCCCCTCCACCCTTCCGCCGTACAACACTTCCCTCGCCTCCCCCTCCCCCACACCTGCCGATTCAAGGTGTCAAGAGATGACGGTGTTGACATGGTCTCTTCTTGATCCTCATCTGGGGATGTTGTGGCGCAGGAACTCATCTCTGGATTGGCAGATATGCAACGGGAAAGGGTAAGGCGCTTGACGGTATTGGCAGATCAAAGAGCTGAGCTGTGTCTGGAACCTGTCAGTTGATGGTGCGGTGACTTCTTCCTCTTCCACATGGTTCTTTTGTTGTTTCTTTCGACACAGCTTTCACTGTGGCCTTGTGACAGCAACGGGATTAAAGGAATGCAGGTTGCCATAGCGCTGATGACTTGAAGGCTTTTTTCTGTGTTCAAGCACACGAATGTAGGGGAGGCAAACGTGTTCTCGCAGTGCTGGTCACCATGGCATGGATTTTATGTCAAGTAAGACGAACACTGTCCCATAATCTCGAGGTCGTGCGGAGTGAGGTGGTAGAGACCTCAACTTTCCTTGAAATGGTCATCATAAGGGTGATTCTCGTTCACCTCTTTTGGCTGCTTTACCTTCTCTTTCCCTAACTCTGAGCATGGTATGTTATTCACAGCTTGGAGGACTGAAGATTGTAGGCACAAAGTTTTTGTCGAATCTGACATGTAGATGTCATCTTAGGACCTCAGGGTTATAAGGTGACCTTCGTCTTACCATGTCTGCTCAGCTTCGCTGAAAATCTCTTCTCTTCTGAATGATGCCAGATGTGGTCGGTGCTTTTATTTTCATTTCTATTTTTATTTTTTCCAGTCCCTTTTCCCATGTCACATCAGTGGCCACACAATCTGTTCAATTTTTCAGGGCTGTACTCTACGTTACCATCATAATATATCCTGGCATCAGCCAGGCCCGAAAGATACAGACACCTGCGGTGTTGGTCAGGGGATTTTAAGCAACACCCTAAGTTGATCCGTGAAGTGGATGAGACTGGACTGTGCAGTCCCAGTCTTCCTAATGAGCCCATAGGACACTCAACTCTGAATACAAACCATTTTGGCCGAACCCACCCACGCATCCCCATTTCTAAAAAAAAAAAAAAAAAAAAAGAAATAAAAAGAAAAAAATGACAGGACAGATGAAATTGGAGCCTAATGCCTTCCAGTCGTTAGTCGGTTCCGTTAACCATTACACCCACGGCGAATGGTCTGCAGTAGTCATCTGAAATGGACTTCCGTTGCCTGTAGCAAATTGCCAAAGTCAGGGTGACGGTCTTCCTAATGGGGGTCACTTACTTGGTCTGACTCCACGGCTGAACGATTATTGTGGATAGCAGAGGGCTTAGTAGAGATGGATGTATTGTTACAGTTTATCATTATAGCCTCTTTAACATCTATTTGGAGACAATCGTTCTTCTGAACTTTTTTTTCTTCATTACATCCGGTATGAGAAAACTGTGAAATATTTCAGGAAATAAGAGGGAAGCAGGGAGAATTTTTAAATACCAACTAAGTAACATAAGGAATGTTCTGAGCTTACCACTTTATGCTTTGTGGCTGCGTCTATGCTAGCTTGAATGGGTAGCGCAAACTATGTTGGGTTTGAGAAATTCTACATGGGAGATAACTCCGTGACTCTCAAGAGTTATGTTACTTAGTTGATATGTGAAATATCTCGTAATGTTTTGATCATTACATTTTAAAGATATGATTTTTATCTTTTGTTGTGATTAGAGTAAGTCACGATCCACGTCTGGTCTCGCATTATACTTATTTTACTTTCACTTTTTCTGTCCTCTTGTGGCCGGGTGAGATGCAGTTTTTGGACGTGGGCCTGATGAGTAGCGTCTGCCGTAGTTAGGTTGACTCTTTCAGTTGACTCTTTCACTGCTTCTGTCCATCTTTTCCTAGGACGCCCCCTTCCTTTTTTTTCAATTTTTTTAATTCAAGTTTAGGGAAAAATTCATACAATATAAATATAAACTTCATTTTTGTAGAACACACACTTAAATGGATATTATATATGACAATCCAAATATACAGATATGTTGTATACTCATTTATGATCAAAAACACATACACACATACACTCACGAGCGCATGTGAGCACGCACGCGCGCGCATACCACACACACACAACATCACACGCACATACACGCACACACACACGTGCATACAGATTGCATAAAGACGTACAATCATTGTACACTCACTCTCAAGCTGACATTTGAATATTTTGATGAAGACACGAACAATAAAGTAAAGCAAAAAGGCATGAGTGTATCAAACCTGTCTTAAGAAAAGAACCGCACACACTCCTCAGAGAAAAATAATAATAATAATAATAGTAATAATTATAATATTTATAATAATAATGATAAAAACATCAACAACAGCAAGAATTAACCCATTTTTGTTTCGGTGTTATTATATTTATATAACGTCTTATTTATTTATCTAACTATAATACTGCGGTATGTTAAGTCATAGTCTACAGATTCTACGCCCTCTTCCTTTAGATCCATGCCTTTTTATGTTTGTAAGCATTGTATGCTGGCATTTGTTCGGAAACTATCGTATGGATGTCTTGATGACAGAATGGAGATTTTTCGTGAATTATAATCTGGTAGTTCCTGTACAAATTTTTCACTGCCGTTCTCATTCACTTAATTATAAATTTGCACACATGTAGGCATTTCTATGTGGGCAAAAGGTTTCTTTCTTTCTTTTTTTTCAAACTTCTCAAGTTTTTCGTTAAATTTCCGTACAATGGCAGATAATTAACATTTTAGGATTTTCAGTTTCATATCTTGTTTTCAGAAAACTTTTGAAATATTAAAAGGATGGGTAAACTTAGAAGCGTTAATTTTGCATGTATTTCAAGAACTTTTGCAAGTAATAAAATAAAATCACGCGCACACATGCACACACACGCGCGCGCACACACACGCACACGCACACACACAAACATACGCACACGCATACACACGCAAACACACAAACACACACACATCGGGTCGATGTGAAACAGTCCCCCTTTTCTTTGTATAAGGACATTAACGACAAGTCTGTATATCACTCTTGCAAACATCTTTGATCGTGACATTCCAAAGTCTACTGTCCTCAATGATTGACAGCACATTACATAAAAGCGTGGAGCTTGTAAGTTAGCAGACCTTTATCAGAAAGCAAGGTGCCCTTTGTGTTGGGAAACCTTTTCTTTAAAAAAAAAAAAAAGCAAGGTGCCCTTTGTGTTAAAGCGCGGGATTGTTTTTATAAGAAAGCATGGAACCCTTTGTGTCAAGGGGGGGGGGGGGCGGGGGCGGGGGCGGGGAGGGGTCTTTTATAAGAAAGCTTGTTACTCTTTGTGTTGGGAAACCTTTTTAAGAAAGCATAGTGCCCTTTGTGTTAAAGGGCGGGGCTTTTAGAAGAAAGCATGGTGCCCTTTGTGTTAAAGGGCGGGGCTTTTAGAAGAAAGCATGGTGCCCTTTGTGTTAACAGGAGGGTGTCTTTTATAAGAAAGCATGATGCCCTTTGTGTTGGGGGACCTTTTGTAAGAAGGCATTGCGCCCTTTGTGTGCGGGAACCTTTTGTAAGAAAGCATAGTGCCCTTTGTGTTGTGAAACCTTTTGTAAGAAAGCATGGTGCCCTTTGTGTTAGGGAACCTTTTGTAAGAAAGCATGGCACCCTTTGTGTTGTGAAATCTTTTGTGAGATAGCAAGGTGCCCTTTGTGTTAGGTAACCTTTTGTAAGAAAGCATGGCGCCCTTTGTGTTGTGAAACCTTTTGTGAGAAAGCATGGTGCCCTTTGTGTTAGTGAACCTTTTGTAAGAAAGCATGGTGCCCTTTGTGTTGTGAAACCTTTTGTAAGAAAGCAAGGTGCCCTTTGTGTTAGGGAACCTTTTGTAAGAAAGCATTATGTCTTTTGTGTTGTGAAACCTTTTCTAAGAAAGCATTATGTCCTTTGTGTTGTGAAACCTTTTGTAAGAAAGCATGGTGCCCTTTGTATCAGGGAACCTTTTGTAAGAAAGCATGGTGCCCTTTGTATCAGGGAACCTTTTGTAAGAAAGCATGGTGCCCTTTGTGTTAGGAACCTTTCGTAAGAAAGCATGGTGCCCTTTGTATCAGGGAACCTTTTGTAAGAAAGCATGGTGCCCTTTGTGTTAGGGAACCTTTCGTAATAAAGCATGGCGCCCTTTGTGTTGTGAAACCTTTTGTGAGAAAGCATGGTGCCCTTTGTGTTAGTGAACCTTTTGTAAGAAAGCATGGTGCCCTTTGTGTTGTGAAACCTTTTGTAAGAAAGCAAGGTGCCCTTTGTGTTAGGGAACCTTTTGTAAGAAAGCATTATGTCTTTTGTGTTGTGAAACCTTTTCTAAGAAAGCATTATGTCCTTTGTGTTGTGAAACCTTTTGTAAGAAAGCATGGTGCCCTTTGTATCAGGGAACCTTTTGTAAGAAAGCATGGTGCCCTTTGTATCAGGGAACCTTTTGTAAGAAAGCATGGTGCCCTTTGTGTTAGGAACCTTTCGTAAGAAAGCATGGTGCCCTTTGTATCAGGGAACCTTTTGTAAGAAAGCATGGTGCCCTTTGTGTTAGGGAACCTTTCGTAATAAAGCATGGTGCCCTTTGTATCAGGGAACCTTTTGTAAGAAAGCATGGTGCCCTTTGTGTTGGAGAAGCTTTTGTAAGAAACCATGGTGCCCTTTGTGTTAGGGAACCTTTCGTAAGAAAGCATGGTGCCCTTTGTGTTAGGGAACCTTTAGTAAGAAAGCATGGTGTCCTTTGTATCAGGGAACCTTTTGTAAGAAAGCATGGTGCCTTTTGTGTTGGAGAAGCTTTTGTAAGAAAGCATGGTGCCCTTTGTGTTGGGGAACCTTTTGTAAGAAAGCATGGTGCCCTTTGTGTTGGGGAATCTTTTGTAAGAAAGCATAGTGCCCTTTGTGTTGTAGAACCTTTTGTAAGAAAGCATGGTGCCCTTTGTGTTAGGGGAACCTTTTGTAGGAAAGCATGGTGCCCTTTGTGTAGGGGAAGCCTTTCGTAAGAAAGCATGGTGCCCTTTGTGTAGGGGAAGCCTTTATAAGAAAGCATGGTGCCCTTTGTGTAAGGGAAGCTTTTTGTAAGAAAGCATGGTACCCTTTGTGTTGTAGAAGCTTTTGTAAGAAAGCATGGTGCCCTTTGTGTAGGGGAAGCTTTTTGTAAGAAAGCATGGTACCCTTTGTGTTGTAGAAGCTTTTGTAAGAAAGCATGGTGCCCTTTGTGTTGGGAAACTTTTTGTAAGAAAGCATGGTGCCCTTTGTGTTGGGAACCTTTCGTAAGAAAGCATGATGCCCTTTGCGTGGGGGATTTTATACAAAAACAAACATTCAGATACAAACACGTCAAACCATAACATTCAGATACAAACACGTCAAACCATAACATTCAAATACAAACACGTCTAACCCATCCTTTTTGCCCAGTTAAGAGTTCATTCAGTCATAATAATAATAATAATAATTACAATATTTATATAGCGCAAAATCTTGACAAAATCAAATCTAAGCGCTGAAACAGACACACACGCACGCACAAACGCACGCCCCGCACACACACCACACACACACACACACACACACACACACACACACACACACACACACACACACCACACACGCATGGCTATAAATGGGGAGAAAGAATAAAAGCAATAAAAGCAAGAATAAAAGCAATGGAAAATTATAGAGAGCATATCATATACGATTATATATTATAACAATGTGATTCCCCTCCGAGCGGAGACAGGCTGCAGAGGGGGGAGGGGGGGTTGAGTGAGGTTAGGATTTTATGCAGAGGAGAAAAGGTGAGTTTTGAGAGCGGACTTGAAGGAGACAAAAGTAGGTTGCTGACGGACTGAGAGAGGAAGTTTGTTCCAGGAGAGTGGACCAGAAACAGAGAAGGCTCGTGGACCATAGGTATTGAGCTTAGTGCGTGGAAAGCGAAAAGTCAGAGGATCGGAGGCAGAGCGGAGGGTACGTGAGGGAACATAGATCTCAAGTAGGCTTGACAGGTAATCGGGGGCTGCGTTATTGAGGCTTTTGTAGCACATGGTGTCTAATGTGTACTGTATGCGCTTTGATACAGGGAGCCAGTGAAGTTGTGCCAGGAGAGGAGATATGTGGTCAGCTTTTTTCTTTTTGAGTACAAGGCGTACAGCATTGTTTTGAATGCGCTGTAGGATGTGAATGGTGGAGGCAGGAAGACCAGACAGGAGTGAATTGCAATAGTCAGTGCGAGACATTATGAAGGAGAGAACGAGTTTTGCAGTTGTTTCGACAGAGAGATACTTCCTGATCAGGCTTATACGATGGAGATGATAGTAGCAAGATCTGGCAGTTTGAGAAACAAAGTTGTTCATGGAGAGGGTAGAGTCAATGCAGACACCAAGGTTTTTAGCTGAATCAGAAATTGGGACTGATGTGTTACATAATAGGAGAGAAAGAGGAGGCAGCAGAGAAAGTTTCTGACGGGTGCCAATGAGGATAGCTCTGTCTTGTCGTCATTAAGCTGAAGTCTATTGTGTGTCATCCAGTTCTTAATGTCCGAGTAACACTCAGTGGTGCGAGTCAATAGGCGCTGTATATTATCAGGTGAGTCACTGTCTTGAAGTTGGGTGTCATCAGCATAGAAGTGGTGTTTTATAGAGTGGGAGTTGATGATGGTGGACAGGGGGGAGGTGTAAAGAGTGAAAAGAACAGGGCCAAGCACAGATCCTTGTGGAACACCACAGGTCAGGTATGCAGGTTGAGAGTAAGTGCCATTGATGAGAACAGTTTGTTTTCTGTTTGATAGATATGAAGTGAACCAGGAGAGAGCAATGTCAGAGATGCCAAAAGTATGATGAAATCTAGAAAGGAGAATACCATGGTCAATGGTATCAAAGGCTGCAGACAGATCAAGGAGTGTGAGGAGAGAGACT
>CM060306.1:114923203-114925703 GCA_030674185.1 Monoplex corrugatus | reverse complement strand
TGTGTATGTGTGTTGGGGTGTGTGTGGTGTGTGTGTGAGTGTGTGTGTGTGTATGAGTGTGTGTGTGTGTGTGTGTGTGTGTGTGTGTGTGTGTGTGTGTGTGCGTGCGCCATTTTTCACACCACCTTAATACCACAGAAGCTGGCACAGCTTTCACAAAGCGATGAAATTGATGACGATGAAGATGATAAACATGATGCTGTGGAGTTCCATCTAGGACTGAGACTGCGTGACAGGGCTGTACTCTACGCTTAGTATCATAATATATCCTGGCATTAACCAGGCCTGAGAGATACAGACACCTGCGATGCTGGTCATAAGATTTGAGCAACACCCTCAATGACGCATCCATGAAGTGGATGAGACGACCATGTGGTCCCAGTCTTCCCAATGAGTCCTGAGCACGCTCAACTATGTGTAGGAGCCGGCTGCGCTAGAGCAGAAACAAATGCCACAATGATTTTTGAAGGGACTGACGGGGATTCGAACCCACAACCTTTCCATCTGTAGCCCGCTACGCAAACCACAACACCAGGGCGACTGATGCTTGAAAAAATCTTTATATTCAGGGTAAATTAGAATACCTGGTCCAATAGGAAAGCTGGAGGGAAAAAGATGGAGCGGACTTGCAGGGTGGCTGAGGGCAGAGAGGGCGGAAGATGTACTTGCAGCAACAAAGGATAGATTCATATGGAAGGCCATGATCGCCAACGCCATGCAGCAGGGCACATAATGATGATGATGATGAGATAGATTTTACTAGACAATAGGTTGAGATTGTGAAGTACGATAATTGGATGAGCCATGTTGTGTTATGGTGAGGAAACCTGTATTCCACTCATTTTGGTTTGGGCTTTTGACTGGTGTGACAGTTCTACTCCGTCGATTCCTGTTCCTATTGTATGATAATGTGAAAGTATGAAGTTATTCATTCCCCCCTTTAGATTGGTGCATGGAGCACAGCCCCCTCCCTTGTACACTTGGTGGAGATGCGGGGTATGCTCCCTGCTGTACAATGAACTGCAGTGCTGTGCTTATGTAGTATACATGTAAGATACAAAACCCATAGGCGAGGTAAGTTCTCATGAGTTTATGTGTAAGGCTTAAGGTTGATGCCATGAACATTTTGGATCTTCCCCATTTCACGGCACCAGTGACGTCAGTGTATATGGAGTTCATTCCAAGCACAGAGACGTTATCTTGAAAAACTGAAACAGTTGGAGTTCCCTTTCCATTCTGTGTGGCCAGTCATCCTGGGAACAGAAGGGAATGGATGAAAACGAATGAGTGACAAATATACAAAGGTCGGAGGGAGAAGTGGTAGTAATAGTGGAGGAGAGTTCAAAACATCAACAACAAAAAAGCAGAAACAGTACCAATAGGATACTGCAATGACCAATATTACTGTTATCCCTGCCATCATTATAAATACTGCTATAGATATTACTAGGATACTGCAATGACCAATATTACTGTTATCCCTGCCATCATTATAAATACTGCTATAGGTATTACTAGGATACTGCAATGATCAATATTACTGTTACCCCTGCCATCATTATAAATACTGGTATAGGTATTACTAGGATACTGCAATGACCAATATTACTGTTACCCCTGCCATCATTATAAATACTGCTATAGGTATTACTAGGATACTGCAATGACCAATATTACTGTTACCCCTGCCATCATTATAAATACTGGTATAGGTATTACTAGGATACTGCAATGACCAATATTACTGTTACCCCTGCCATCATTGTAAGTACTGCTATAGGTATTACTACAACAGAGCACAATAATAGCAACAGTAACAAGGATATGAATAATGTTAAAGATCATGATAATGTTTATATCATAACGTTTTCATAAAGTAGATGATTACAGATTAGGTTTAAACGAGTTCAGTTCAATTTATGTTGCGTACAGCCCAGCCGACCACATAAGCCATAACAGTTAACATCACGTTAAAAACAACTCTAAGTAATTAAAAGCCAACAGTTCAAAACCAAGCTCATAATTAACCTTTCAAGTCTAAAATGCGTTTAGAAATCTTTCCCTTACATATCATCAGATAATATGAAATCTTTTGATCTCTTGTAAAAACTGAAAAATTACGTCTGGGTGAACATCTCTGAAGAGGTTCTTTAAGGAGTCTGCTGTATAGTGCTTATGTCCCAGCATTCAATAAGAAGGTGTTTGATGCTAAGTTGTCCATCGTTTGCATGTACCATAGTGCTTCTTCATTTTTTAAAAGGTGCGAGCGAGTGTAGAATGTGTGACCTGTTTGAAACCTACATAACACTGTTTCTTTCCCACGGTTCCCTGGAACAGATGAGGGAATCTGTTTAAGGTCAGGGCGGATATATGGAGAAAGTATGTGTCTGTCTGGTTGTTCCAGTCTTCCTGCCAGATTTTTTTTTATCCATGTTTGTACTTTGAGTTTCAGATCTGTGTAAAGTATGAAAGATTTTGACATCTTTTCGGGTGTGGCATT
>CM060306.1:114915703-114918203 GCA_030674185.1 Monoplex corrugatus | reverse complement strand
GAAGAGAAAGAAGTAAGGAAAAAATGTGAGTGGATTTAGAGCATCTGAAGATAAGGTGAGCAGCATCGTGTTGTACTTTCTGGAGTCGGAGGGGAAGATTCTGTGGATAGCCAGCAAAGAGAGAATTACAGTAATTCAGTCTTGGAAGAACAAAAGCAGAAATGAGTGTTTTAGTGGCGTCCTCAAAGAGAAGATCGCGAACAGAACTGATACAAAAAAGCTCCAAGTAGCAAATACGACAAACAGGAAACAAAACGTTGAAAAGAAAAAAAATGAAATGTCCGATCAAGAGTAACGCCCAAATGCGCACACCCACAGAGGTCTGACAGGCCGTTTTCTACCTGGACAGAAGTGGGGACAGAGTCAGTGGACAAAGACTTAGATGCAAAGAACATCAAGTGTACGTGTGTGTGTGTGTGTGTGTGTGTGCGTGTGGGGTACATGTGTGTGTACATGTGTGTGTACGTGTGTGTACGTATGTGTGTGTGTACATTGTATGTGTATGTGTGTATTCAAAACAGAAAAAAAATTGGGTGTGAATGTGTATGTATTGATGTGTGCGTGTACGTGCATGTGTGAGTGCATGCCCGCGGGCGCATGTGTGTGTGTGCGTTGGGGGTCAAGTGGAAGGATACAGGGTTGGGGAGGGGTACTGAAGAATTGAAAAATTGGAGAAATAATCATACAGGGACATAGACTACTTTTACAGCGTCTCATCTGACAAGAGCTCTATGCACTTAAAAAAAAAGTATAAGTGATACAGGCGGTACAGTAAATACCTGTCAACCCATACCGCTATGGTCAAAGCAACAGCATAAACTGCATTAAGCGTAACTCCTTCTTTCGTTCATCGTCTTCATGGTCAGGCCATCATCATTATATGTCCTGCCACATGGCTTTGGTGATCATGGCCCTCCATATACATGTATCCCTTGTCGCCGCAAGCACATCTTCCACCCTCTCTGTGCTCAGCCATCCTGCAAGTCCGTCCAATATTTTCTCCCTGTATCCACCTGATGCTGTTTTTTCCCCTCCAGCTTTCCTGTTGTGACCAGATGCTCTAATTCCCTTTTCCTCATAAAATGGCCTATAAATGTTGCTTGTCTTTTTCCTAATCTTCATTATCAATGATCTTCTTGTGTCTGCCTCCATCAAGACTGTCTCGTTTGTTTTCTTTGCTGTCCATGGTCAGGCCATGCATGGGGATAAATATGACCTTTTTTTTTTTAGGGGGGGGGGGGGGAGTCCAGATCCTGCTGGCTGCCATGAAGACTGGTAGGGCTCCCGCGTCTCCTGGCGGGACAAGGTGAATGGGAGGAACCCCCCAGTACCTACAGGTGCATCCTGCTGATATGCAGGACCGGTACTGCTCCATCCCGAAAGGATCTCAGGGCCACCTCATTATCAAGAGAGCCATTACCGCTCACTGTACTGCCCAAATAGCAGAATGGATCTCCTGGCACGCACATCAGTGTATACACATCAACATACATATCTATCAACCAACACACACACTCGCGCGCGCGCGCACACACAGTTAAATACACACACACATTCATTCATACACACACTCACAATATCACCAGAGGCAGAGAGAGAGAGAAAGAGAGATACAGAGAGAGAGAAAGAGAGATACAGACAGACAGACAGACAGACAGAGACAGAGACAAAGAGAAAGAAAGAGAGAGAGAGAGAAAGAAAGAGAAAGAAGGAGAGAGAGAAAGAGACACAGAAAGAGAGTGATTGAGAGAAAGAAAGAGAGAGAGAAAGAGGAAGAGAGAGAGAGAGAAAGTGAGTGAGAGAGAGAGAGAAAGAGAAATAGTAAGAGAGAGAGAGAGAGAAAGAGAGAGAGAGAGAGAGAAAGAGAGAGAGGAGAGAGCTATCTATGTTTGTCAAAACTGTCAAAAGATGGCTGTTTTGGCAAGGTAATTACTCACAGCCTGTTTGAAAGAAACTATAAATCTTCACATCTTAACCCTTTGACTCCCGCACCCTATCCACTAGCTGCAAATACTTAACCTTTTGACTCTCTCACCCCATCCACCAGCTTCCTGCAGGACGCTGGTGGATAGGGTGAGGTAGTCAAAGGGTTAAATTTTTGTTTTGCTGGCGTGATTGACAATGATGGATGCTGGTGGACAGGGTGAGGGGTCAAAGGGTTAATCAAAGTGACTGCTAGCGTTCAAGCAAACAGGAACCAAAAATACAAAAAAATGAAGCAGAACGTGTATTTGACATAATAATGACAAGACAAGACAAGACGAGACAAGGCAAGGCAAGACAAGACAAGACGAGACAAGGCAAGACAAGACAAGGCAAGACAATACAATACAATACAAGACAAGACAAGACAAGGCAAGGCAAGACAAGGCAAGGCAAGACAAGACAAGGCAAGGTAAGGCAAGGCAAGACAAGACAATGCAAGACAAGGCAAGACAAGACAAGACAAGACAAGGCAAGGCAAGGCAAGGCAAGGCAAGGCAAGACAAGACAAGGCGAG
>CM060306.1:114908203-114910703 GCA_030674185.1 Monoplex corrugatus | reverse complement strand
TTGCTTTGCTAGCATAGTGACATTGCAGGATCCTGGTGGACAGGGTACAGGAGTCAAAGGGTTAAACTCTACTGAAGGCAAGGCAAAGCTCTATCATCACAGGAACCAACCAGCCCACGATAACTGAATGGATGTTGACCGTATGTGGACTGTATACTGTGTGTAGCAGAAGGTCGCTAGATGAGATTGGGGGCGGAAAGGGGGGGGGGGGGGGGGAGCGCGGGAATGCTTATCTTACATGCATAATCCAAATCATTGTTGAGAGTTCCATGAACAGCAAAAAAACAAACAAAAACAAAAAACAAACAAACAAACAAACAAACGAGACAGTCTTGATGGAAGCAGACACAAGAAGATCATTCATAAGGAAGATTGGGAAAAGACAGGCAACATTTATGGGCCATTTTACGAGAAAAAGGGAATTAGAGACCTGGTTACAACAGGAAAGCTGGAGGGAAAGAGAGCACCAGGTAGACCCAGGGAGAAAATATTGGACGGACTTGCAGGGTGGCTGAGGACAGAGAAGGTGGAATATGTGCTTGTAGCGACAAGATAGATAGATAGACAGACAGACAGACAGACAGACAGATAGATAGATAGATAGATAGACAGATGGATTGATAGATAGAGAGATAGAGAGATGATAAAATCAATAAAGACAAATAAATAAATACATTAATAAATAGATGAATAAATGAATAAATAGATAAACAAACCAACAAACAAACAAACAAATAAGTAAATAAATAAATAAATAAAATAAATAAATAAACGAATAAATAAATAAGTAAATATATAATAAACTACGTATATCTCAGCTATTTATGAACCACACTAAAAGGTATTTGAAAAGTATATTCATACTATTGTGAAACTCATCGAAAATAAAACGTTATTAAGATAATTCATTTTCAAGGTAAGTATAACAAGAAAACAACTTAAAAGAGTGTAGAGAGAGACATGTTGAATATGGCTTGATCACTTAGTTTTTTTTTTTTTTTTTTTTTTTTTTTTTTTACAGAAATGAAGATGATACAATAACATGTTCACAGAACTTTGTAACAATAGGGGAAGGGGGGGTACACGAGGGATGGAGAAAAGCACATACATTGGGAGAAAGAGAGAGAGAGAGAGAGAAAGAGAGAGAGAAAGAACAGACAGACAGACAGACAAACAGACAGAGACAGACACACAGAGAAACAGAGAGACAGAGAGAAATAAGACAGACAGACAGACAGACAGACAAAGAGAGATAGATAGAGAGAGAGAGCGACAGAGAGAGGAGAGAGAGAAAAGAGACAGAAGAAGACAGAAACAGACAGACAACAGACAGATAGATAGGAGACAGACAGAAGACAGAAAACAGAGAGATGAGATAGAGAGACAGAGAGAGAGAGAGAGAGAGAGATGCAGTGGTTTTGGGGTGCGGGTGAGAGAGAGAGAGATGGAGGTAGAGAGATTTAACATCGTTGTGTTGGCTAACTGTCAAACACGTACCTGTTGTGTATATAAACTACACACACACACACACACACACACACACACACACACACACACACACACACACCACACACACACACACACACACACACACACACACACACACACACACACACACACTTACACACACACACACACATCACTACACACACACACACACACACACACACACACACCACATCACACAGTCACACACACACACACATACACACATCGCCGCGCGACACACACACACACACACACACACACACACATTACACATACCCACGCATACTTATACACGAATGCACATATAACACGCGCACACACTTACGCACGCACACACACTCGCACATAAAACATAGAATCATGCACGCACGCGCCCCAGCTCGCTGACTGAACCTACGAAAAGAACACACACACACAACACACACGACGCGCCGCCGCGCCGCCAAACACACACACACACACACACACACACACACACACACACACACACACACACCACACACACACACACATACATACATACATACATACGAAAGCACAGGAAACACGCACCACATACACACACAGACAACACACACGCACAATACACGCACACACACACACACACACACACACACACCACACACACACACGCACGCACACACACACATACGAAAGCACAGGAAACACGCACACACATACACACATAGACACGTAGACACACACACACACACACGTAGAAAGGTAGACACATGCACACATACACACACATAAACACATACACGCGCACAATAAACATACACACATACAGACACAGACACATACACACATACACACGTACACACATATACACAAACACATACACATACATACACATATGCATACAGGCAAACATACACACGCAATGTACACACATACACACATGCATACATGGACACATAGACACACATACACATACACATGCATGCGCACACACATGTACACCACACACACACACACACACACACACACACACCACACACACACACACACA
>CM060306.1:114900703-114905703 GCA_030674185.1 Monoplex corrugatus | reverse complement strand
ACGTCTAAACAGACTTGGAACTGTCTTCACAGGTTCGTCATAAGCTTGGTATAGAGATTTGGATCAAACGTGCTTTTAGCAAACTGTATAAAGCTGATTGACTATATTGTTAAATGGCGACCAGTGTGTGTGTGTTTGTCTTTCTCTCTGTCTGTTGTCTGTCTGTTGTCTGTCTGTCTGTGTGTTGTGTTTGTGTTTGTGTTTGTGTTTGTGTCTCTGTCTGTGTGTTTCTGTCCCAATGTTGGTGTTGTCTCAATATAGGCGTTAACCCTATACCGGCTCATTACAGTTTCACACCACATACCACCAACCCTAAGTTCACTATGTCGAAGTCCCAGTGCCAGAAAGCCCATGGAAGTAAGAGATGTCAAGCTGCCATCAGATCCCCCACCCGGCACAGCTGTTGGGTCACTGAGGTGAAGTTCAACACCGCCTGTTCTGATCCAACATGGGTTTATGTGCAGGCTTATGGCTTGTGCCATGATTATTTTCGATTTTTCACCATCACATGACACCTGTGACGTTAGTGCACATGGAATTCATTCCAAGCTCGAACACGCCATCATGAGAAACTGAAACTGACCCAACATCTTGAGAAACTGAAACTGAGTCTGACCCAACATCTTGAGAAACTGAAAGTGAAACTGACCCAATATATTGGAGAAACTGAAACTGAAACTGACCCAACATCTTGAGAAACTGAAACTGACACTGACCGAATATCTTGAGAAACTGAAACTGAAACTGACCTAATATCTTGAGAAACTGAAACTGACCTAATGTCTTGAGAAACTGAAACTGACCTGTCTTGAGAAACTGAAACTGGCCTAATATCTTGAGAAACTGAAACTGAAACTAACCTAATGTCTTGAGAAACTGAAACTGAAACTGAAAACGACATAATATCTTGAGAAACTGAATCTAAAACTGAAAACTGATCCAATTCACCAAAGACACTGCCTACTAGGCCTGCTAATGACAGCAATCGTTCAGTCGCAGAGCCAGACAGAGTGAGAGACCTCCCCAGTAAGGACACCATCACCACGGCCCTTCAACGACAGTCTCCATGAACCACTGACACCATAGACCCCAACTTGAATTCACCTCAGACATGGAAACGGCAGAGGAAACCGAAATTGTGGTCACCGTGAAATCAGGTCAAGAAAGACCCACAAAACTTGGGCTATAACCATTTGATAATTTCATAATCATGAGGGCATGATGACTATGATACTTTGGAGTTCTGCCTAGGATTGAGACTGTGTAAAAAAAAAGCTGTGTAAAAAAAGCTGTACTCCACGCTTGCTGTTATGATATATCCTGGTGTCAACCAGGCCTGAGAGATACAGACACCTGTAGTGCTGCCAAGAAACCTGAGCAACACTCTCAATGACGCATCAGTAAAGTGGATGAGACTCGACAGAGTGATCCCAGTCTTCCCAATGGACCCAGAGCACGATTAACGCTGAACAGAGAAATCACCCACTCGTCTATGTGGTTCCAGTCTTTCGAGCGAGCCCGTGACACGTGTAATGGGGTTGGGAGTCACTTGGGGTAAAAATATTACCCTAATAATTTTTGAACTGATGGAGGCTCAAATCCACAACCTCCCAGTTAATAATCTGTTGTTTTCACCACTACATCACGACTATTGTGTTTTCCTCGAAATTCAGGATCTGATATCTTGAGTTCTGTGCCTGCCCGCAACATTAAAAATTGGCCTGTTTTGCTGTCTTTCTTAATGTTTCCATCATTCTGCTGGTGTCAGCTTGGTGTTTCAAAGGTCCCTCCCCCCCTTTTCACCTTTCAGTTCCTCAATTCAAAGCCTTGCCAGCGCGTAGGATTTTGCGCAGGCTCAGGGAGTCTGCCCAGTAATTGCTGGCAGATTTGGGTGGAACGTATATGCAATTGTCTGAGCGCGACGAATCCCCCCGTGAACAACCTCATAACTCCTTTATTCGAAACTTTCTGTAAGATTTACAAATGACGAGCTTGATTGTTAGTGGTCACACACGTGGGTTTTGATGGCTGTGACGAAATGGGCCAAGAGGACCCACACACAAAAGTAAGTGGCCACCCCCATGATCTCTGTACCGGTCTGCTGGTGGCTGGGCTTTAAAGAGATCAGGACAGGGGGCCTGCACTGCTCCCCCCTGTCTATCAGGTGCCAGGTAATTACCCTCAATCCCCTAGTTCCCCTCCCCTACCTTTCACCGCTGGCACAACACAGCCATTGCCCACCCACCGTTATACCCGTCAGAGGGCAGGGAAGTAGAGATTATGGGAGGGATAGAGGAGGGAGATGGAAGGGGGAGGGGGGTGGTGAAGGGGGAGAAGCAAAATCCTTTGGTGTAATCTGCAGGTCACCGCTGAAACGAAATCTTGTTTTTTTGCTGACTGTTTGGGGTGAGAAGATCGTGTCCTGGTTTTTGTTCTTCTTGTTCTCCTTCTATCCTTTCTTCTTCTTTTTCTTCTTCCTCTTGTTGTTGTTGTTGTTGTTGTTGTTCTTCCTCTTGTTGTTGTTGTTGTTCTTCTTCTTCTTCCTCTTCTTCTTGTTCTTGTTGTTTTTCTTCTTCTTCCTCTTCTTCTTGTTGTTGTTGTTTTTCTTCTTCTTCCTCTTCTTCTTGTTGTTGTTGTTCTTCTTCTTCTTCCTCTTCTTCTTGTTGTTGTTGTTCTTCTTCTTCTTCCTCTTCTTCTTGTTGTTGTTGTTCTTCTTCTTCTTCCTCTTCTTCTTGTTGTTGTTGTTCTTCTTCTTCTTCCTCTTCTTCTTGTTGTTGTTGTTTTTCTTCTTCCTCTTCTTCTTGTTGTTGTTGTTGTTCTTCTTCTTCCTCTTCTTCTTGTTCTTGTTGTTCTTCTCCTCCTCCTTTCTTCCTTCCTTTATTCCTTCCTTCCTTCCATTCTTTCTTTCTTTCTTTCATTCTTTCCTTTCTTCTTCTTCTCCATTTGTAGTTGTTGTTTTGTTTTTATTCTTCTTCTGCTTCTTCTTTCCCCCCCCCCCTTTTTTTTATTATTTTTTTTACTTCTTCTTCTTTGTCTGTCTGATTCTCTCCCTGCCTGTCCACGTTTCTGTCTGTCTGTCATAATATATGTATTCATTTGTTTGTTTTCATGATCAAATATCTTACTTCAATTTTGTTTGTCTGCTTTGTTTATTTGCTATTGATCATTTTCTTTGGCAGCATCATATTTTCTGTTGTTTCAATACAAGTACAGTTGCAATGGAGATAAGTAAGCTAACTTGGGAAATATACATCTTCCGTTATATTCATTTCATTCCAGTTCATTTCTCTTTCGATTCATTTCAAATTTAGATATGTATTGCTTTAGAGTAGCTTACACTCAAGATCTTGTATCTCAAGTTCAATTCTAGCCCGCAACACTAAAAACAAGTCTGTTCTCTGTCCATCTTAATGTGTCGGTCATTGTGGTGGTGCCAGCTTAGTCTTTCCTAAGTCTCTCGCCTCTGCTTCCCTTTTCAAGAAACACCACGATGGTGCCGATGGGACTCAGAGCACCAATGGCGAGGTACTGGTGCCTCAGGTCCCATCCTCGCCCTCGTGGTGTTTCTTGTAAATTGCTGGCAGATGTGGGTGGAATGGAGTTGTCCGAATGCGATGAGTCCCTGAACTACCGTAAACTTCCAAACTTTCTCAGGTCAGACTCAATGTGTTGCCAGTCAGTAACAATTTGTATTTACATAGTGAATCAGATAATGACAGTGAATCAGATAATGACAGTGAATCACATAATGGCACAGTGAATCACATAATGACACAGTGAATCAGATAATGACACAGTGAATCAGATAATGACAATGAATCAGACAATGGCATAGTGAATCAGATAATGACACAGTGAATCAGATAATGACACAGTGAATCAGATAATGGCACAGTAAATCACATAATGACGCAGAACTCAGAGAGTGATACAGTGAACTAGGTAATGACATAAAGCATCAAATGACACAATCAATTTGATAATGACTGTGAATCAAATGACATAATCAATTAGATAATGACACAGTGAATCAGTTATTGACACAGTGAATTAGATAATGACACAGTAAATCAAATGACACAAATGATTAGATAATGATACAGAAATCAGATAATGACACAATCAATTAGATAATGCCACAGTAAATCAGATAATGACAGTAAATCAAATAATGACACAGTGACTCAGATAATGGCAAAGTGAATAGGTAGTGGCCAAACTGTGTAGATTAGATTTTGTCAGTTTTTCATTGAAAACAAACATCTTTCCTGTTTGTACGTTGCACAATGACATCAAGATAAATATTTCTGAAGAACTCTGCGAAGATGTCTATACAAATGATGCTCTTAATATTAATAATAATAATGTTTATTTGTATAGCGCATATTCCATATAAAAACATGCTCACCAGCGCTTTACATTTCGCAAGAAAGGCAAAAGGTGATAAAAAAAAATGTTCACAATTACATACATAATAAGATAACAACAAACATTAAAGCTATACAAATAAAAAGACCACACAATATTAAAATTTAAACACTGACTTATGTAATGAAAAAAGATTAGCAAATTTTTCATATGAATAAAGAGGCATACTGTGTTTATATACTGCTGCGTGTGTGTGCTTGCGTACGTGTGTGTGTGTACGTGTGTGTGTGCGTGCGTGTGCGTTGCTGTGCGCGTGTGTGTATGTAAGAATGTGTTTGTGTGTGTGTGTTTGTGTGTGTGTGTGTGTGTGTGTGTGTGTGTGTGTGTGTGTGTGCGTGTGTGTGTGTATGTGTGTGTGTGCGTGTGCTATGTTTGCATGCGTGTGTGTGTGTTTGTGCATGCAATAGTTGTACATAAAATTATAATCAATATTTTGAATGAAGATACAAACAGAAAAATTCTAATTCATATACAGGAAAAACATTATAACTTCAGTATTACAGCATTAACACCTTGACTATCAAAATTACCTCACAAATTATAAACTATTCGCATATCATACATCACAATTT
>CM060306.1:114868203-114898203 GCA_030674185.1 Monoplex corrugatus | reverse complement strand
AATGCAAAAACTTAACCCTTTGACTCCCTCAACCTATCTGCCAGCTTCCTGCAGGAAGCCAGTGGATAGGGTGAGTAAGTCAAAAGATTAAGTTTTCACTTTGGTTGCATGGTTGAGAATGCAGGATACTGGTGGACAGGGTGCGGGAGTGAAGGGGTTAAGTATGTTCAGCAAGTATAGGCCTATCAAAAGTCTGCCTTTGTTCGTCTTCTTTCTTCCGTGGATGGAAATCAAGATTTCACGATTACTCCAACGTGCTGATTAGTTAATTGGTTAAGCAGGTAGGCAGATAGGTTGATAGGTATATGGTGTCTTCTTGATAGGTTATATGGTGTCTTCTTGATAGGTTATATGGTGTCTTATTGATAGGTATATGGTGTCTTCTTGATAGGTATATGGTGTCTTCTTGATAGGTATATGGTGTCTTATTGATAGGTATATGGTGTCTTCTTGATAGGTATATGGTGTCTTCTTGATAGGTTATATGGTGTCTTCTTGATAGGTATATGGTGTCTTCTTGATAGGTATATGGTGTCTTCTTGATAGGTATATGGTGTCTTCTTGATAGGTATATGGTGTCTTATTGATAGGTATATGGTGTCTTCTTGATAGGTATATGGTGTCTTCTTGATAGGTATATGGTGTCTTCTTGATAGGTTATATGGTGTCTTCTTGATAGGTTATATGGTGTCTTCTTGATAGGTATATGGTGTCTTCTTGATAGGTATATGGTGTCTTCTTGATAGGTATATGGTGTCTTCTTGATAGGTATATGGTGTTTTGATAGGTTATATGGTGTCTTCTTGATAGGTATATGGTGTCTTCTTGATAGGTTATATGGTGTCTTCTTGATAGGTATATGGTGTCTTCTTGATAGGTATATGGTGTCTTCTTGATAGGTATATGGTGTCTTCTTGATAGGTATATGGTGTCTTCTTGATAGGTATATGGTGTCTTCTTGATAGGTATATGGTGTCTTCTTGATAGGTATATGGTGTCTTCTTGATAGGTATATGGTGTCTTCTTGATAGGTTATATGGTGTCTTCTTGATAGGTATATGGTGTCTTCTTGATAGGTATATGGTGTCTTCTTGATAGGTATATGGTGTCTTCTTGATAGGTATATGGTGTCTTCTTGATAGGTATATGGTGTCTTCTTGATAGGTATATGGTGTCTTTTGATAGGTATATGGTGTCTTCTTGATAGGTATATGGTGTCTTCTTGATAGGTATATGGTGTCTTCTTGATAGGTATATATGGTGTCTTATTGATAGGTATATGGTGTCTTCTTGATAGGTATATATGGTGTCTTATTGATAGGTATATGGTGTCTTCATCTATTTATTTTTTCTATTTGTTAATTTGTTTGTGCATTCAAACTTTCTGTTTGAGAATGGCATTCATCAACACCAACAATTGATGCGTGTTGTTTTCGTGTTGGTCTTGTTGACGTGGTAAACAGACGTTGGAAGCCGTGTTCGCTTGAGTGGTCGTGATACGATTGCTTCCCACCCCCACTCCAGTGACAATGAGGAGCTGAGGCTTAGGGCACTGATATCTGTAGCCAGCTACCTGTGGGCCCGTCGTGGGGGGTGGGGGGTGGGGCGTCACTTTGACCTCACTCCAGGACGACAGAGCGCCTATCCTCTAATGGCAAAGTCTTTGCCTTCCTGCTAGACATTGCCGCCGACAGCCACTAACACTGTCCACTCCTAAAGACCTGGATTATAACCCGTGTGGTCCAATTTTCCTGCTCGGAGGGTCTGGTCTGGTGGCGAGGGCTAGAGAAACTATGGAAAGACCTCAAAGAGAAACATAGCGCCCTTAGCAAAAAAACAGATTCAGCGAGTAGGAGAAGGAGCAAAAAGAATGAACACCCAAGATTACTTCTTTCAAGATTGATTCTGCTGGCCTTAATTGGCTGCCATCTTGTGTCACGCTCACGTGGTCCTGTTCTCCGTCACATGACCTGACAATTGACTCTGTGGACGATGTTCCTGTGAGGATGATGGGTGTTGGATGGATGTATGGGGGCGAGACACGGAGTACAGGTAGGTAAGGTTTATGACTGTGATCCCATGAAGTGTCCTAGTGTAAACCAGAGGGGGAAAATATGTGTGTGTGTGCGTGTGTGTGTGTGTGTGTGTGTGTGTGTATGTGTGTGTGCGGGGGGGGGGTGTTTCTCTCTCTCTCTCTCTGTTTT
Organism: Monoplex corrugatus; assembly: GCA_030674185.1. Classification (NCBI taxonomy): domain Eukaryota; kingdom Metazoa; phylum Mollusca; class Gastropoda; order Littorinimorpha; family Ranellidae; genus Monoplex; species Monoplex corrugatus. The sequence continues at coordinate 114,895,999 of CM060306.1, read as the reverse complement.
TTGTGTGTGTGTGTGTGTGTGTGAGAGAGAGAGAGAGAGAGCGAGTGAGTGAGTGTGTGTATGTGAGTGAGTGTGTGTGTGTGTGTGTGTGTGTGTGTGTGTGTGTGTGTGTGTGTGTGTGTGTGTGTGAGTGTGTGTGTCTGTGTGCATCTCGCGATCGAAACACATATTCTGATATGTACATGTATGTGTGATATTTTAAGCACTGCACTCAGTGTCTTGTAAAATATATAAATCGCTGCGAGCCCAAATAAGTTTGGAGGATAGCGTTGTACAAAAATGATTCATTATTATTATTACTATTACTATTATTATTATTATTATTATTATTATTATTATTATTATTATTATTATTATTATTATTTATTATTATTATTTCATTATTATTATTATTATTATTATTATTATTATTATTATTATTATTATTATTATTATTATTATTATTATTATTATTATTATTACTATTATTATGTGTGCGCTTATGACCATAGGTATGTAAGTATCTATGTTTAGACATTGTTGCTATCTTATTCATTTGTGCACATGTATTAATGTATGTATGATGATGTGTGTGTATGCGTGAAATGTTGGTGCTTCTGAATGTACAGTAATACACTGAATGTCTTTCTGACTTAAGTAATACGTAGAGAGCACAGATGAGTTTCGAGAATAACTCTTGTCACAGGTAGGGAGATAGAAGGCAGTTGTGTTGTTGTTGTTGTTGTTGTTGTAGTTGTTGTTGTTGTTGTTGTTGTTGTTGTTGTTGCTGCTGTTGCTGCTGTTACTGGGTGGTGACGGGTACACAGACTGTTTCACTCACCACACTTGCGCAATCTCATACCTCTCTCTCTCTCACTGTCTCTCTCTCTCTCTCTCTCACTGTCTCTCTCGCTCTCGCTCTCTCTCACTCTCTCTCTCTCTCTTTCTCTCTCGGTCTGTCTGTCTTCCTCTCTTACATGTAAACACAAGAGACTATCTGACGTCTCTATACTGTTATACGACTAAAGAAGAAAAGCAGGATGATATACTATTTCTAAACAACCCTGCTCAACACAATAGACTATATCGAAATGATGTAAGGTATGCAACAATGACAAAGCGCCAGAAAAACACGAACACACAGTACTTGTGCGCGATGGGCCTTTGGGATATACACACTTTGAATTACACAGTCACTGTTGCTGTCTCTGTCCCTCAATATCACTACAGTGTACATGTACTGCGTGCTGGTTTCGGCCGTCGATCACATGGGAAGAGAAGACACAGTGCACTGGCACCTGGGGATGCCAGCAACTGGGACAGCCGACACATTACCTGGCTAAACATAGGAAAATTAAAATCCATTATTCGTATTCTTCAGACACCTGAAGTTCTTCTGAGTGTCTCTACTGACTATAGCAACACTTTCATGATAAACAGCTTCGTTTCGTTTCGTTTTGTTTTTTGTTTAGTTTTTTTACGTCAGCACCCACCACAGGTGATATGGCTAACGGGGATAACCATCCCAAGAAAGTGGGGGAAGGGGGACTTATCTAATCCTATACTGATATCACCAGAACAACAATGATGTTTAGATGGGACAGTAAGAAGGCCAGTTTTAATGTAGAGCACCCCGGGCGATAAACAGCGGCAGCTACCAGTTCAACTTATTAGTGTTGCTACACCTTCCACATTCTTCACACTCAAGCTTGTATGATAGCCACACTCGAAGCCTTCATGAGAGCGGTATACACACGTCCAGTCTCTCTCCAGCCTCCTTTCCAAGTCCCTCAAGTCTCCCGCCTCTCACCCACGCTTTCTCCAGAAGTAGTCCTCTCGCTCTGGCACCACCCCTCGCGTACATTTACATCAACGTTCATGTTAGAAATTACCTTAACTGACCATTGCAAGGGATAGATGCAAATGGAGGGCCATGATCACCGACTCCATGTGGAAGGGCACATGATGATGATGATGATGACCATTGCAAAAACAACATGTCGCTACGACATCATATATTCTCCACCATCCACAGCTGTTATTCCTCAAATCAGTTACAGCATCAACAATAACATAATGTATATTCAGATTATAATGGTAAGTCTTATCTCCTTCAAAACTATGTTAGTCATCCATTCCTCCAGTCACAAACGTGTGCGCGTGTCTGTATGCGTGCGTGTATGTGGGAATGGTTCTGGGAAGCGGGGACAGTGATGGTATGTCATCCCATGACTGCCATCCGGAAATGCCTTAACTATGGCTTGACACTGGAGACAGATAGATAACCCTTGGGCCCTACACCATGGCCGGACTAATGCATCCTCTGACGAGTATCATGTGGATTTGTTGATCTTTCTTTTATAAACTGGACGGGAACCACTATTACTGTCTCTTTCCCAGCTTCAATGATTAATATATATATATATATATATATATATATAGAGAGAGAGAGAGAGAGAGAGAGCGAGAGAGAGCGTAAAGGATGAAGGATGAAGGAAACCGTTTTAGTCTATGACAGCACTATACAACAACAACAACAACATCAACAATAGTAACAATAATAATAATAATAATAATAATATGCAGTAACGATCCCAATGTGTAAATATAATCGTCAGCCACACAGGACAGTGTGTGTAAGTACCATGTACCACGCAATTGACACATTTAATCAGCAGGACAGTGTGTGTAAGTACCATGTACCACGCAATTGACACATTTAATCAGCAGGACAGTGTGTGTAAGTACCATGTACCACGCAATTGACACATTTAATCAGCAGGACAGTGTGTGTAAGTACCATGTACCACGCAATTGACACATTTAATCAGCAGGACAGTGTGTGTAAGTACCATGTACCACGCAATTGACACATTTAATCAGCAGGACAGTGTGTGTAAGTACCATGTACCACGCAATTGACACATTTAATCAGCAGGACAATATGAACTTTAATTAAAGAGATCGTTAGGAGTTTGTTCACGAAGGATTCATCACACCCGAACAATTCCATATTCGCGCCACCAAAATCTGCCAACAATTTATCTGGCAGACTCCTTAAGCCTGCGCAAAAACCTACGCACTGGCGAGGTATTCAAATATGGAAGGGGGGGTGGAAAAGAAGAGAAGGACCAATGAAATACATATACTTTGTTGACACCACCAGAATGATAGAAACATTAAGATGGGCAGCGTGGAGGTCAGTTTTTAATGTTGTGAGCTGGGACTGAACTGGAGATATCTGATCTTGAGTCCAGGGCTCCATCAACAACAGCAACAACAACAAAACAAAAACAGCAACAAAAAACAAACAAACAAAAACAGCCTGCCTAAAAGTGTGAAAAATGAAATGTGAATGGCCAGGTTTTAGTCAATTCAAATCTGTGGAGGGCAAGAGAAGAATGAGAATAGGTGTATTACATAGCAGGGTAGAATGATCGTAAGCAGGTAGAACGCCTGTAACGGGGCAGAATGACTAAGCAGGTGGACTAAGTGTGCCCTTTGCGGCATTTGAGGACCAGCGAATAATGCCAGCCCGACAGGAAAGAGTGTGTGTGGATATGTGTCGATTGACACACGTTGCAAAGTTCATGGAGTGTTGAGCTGTGAAGAATGAGGCGTCTTCAGCCCTTGTCTTTACGCAGCTGCTGCCGACACTGTCTGTCGACTGGTTTCACGTGCTGCCAAATGTGCCATGCGTCTTTCTCTCTGTCTCTGTCTCTCTCTCTCTCTCTCTCTCTCACTGTCTGTCCGTCTGTCTGTCTGTCTAGCTGGCTGTTTGTCTCGCTGTTTCTGTCTCTGTCCGTCTGTCTGGCTGGCTGTCTGTCTGTCTCTGTCTCTCTGTCTCTTTCTGTCTTTCTTTGTCTGTCTCCCCTCTCTCTGTCTGTCTGACTCTGTCTCTCTGTCTCTGTCTCTCTGTCTCTCTCTTTTGTTTCTCTCTCTGTCTCTCTCTCTCTTTCTGTCTGTCTGTCTCCCCCTCTCTGTCTGACTTTGTCTCTCTGTTTCTCTCTCTCTCTCTTCTGTTTCTCTATCTCTTTCTCTCTGTGCCTGTCTATCTGTCTGTCCTCCCTCCCTCCTCCCCCCCTCCCCCCTCTCTCTCTCTCAGTGTGTCTCTTTTATTGTCTCTGTGCCGCTCTCTGTCCAGCTGTCTGTCTGTCTGTCTGTCTCTCTCCCCCTCCCTCCCTCTCTCTCTCCCTGCCGTCTGCCACTCAAAGAGCGCCTGCTGCCGTCAAAATGTCATGCCCACAGAACAGATCTTGGGCCAGGATCAACTACTTTCGCCCCTTGTAACATCCCGCCCTTGCCGTGTTTCCCACAGACTGTAGCCATGTTTCCCACAGGTTTTGTAGCTATGTTTCCCACAGGTTTTGTAGCCATGTTTCCCACAGGTCCTGTAGCCATGTTTCCCACAGGCCATACAATGTTGTAGCCATCAGGTTGTAGCCATGTTTCCCACAGGTCCTGTAGCCATGTTTCCCACAGGTCCTGTAGCCATGTTTCCCACAGGCCATACAATGTTGTAGCCATCAGGTTGTAGCCATGTTTCCCACAGACTGTGCAATGCTGTGGACATGTTTCCTACAGGTCCTGTAGCCATGTTTCCCACAGGCCCTGTAGCCGTGTTTCCCACAGGTCCTGTAACCATGTTTCCCACAGGTCCTGTAGCCATGTTTCCCACAGGCCCTGTAGCCGTGTTTCCCACAGGTCCTGTAGCCATGTTTCCCACAGGTCATGTAGACATGTTTCCTACAGGTCATGTAGCCATGTTTCCCACAGACTGTAGCCATGTTTCCCACACACTGTACATTGCTGTAGCCGTGTTTCCCACAAGCTGTAGCCATGTTTCCCACAGACTGTAGCCATGTTTCCCACAGGTCCTGTAGCCATGTTTCCCACAGGTCCTGTAGCCATGTTTCCCACAGGTTGTACAATGCTGTAGCCATGTTTCCCACAGGTCCTGTAGCCATGTTTCCCACAGGTTGTACAATGCTGTAGCCATGTTTCCCACAGACTGTAGCCATGTTTCCACAGACTGTAGCCATGTTTTCCACAGACTGTAGCCATGTTTCCCACAGGTCCTGTAGCCATGTTTCTCACAGGTTGTACAATGCTGTAGCCATGTTTCCCACAGACTGTAGCCATGTTTCCCACAGATTGTAGCCATGTTTCCCACAGGTCCTGTATCCATGTTTCCCACAGGTTGTACAATGCTGTAGCCATGTTTCCCACAGACTGTAGCCATGTTTCCCACAGATTGTAGCCATGTTTCTCACAGACTGTAGCCATGTTTCCCACAGACTGTAGCGTGCTGTAGTACAGTTTCCCACAAATTCTGTAATCATGTTTCCCACAGATTTACAGTCCTGTAGCCATGTTTCCCATGGGCTGTAGTGTGCTGTAGCCATGTTTCCCACAGGCTGTATTGTACTGTAGCCATGTTTCCCAGGGACTGTAGTGTGCTGTTGCCATGTTTCCCACAGGTTGTACAATGCTGTAGCCATGTTTCCCACAGGTTGTACAATGCTGTAGCCATGTTTCCTGCAGACTTTAGCCATGTTTCCAACAGACTGTAGTGTGCTGTTGCCATGTTTCCCACAGACTAGTGTGCTGTTGCCATGTTTCCCACAGACTGTAGTGTGCTGTTGCCATGTTCCCCACAGGTTGCATTGTACTATAGCCATGTTTTCCACAGACTGTAGTGTGCTGTTGCCATGTTCCCCACAGGTTGCATTGTACTATAGCCATGTTTTCCACAGACTGAAGTGTGCTGTAGCCTTGTTTCCTACAATTTGTGGCATACTGTAGCTATGTTTCCCACAGGCTGTAGTGTGCTGGAGCCATGTTTCCCACTGGTCCTGTAGCCATGTTTCCTAAAGGCAGTAGCATGCTGTAGCCTTGTGTCCTACAATTTGTAGCGTGCTGTAACCATGTTTCCATAGGTCCTGTAGCCATGTTTCTATAGGTCCTGTAACCATGTTTCCATAGGTCCTATAGCCATGTTTCTATAGGTCCTGTAGCCATGTTTCTCATAGGTCCTGTAACCATGTTTCTCATAGGTCCTGTAACCATGTTTCCATAGGTCCTGTAGCCATGTTTCTATAGGTCTTCTAACCATGTTTCCATAGGTCCTGTAGCCATGTTTCTATAAGTCCTGTAGCCATGTTTCTATAGGTCCTGTAACCATGTTTCTATAGGTCCTGTAGCCATGTTTCTATAGGTCCTGTAACCATGTTTCTATAGGTCCTGTAGCCATGTTTCTATAGGTCCTGTAGCCATGTTTCTATAGGTCCTGTAACCATGTTTCCATAGGTCCTATAGCCATGTTTCTATAGGTCCTGTAGCCATGTTTCTCATAGGTCCTGTAACCATGTTTCTCATAGGTCCTGTAACCATGTTTCTCATAGGTCCTGTAACCATGTTTCCATAGGTCCTGTAGCCATGTTTCTATAGGTCCTGTAGTCATGTTTCTCATAGGTCCTGTAGTCATGTTTTTCATAGGTCCTGTAGTCATGTTTCTCATAGGTCCTGTAGTCATGTTTCCATAGGTCCTGTAGCCATGTTTCTCATAGGTCCTGTAGCCATGTTCCCATAGGTCCTGTAGCCTTGTTTCCATAGGTCCTGTAGCCATGTTCCCATAGGTCCTGTAACCATGTTTCCATAGGTCTTGTAGCCATGTTCCATAGGTCTTGTAGCCATGTTCCCATAGGTCCTGTAGCCATGTTCCCATAGGTCCTGTAACCATGTTTCCATAGGTCCTGTAACCTTGTTTCCATAGATCCTGTAGCCATGTTTCTCATAGGTCCTGTAGCCATATCCCATAGGTCTTGTAGCCATGTTCCCATAGGTCCTGTAGCCATGTTCCCATAGGTCCTGTAACCTTGTTTCCATAGGTCCTGTAGCCATGTTCCCATAGGTCCTGTAGCCATATCCCATAGGTCTTGTAGCCATGTTCCCATAGGTCCTGTAGCCATGTTCCCATAGGTCCTGTAGCCATATCCCATAGGTCCTGTAGCCATGTTCCCATAGGTCCTGTAACCATGTTACCATAGGTCCTGTAGCCATGTTCCCATAGGTCCTGTAGCCATGTTCCCATAGGTCCTGTAGCCATGTTCCCATAGGTCCTGTAGCCATATTCCATAGGTCCTGTAACTATGTTACCATAGGTCCTGTAGCCATATTCCATAGGTCCTGTAGCCACATTCCATAGGTCCTGTAGCCATATTCCATAGGTCCTGTAGCCACATTCCATAGGTCCTGTAGCCATGTTACCATAGGTCCTGTAGCCATGTTACCATAGGTCCTGTAGCCATATTCCATAGGTCCTGTAGCCATGTTACCATAGGTCCTGTAGCCATGTTACCATAGGTCCTGTAGCCATGTTACCATAGGTCCTGTAGCCATATTCCATAGGTCCTGTAGCCATGTTACCATAGGTCCTGTAGCCATGTTACCATAGGTCCTGTAGCCACATTCCATAGGTCCTGTAGCCATGTTACCATAGGTCCTGTAGCCATGTTACCATAGGTCCTGTAGCCATATTCCATAGGTCCTGTAGCCATATTACAATAGGTCCTGTAACCATGTTACCATAGGTCCTGTAGCCATATTCCATAGGTCCTGTAACCATGTTACCATAGGTCCTGTAGCCATATTCCATATATCCTGTAGCCATGTTACCATAGGTCCTGTAGCCATATTCCATAGGTCCTGTAACCATGTTACCATAGGTCCTGTAACCATGTTCCATAGGTCCTGTAGCCATATCCCATAGGTCTTGTAACCATGTTACCATAGGTCCTGTAGCCATATTCCATAGGTCTTGTAACCATGTTACCATAGGTCCTGTAACCATGTTACCATAGGTCCTGTAGCCATATTCCATAGGTCCTGTAGCCATATCCCATAGGTCCTGTAGCCATATTTCATAGATCTTGTAACCATGTTACCATAGGTCCTGTAGCCATATTCCATAGATCCTGTAGCCATATTCCATAGGTCCTGTAACCATGTTACCATAGGTCCTGTAACCATGTTCCCATAGGTCCTATAGCCATGTTCCCATAGGTCCTGTAGCCATGTTCCCATAGGTCTTGTAGCCATATTTCCCACAGGACGAAGCGTGTTGTTACCAACGTGCTGTAGAAGCAATCAGCGGTCAGTTGAATGTTACAGAACAGTAGAAGCAAATCAGTCTGTTTGTTTGTTGAATATTATAATATAGTAGAAACGATCAGTGTGTTGCATATTATAACATAGTAGAAGCAATCAACCTGTTAGTTTGAAACAATCTGCCTTTTTCGATTGATCGTTCAATAACAATAGAAAGAGACAGCCGAAGCTGTGTTTGAAATACCACTGGCCGTTTTGAATAATAACGTAAGAAGACAGAACTATTGGTGAGTATGTTGCCAGGGCCAATAACCATTGATAAACAGCAGGTACAGCCTGCTAACGGGAGGCTTTCCGTAACGTAGAAAGATGTGGCTTGAGTGTATCCATGCCAGCCCGGTGTTGTATTCTTCTTTTTTCAAATCGCCGCATTTGGGCGAGATTTCCTTTGTACTCAGCCCCACCCAACCCCCATTTTCTTAATGACCACAGAAGCTGGCACAGTTTTTACAATGCGATAATGATGGTGATGAGGATGATGATCATGATGCTATGGAGTTCCATCTAGGATTGAGACTGCGTGATAGGGCTACACTCTATGATTACTATCATAATATATCCTAGCGACAAACCAGGCCCAAGAGATACAGACACCTGCGGTGTTGGTCAGAAGATTAGAGCAACACCTTCGTTGACGCATCCGTGAGGTGGATGGGATTCAACTGTGGTCTCAGTCTTCCCAATGAGCCCATAGCACGCTCCGCTCTGGATTGAGCCGAAAAATCCCACAGTGATTTTTGAAGGGACTGATGGGGATTCAAACCCACAATCTCCCAGTCACTAGTCAGTTGCACTAACCACTACACCACGGCGACTAGTCAGTGTTGTATCCTTGCTAGCCTTGTGCTATACCTTTGATAGTGATGTGTTCTTGGTAGCCAAGTGTTGTATCCCTGCTAGCCAAGTGTTGTATCCTTGCTAGCCCTGTGTTGTATCCTTGCTAGCCAAGTGTTGTATCCTTGCTAGCCCTGTGTTGTATCCTTGCTAGCCCTGTGTTGTATCCTTGCTAGCCCTGTGTTGTATCCTTGCTAGCCTGGTGTTGTATCCTTGCTAGCCCTTTGTTTTATCCTTGCTAGCCCTGTGTTGTATCCTTGCTAGCCAAGTGTTGTATCCTTGCTAGCCCTGTGTTGTATCCTTGCTAGCCTGGTGTTGTATCCTTGCTAGCCCTGTGTTGTATCCTTGCTAGCCTAGTGTTGTATCCTTGCTAGCCCTGTGTTGTATCCTTGCTAGCCCTGTGTTGTATCCTTGCTAGCCTAGTGTTGTATCCTTGCTAGCCTAGTGTTGTATCCTTGCTAGCCCTGTGTTGTATCCTTGCTAGCCTGGTGTTGTATCCTTGCTAGCCTGGTGTTGTATCCTTGCTAGCCTAGTGTTGTATCTTTGCTAGCCTGGTGTTGTATCCTTGCTAGCCTGGTGTTGTATCCTTGCTAGCCCTGTGTTGTATCCTTGCTAGCCCTGTGTTGTATCCTTGCTAGCCCTGTGTTGTATCCTTGCTAGCCTGGTGTTGTATCCTTGCTAGCCTGGTGTTGTATCCTTGCTAGCCTGGTGTTGTATCCTTGCTAGCCTGGTGTTGTATCCTTGCTAGCCCTGTGTTGTATCCCTGCTAGCCTGGTGTTGTATCATTGCTAGCCTGGTGTTGTATCCTTGCTAGCCTGGTGTTGTGTCCTTGCTAGCCCTGTGTTTTATCCTTGCTAGCCTGGTGTTGTGTCATTGCTAGCCTGGTGTTGTATCCTTGCTAGCCCTGTGTTGTATCCTTGTTAGCCCTGTTTGTATCCTTGCTAGCCTGGTCTTGTATCCTTGCTAGCCCTGTGTTGTATCCCTGCTAGCGCTGTGTTGTATCCTTGCTAGCCCTGTGTTGTATCCTTGCTAGCCTGGTGTTGTGTCATTGCTAGCCTGGTGTTGTATCCCTGCTAGCCTGGTGTTGTGTCCTTGCTAGCCCTGGTGTTGTGTCCTTGCTAGCCCTGTGTTGTGTCCTTGCTAGCCTGGTGTTGTATCCTTGCTAGCCTGTGTTGTATCCTTGCTAGCCCTGTGTTGTGTCCTTGCTAGCCTGTGTTGTATCCTTGCTACCCCTGTGTTGTATCCTGCTAGCCTGGTGTTGTATCCTTGCTAGCCTGGTGTTGTGTCCTTGCTAGCCCTGTGTTGTGTCCTTGCTAGCCTGGTGTTGTATCCTTGCTAGCCTGTGTTGTATCCTTGCTAGCCCTGTGTTGTGTCCTTGCTAGCCTGGTGTTGTATCCTTGCTACCCCTGTGTTGTATCCTGCTAGCCTGGTGTTGTATCCTTGCTAGCCTGTGTTGTATCCTTGCTAGCCTGGTGTTGTATCCTGCTCGCCTTGTTTGTATCCCTACCAGTTTGGTGTTGTATCCTTGCTAGCCTGGTGTTGTATCCTTGCTAGCCTGGTGTTGTATCCTTGCTAGCCTTTTGTTGTATCCTTGCTAGCCTAGTGTTGTATCCTTGCTAGCCCTGTGTTGTATCCTGCTACCCCTGTGTTGTATCCTTGCTAGCCTAGTGTTGTATCCTTGCTAGCCCTGTGTTGTATCCCTGCTAGCCCTGTGTTGTATCCTTGCTAGCCTGGTGTTGTATCCTTGCTAGCCCTGTGGTGTATCCTTGCTAGCCTGTGTAGTATCCTTGCTAGCCTAGTGTTGTATCCTTGCTAGCCTAGTGTTGTATCCTTGCTAGCCTAGTGTTGTATCCTTGCTAGCTTAGTGTTGTATCCTTGCTAGCCTGTGTTGTATCCTTGCTAGCCTAGTGTTGTATCCTTGCTAGCCTGTGTTGTATCCTTGCTAGCTGTATTGTATCCTTGCTAGCCTGGTATTGTATCCTTGCTAGCCTGGTGTTGTATCCTTGCTAGCCTGGTGTTGTATCCTTGCTAGCTTAGTATTGTATCCTTGCTAGCCTGGTATTGTATCCTTGCTAGCCTGTGTTGTATCCTTGCTAGTCTATTGCTGTATTCTCGCTGGCCTGCTGATGTGTCTTTGCTTGTGATGTATCCTTGGAAGTGTTGTATCCTCGCTAGCCCAGTGTTGTGCAGAACGGTGTAATCCAGTGGATATCTGCAGTATATGCCTGTTTGTGGGTGAGCGTGGAGGTAGCGGGGAAAAGAAAGCGGGGTGGAGAGGGAGGGTGGGGAGTGGGGTGGGTGTGGGGTGGGGACGGGGAGGGAAGCAGTGAGTGTTTGGCACACACGTTGGCATCAAAGCATTGATAAGTGTTGTTGTTAATGAGGTGTGCCTAGAGCAAAAACAGATAGGGTGTCGGGCTAAGTTCAGGGCGTTCAGCTACTGCCAGCTCCTATGTACTGCAAGTCACTAAGGGGGATACAGGGGGGGGGGGGGGGAGGCGGATGGGGAGGGGGAGGAGGGAGAAGGGGGTTGTGCGGTGTGTCTGTGCCTGGCCTTCTTTCTTCACCAGATGTACCACATGGGGTGGGGGGTGGGGGTGGGGATGAGATGGGTGATGGCCGGAGGGAGAATCACAGCAGGTGATTAAGATTCTGCTGCTTCCATTGTCCCCCCCTCTCCCTGCCCTCCCCCCCCTCCTCTTGATAATCTTCGGTGCCACAAGGAGCAGGTGTACAGACGTCGATGATTGACCCAGCCCTTTCTGTACCGCAAGACAAACAACTGCGCAGACCTAAGTTTAAATGACTCAGCTTTGTCTGTGACAGTCGTTTGGGTGGATACAAATGCTTACTTCTTTGTGACAGTATTTCTGATTCAGCGCTTGCATGGTTCAAAGCTTACCTCAGAGACAGAATACAGAAGGCTTTTGTCAATGACCAAAGTCCACAGAGTGCTGATGTACAATTGATTAGGTATTTTGTCCTTTGCATAATCCAGTTCAGTTCGTATTATGTGCAAAACTCCTTTCTTTGTTGATGAAAAAAATATGTCCAATCAGTCATTTACAGACAGTATACGATTGTACTCCTCCTGTCCTTCATACAAAACATGTTATACCATCCGAGTTAGTCTTGCTAGCCTGCTGTTATTGATTTATTGAGAACTGTCTCTCATGTATAAAAAAGATTGGATGACAGAGAGCAAACTAAAACTCAAGGATGAAAAAAGCAAACAAACAAACATACATACAAACAAACAAACAAACAAACAAACAAACAAACAAACAAACAAACTGAAACCCTTCTCATCAAGTTAAAAAGAACATGTTCTGTATTTGCGCAACAGACATTTCCATGCGTGTTGACAGTACTAGCATTGTATTCACACCTTTAGTCACAGACTTGGGTTTTACAATCTGTGATGAAATGTGATATTTCACTTGAGTTTCATGCCTCTAACGTTTCTCGCTCAGCCTTTCAAGAAAATGGTAGTGTCAGTGCATTTGTCGAATGAGAAGTAGACAGTGCATGTAGAATTCATTCCGAGCACGGAGACGTCATCTTGAGAAACCGAAACTGGCTGTTCAGAGTACATTCTTGCCAAAGTACGAAATGTTCAAATTCTGCTCCAAGACTTGTTTTAAAGACTAGCAAATATAATAATAATAATAATGATAATAATAATTATGATGATGGAGTTGATAATAATAATAATAATAATGATAATGATAATAATGATGATAATAATAATAATGAAATAATAATAATAATAATAATAATGCGCTCCAGTTCAAGCTGGGATAGACTTCAAACTCTCAACTGTCTATTACACCTTTTTCTCTTAATTACCCCTGGCTATATTCCTAATCTCATCACCGTTTATACTCCTACACAGCTCTGGTCATCATAAAATAACCGTATTTTCTACGTTCCTTGTGTAAAGAATAACACTTTCTGCCAATGTTCATTTTTCTTTCTGTGCACTTCAACAATGGCACGAGCTTCCCTGAGGCAATCGTCAGTTGCAGTCTTTGTCCTCTATTAAGGGAGCTCTAAAAACATGATCTTTTCAAACAATACTGTTGTACTCGTATGACTGGTTGTCTGAGGTAATGCTATTTGTGTATCATCATCACCATCATCATCATCATCATCATCATCATCATCATCATCATCATCATCATCATCATCATCATTATCATCATCATCAACATCATCATCATCATCATCATCTTTGTGTATGTTTCACTGATTTGTTTGTAGGCCTGTGTCAGCGTTTGTGCGTTCGCCAACATGCGGTCCTGTGTAAGGCATTGTCTTGTGCATACTTACGTGCACATCTTTATATCTGTCTCTGTGTGTCTGTGTGTTGGTGTGGGCATATTATTATTTTTTGACGTATCAACTTTAATGACACGACACAATGATAATAAATGATTACAGCAAAATATCAGACTATGATGATGTGAACATGCTACTGACTGAATTAATTTGACTGTCTAAAGGTTCATTGAAATGTTGCTATCTTTTCCTCGCTGATAAATGCATTAAACATGAAAATATAAAAACATGTGTTTATGAGTTTAAAAAATCGTACACACAAAAAAGCCCATTAGATTAATGGAAATGAAAGAGCAATAAATGCTTAAAAACAAGACCAAATAACAATCACTGCTTTCTCACACGACATGTGTTCATACAATATTAACTTTTATCCTGGGAGTAAAGCTGTATCTGTCAATTAGCTTACTAATGACCTTTCCTGCATTACTTGCCGCCGTATATTTAACCGTTGAACTAGACAAACAGAAATGAGAAAGGACTAAAAGACTTAGATATATGAATCAAATATTCACAACACTTATGCGTTATCTTTGTTATAACTCAGTTCTATTCTACATAATCAGCCAAAAATGTCACAAGACAGGAACCGTGTTGATGGCATGAATTTCTGGTAATTTAGAATATTTGTTAAAAGGTTTAAGTATAAAAGCCCTGGCGCGCACCAAGTCATGAACACCTAGTAAGAATAGGCGAGGACTGGTCATTCATTTCATCGTGTCTGTACAGCACCACAATCCTCAGTCTACGACTAGTTAGGGTGTGTGTGGTTTTATAAATTCATAACCACATGTGTTTATATTTTTGTGTTTAACGCATTCATCAGCTAGGACAAGATGGCAACATTTCAATGAAGACATAAATCACATTCATATTCGTTTCTTTTGTCATAATGGATTTGCCATCTGAAACTCGGGCTGCTCTTCCTTTTAAGAGCGCGTCGCCTCAGTGCAGCGCCACCCATTTTTTTTATCAAGACTTCAAACAGTCAAAAAGGCTAATTGGTCTGCAAGGGGAGGGACATGGGAAATCAACCTATCTCTCCAATATTTTTATGAAGGAAGCCGGGCAATGCCCTCCTTTTGACGATTTTCAACTGCCGTGAGATCTTTAGCGTGTGCAGACCAGAAGGTACACGAGTCCGACTCGTTTTTTCGTCCCCTTTCGAAGGACTAGACATTCATTCGATTTTCCGGTCAAAGTGAGTAGGAAAGTCGAGGCTTGAACGAGGAGCAAAGACAACAATATTGTTTTCCAGGCAGAAACCTGCATAGAAGGACAAGAACATCTTCATCAAACACAAACGCTGGTATATTTTTTTTCCTATGGACCCTCACAATGAAACTGGAAAGATGAATCAACGCAGTGAAAATGAAATGTTATCGTAAGATACTAAACATCAGATACACTGATCATATCACCAATGAACAAGCGCACCAAACCATCAAGCAGTACACTGGAGCATACAAAGATCTGTTCACGTCAGTTAAGAATCATGAACTTTTACTTTTGATTATGTAAATATTTGTAATCTTCCAGATCAATATTCTGAAACATTCAGCTGTAGATTTCGTAGATACTGGTGTGTATATTGTTTTCAAGAAATATACCCATACAGCTAAGTATGCTGATAAGGCATTTACAGACGATGCTCATTTTTTGAGCTAGGCTGGAATGTGTGATCAGAGCACAGAGTTCAGGTCAGCTAATGGAACACATGTGGTACCAAAACAACACATGTGCTAACAGTGCAAGTGACAGGATGGCCTTACAACCCTGCCTCTGCCACTCAATCTCCCATACGTGTTTGTACGCTTAGTTCACAGTACGTAGGTGTTACCTTCATGCGCAGTCTGCATACTATGTCTTCTGTGAGTGTGCATACCGGAGGGGGGGGGGGTGCGAGGGTGCCACTGAATACAGACATAGCTTACAAGTTGTTTTATGTGCATGTTTGATGTTCTGCATGTTTTGCACTAAAGCGGGTTCAGGCACCATAGCAAGGCCTACATACCAGGAAATGATCCACCCTCTCACCTGCTGGACGCTACCAGCAACATATCAAATCCTGACCTTCTGATTTGAAGTCTGGCATCATGTCTCTCCCATCTTCTGGGTTTCATCACTGCTGGCTTCACTACATACTCCTACGTTCTTTCCAAGTACCCATTCATTTCCCACGCCTGCCTCTGAACTGTCATCCTTCATCAACTGGCACAGACCAACCGACAAAAAATATCTGTACGTACATCCCAAGTAGACGCACTTCACGTGCATGTGATCTATTTTAGGAGACACACGCAACAGGTATTGCTGTTGCAACTCCAATTTGTTTTGCAGAGAATTGATTCGTGTTCTCACAAAAGAAGAGCCCTCCTGGCAAACACTCATTCGTCTGGCAAGGAGGTTTGAGGAGGCGGGGTGAAGACGGGTGAGCAAAATAAACAGGATGGAAGAGACATAGCGTTAAGATGGAGTAGGATTAGAGCATGGAAGAGACATAGCGTTAAGAGGGAGTGGGATCACAGCATGGAAGAGACATAGAGTTAAGAGAGAGTGGGACCAAAGCATGGAAGAGACAGCGTTAAGAGGGAGTGGGATTAGAGCATGGAAGAGACATAGAGTTAAGAGGGAGTGAGATCAAAGCATGGAAGAGACATAGCGTTAAGAGGGAGTGGGATCACAGCATGGAAGAGACATAGCGTTAAGAGGGAGTGGGATTAGAGCATGGAAGAGACATAGCGCTAAGAGGGAGTGGGATTAGAGCATGGAAGAGACATAGCGTTAAGAGGGAGTGGGATTAGAGCATGGAAGAGACATAGCGTTATGAGGGAGTGAGATTAGAGCATGGAAGAGACATAGCGTTAAGAGGGAAGTGGGATTAGAGCATGGAAGAGACATAGCGTTAAGAGGGAGTGGGATTAGAGCATGGAAGAGAAGAGACATGGCGTTAAGAGGGAGTGGGATTAGAGTATGGAAGAGAAGAGACATAGCGTTAAGAGGGAGTGGGATTAGAGCATGGAAGAGACATAACGTTAAGAGGGAGTGGGATTAGAACATGGAAGAGACATAGCGTTAAGAGGGAGTGGGATTAGAGCATGGAAGAGACATAGCGTTAAAAGGGAGTGGGATTAGAGCATCAAGCTTATTGATAACTTACAACAGAACTGTAGATTCAGAGGCAAGTAACAATGTCATGTGTTGGCACTCCTCATGTCAACCCCAGGGAAAGACCCACAGTGGATAGAAGACCTTGTGGCCCATTACTCTCTCTGCGTGACTGCTGATTGCTGCTTGCTCCCTCACTGCTCTCTCTCTCTCTCTCTCTCTCTGCCTCCCTCTTGTATCAATGCCTGCGGGCAACAACCGCGTCAGCCACAGCCATCAACGTGTGAGACAGTTTAGAAACAAAAACGCTGTTTAGTCTTGTCTGCTTGCTCTTCTACCAGCTTCCATCATCTTCCAATGTCATCCACATCTCCCTCATGTCAACAGTGATGTTGTTAATAAACATCTCTACTGCAAGATCTTTCCCATCTGCCTTCAAACGATCTCTTTACTGGTAACCACAACCTTGTCTGAGCAGTTCTGAAAAAAACAAACACTTGTTATCAAACCTGTCACTTCGTATTCAAAATGTTGGAAACTGTTTTCATTTGGCTTGTTAATTATTTGGTGTTAGTTGACTTCTTTAACTAAAAAATGAACAAACGCATATATTGCCTCAAAAAGTGGAAATCCTGTAAGTTAAGATTTGCTGGCAGATAGACTTTTGACACGTTTCAGACAGATATCTTTCTGCTTTATCAGATGTTAGGGAACAGTTTGAATGCGTCAAACTCTATACTGGGATCACGAGGAAAAGAATGTAAAACAATTTTCAAGGATTTGTTGTTTTTCTCTTTTTGAGGAGAGATTGTGTCCACATTTGTGTCACGTGACGGGCTTTGTTGTTGTTGTTTTTGTTCGTTCGGTTGTAGTTTTTCTTTTTAACAAAAACCGATAGTTCTGAGGCCCATCAAATGTCAAGGTCATGATGATGCAACAGGTGTATATGTCAGAAAAGGGATGTCATTAGTATAAATTGATCTTCTCTCTTTCTTTGTCTCTCTGTCTCCGTCTCTCTCTGTCTGTCTCTCTGTCACTCTCTGTGTCTCTGTCTCTCTCCTTCTCTCTCTTTCTCTCTCTCTCTCTCTCTCTCTTTCTTTCTCTATTTCTCTGTTTCTCTCTCTGCTTGTAATTTTCTTTCTTTCTTTCGTTTTTTTAGGACAATGACCAAGATGAGTGTGATTTGCGATAGCTCTCTGTGGGAGGTTGTAGATTTAGTACACATTACTATCACGTGCCATGTTGCTATCTATGCGATAGTGGTGACCTAGGAGCGAGGCTGGAACGTGTGATCAGTGCAAAGAGCCCAGGTCAGTGGGGGGAACACATGTGATGCTGACACACCTTATCTGTGTGAATACTGCTAGTGACAGGTTGACATGACTATCTGCTGAATAGTGTAACAGGATGGTATAATTATCTGCTAAACACTACAAGTGACAGGATGAATGAGCAGTGTGACAGGATGACATGAGTGTCTGCTGAACAGTGTAACGGGATGGCATAATTATCTGCTGAACACCACAAGTGACAGGACGACTTAAACAGTGTGACAGGATGACATAACTATCAGCTAAACTCCACACGTGACAGGATGAGATAATTATGTGCTGGGCACTACAAGTGACGGGATGACATAGCTATCTGCTGACCTCTACAAGTGACAGGATGACATAACTATCTGCTGAACATGTAGACAGGATGACATAATTATTCTGACCTGAACAGATGACATAACTGCTGCAATGTGACAGGGATGACATAACTATCTGCTGAACACTGTAAGGATGAATAACTTATGCTGAACATTGACAGGATGACAATAACTATCTGCTGAACTCTGACAGGATGACATAATTATCTGCTGAAAAACTGTGACAGGATGACATAATTATCTGCTGAACATTGACAGGATGACATAACTATCTGCTGAACATGTGACAGGATGACATAACTATTCTGCTGAACATTGACATGATGACATAACTATCTGCTGCTTGACTCTCTTTGCTTGACGGATGCATAACTATCTGCTGAACTTGACAGGATGTACATAATATCTGTGAACATTGACAGGATGACATAACTATCTGCTGACAACAGGTGAATATTGTGAACAGGGATGACATAACTATCTGTGAACATTGACAGGATGTCATAACTATCTGCTGAACACTGTGACAGGATGACATTACTATCTGTACTCTTGCAGATGCATAACTATTGCTGACATTCGGATGACATAACTATCTGTTGAACACTGTACAGTGACATAATATCTGCTGAACTTGACAGGTGACATAACTATCTGCTGAACCTGTACAGGATGACATAACTATCTGTGAACATGACAGATGATAACTATCTGTGAACATTGACAGGATGACATAACTATCTGTGAACACTGTGACAGATGACATAACTATTGTGACTTGACAGTGACTAACTATTGTGACTGACAGGACAACTTCTGTGAACATGTGACATACGAATGAATCTACTATCTGCTGACTTGGACATGAAATATCTAACATTGACAGATGAATAACTTATGCTGAACATGACAGGATGAAAACTATTGTGAACATGACAGGATGATAACTATGTGAACGACAGGATGACATAACTATTGCTGAAAATGCTGACAGGATGACATAACTATCTGCTGAACATGTGACGGATGACATAACTATCTGCTGAACATGTGACAGGATGACATAACTATCTGCTGAACACTGTGACAGGATGACATAACTATCTGCTGAACATCTGTGACATGATGACATAACTATCTGCTGAACATGTGACAGGATGCATAATATCTGCTGAACTTGACAGGATGACATAACTATCTGCTGAACATTGACAGGATGACATAACTATCTGCTGAACTGTGACAGGATGACATAACTATCTGCTGAACATGGACAGGATGCATAACTATCTGCTGAACATGTGACAGGATGACATAACTATCTGCTGAACATGACAGGATGACATAACTATCTGCTGAACACTGTGACAGGATGACATAACTATCTGCTGAACATTGACAGGATGACATAACTATCTGCTGAACATTGACAGGATGACATAACTATCTGCTGAACTTGACAGGATGACATAACTATCTGCTGAACATGTGACAGGATGACATAACTATCTGCTGAACATTGACAGGATGACTAATATTGTGACATGGACAGGATGACATAACTATCTGCTGAACACTGGACAGGATGACATAACTATCTGCTGACATGCGGATGACAAACTATCTGTGACAGTCAGGATGACATAACTATCTGCTGAACATTGACGGATGACATAACTATCTGCTGAACATCTGACAGGATGACATAATATCTGCTGAACATTGACAGGATGACATAATATCTGCTGAACATTGACAGGATGACATAACTATCTGCTGAACATTGACAGGATGACATAACTATCTGTTGAACACTGTGACAAGATGACATAACTATCTGCTGAACACTGTGACAGGATGACATAACTATCTGCTGAACATTGACAGGATGACATAACTATCTGCTGAACACTGTGACAAGATGACATAACTATCTGCTGAACATTGACAGGATGACATAACTATCTGCTGAACATTGGACAGGATGACATAACTATCTGCTGAACACTGTGACAGGATGACATAACTATCTGCTGAACATTGACAGGATGACATAACTATCTGTGAACACTGTGACAGATGACATAACTATCTGCTGAACATTGACAGGATGACATAACTATCTGCTGAACACTGACAGGATGACATAACTATCTGTGAACATGGACAGGATGACATAACTATCTGCTGAACCTGAAGGATGACATAACTATCTGTGAACATGTGACAGGATGACATAACTATCTGCTGAACACTGTGACAGGATGACATAACTATCTGCTGAACAATGTGACAGGATGTGACATAAACTAATTCTGCTGAACACTGTGACAGGATGACATAACTATCTGCTGAACACTGTGACAGGATGACATAATATCTGCTGAACATGTGACAGGATGACATAACTATCTGCTGAACATCGTGAAACAGGATGACATACTAACTATCTGCTGAACATTGACAGGATGACATAACTATCTGCTGAACACTGAACAGGATGACATAACTATCTGCTGAACATTGTGACAGGATGTCATAACTATCTGCTGAACATTGACAGGATGACATAACTATCTGCTGAACATGTGACAGGATGACATAACTATCTGCTGAACACTGTGACAGGATGACATAACTATCTGCTGAACATTGACAGGATGACATAACTATCTGCTGAACATTGACAGGATGTCATAACTATCTGCTGAACATTGACAGAGGATGACATAACTATCTGCTGAACATTGACAGGATGACATAACTATCTGCTGAACATTGACAGGATGACATAACTATCTGCTGAACACTGACAGGATGTCATAACTATCTGCTGAACATTGACAGGATGACATAACTATCTGCTGAACTCTGAGACAGGATGACATAACTATCTGCTGAACACTGTGACAGGATGACATAACTATCTGCTGAACACTGTGACAGGATGACATAACTATCTGCTGAACATTGACAGGATGTCATAACTATCTGCTGAACTCTGAGACAGGATGACATAATTATCTGCTGAACTCTGAGACAGGATGACATAACTATCTGCTGAACTCTGAGACAGGATGACATAACTATCTGCTGAACACTGTGACAGGATGACATAACTATCTGCTGAACACTGTGACAGGATGTCATAACTATCTGCTGAACACTGTGACAGGATGTCATAACTATCTGCTGAACACTGTGACAGGATGACATAACTATCTGCTGAACACTGTGACAGGATGACATAACTATCTGCTGAACACTGTGACAGGATGACATAACTATCTGCTGAACACTGACAGGATGACATAGATATCTGCTGAACTCAGACAGGATGACATAACTATCTGCTGAACACTGACAGGATGACATAGATATCTGCTGAACTCTGAGACAGGATGATATAATTGTCTGCTGAAGTCTGCAAGTGACAAAAAGATCCTGCTGTTCTTGGTGTGTCTCTGGCCATTCCATCAGTCTCATGGGGCTCAGCACTGCTTTTTTCTGCACCTCCTTTATCTGGTGCCCCCACAGTGCTCATTTCAGTTCTCTCTGACATTACAAAGGCCTTGACGAGCCATGAAATCCGGGATGTTTTCAAAAGGCAAGGCGGATACTTGAAAAAAGGATGATGGTGAGCATAGCATGCTACTGAGTTCTATTTTAGACTGAGACTGCATGACAGAGCTGATCTCTGTTCTGTGGTTCTTCTTATAATGTATCCTGGCATCAAACAGGTCTGAGAGATACAGACTCCTGGGGATTTGGTCAGGAAATTTAAGTTTCAATGATGCAAATGTGAAGTGGATGAGATACAGTTACATCTTTGAGTCAGACCTTTAATTATTTATTTATTTACTTATACTTTTTGAAGATAAGATACACAGATACACATGTTATTTACATGTAACCAAGTTTATTCCAGTGATAGGCTGATACAATACCAGTACAAAACATAGACTGGGTAAGCCATAGCCTAGGTAGGGTATCAGGACCTGGCCAGCTCGTGGGTTTATGTGCAGGCTTAAGGCTTGTGCCATGTTCACCGTACACATGGCACCTGTGACGTTAGTGCATGTGGAACTCGTTCCGAGCGTGGAGACGTCTTCTTGAGAAACTGAAACTGAAACTCTTCCCACTGAACTCATGACACACTCAGCTCTAGGTAGGACATGACTGCGGCTGCAAAGTCCCCCATTGGCATAAACTGTTAGGGGTTTGATCTTACAACCTCCCAGTCATCAGTCTGTTGTGCTATATACCTCACCACAATAATCACTGCTGGCTTCCCTGCACACTCCTTACATTCTAAGTACTCATACCAGTCGCTATGGGCTCATTGGGAAGACTGGGACCACACAGTCGAGTCTCATGCACTTCACGGATGCGTCATTGGGGGTGCTGCTTAAATCTTCTGACCAGCATCGCAGGTGTTTGTATCTCTCGGGCCTGGTTGACGCCAGGATGTATTATGATAGTAAGCGTAGAGTACAGCCCTGTCTCACAGTCTCAATCCTGAATGGAACTCCATAGCATCATGATTATCACCGTCATCGTCATCATCATCATTACATTGTAAAAATTTGTTTCAGCTTCTGTGGTATTAAGGTGGCGTAGTAAATAAAACTAAAAAAAATGTACTCATCCATTTCCCCGCGCCTGCCTCTAAACTGTCATTTTCTTATCAGCAGTCACAGACCAGCCAAATCAAACGTGTGCGCGCCAGGTAGACGTATTTTACGTGCATCTGGGAGTACAACACCCGATCTATTTTAGGAGGCACACGCAACGGGTATTGCCACTGTACTGCTGTTGCAACATCAATTTGTTCTGCGCAGAATTGATTCCTCTTCTCACTGTAAACCCACCTTCAAGCACGCACCTTCGTCTGGACAGGATGATTGAGGAGAGGATGGGATGATGAGAGGAGAGATGGAGAAGGAAGGAGGAAGATAGAATACCACACTGGTTAACTAGCAAGAGGAAGCTTGTGTATTGAGAGGCCAGGAACGATGTCATATGTTGGCAAACCCATGGGTTCGAACCCGCTTCTCTAAGGAGGTCAGATATATCTCAGGGTCAAGTAACCCTTGTTAGACATATACTGACCATTCAGAAACCCTGTACAGAGGCTTAGTTGGCGCAGAAGTAATTTTCTTGTCCTGCAACTTGACAGTATTCATTTACACAGGTGTTACTCACGCTCAAGAACACCTGTGTGCATGTGGCCTCCAGTCCACCCCGCTGTGAAAGCGTACCTGACATTTCTCAGAATTGGCGAAAGTTAAGCAACGAAGGGATGAGATGGACACCCAAAAGAAATTGAGGTCTCTACCACTGCACACCCGTACAACCTGTTTTTTCAACGACAGGTGCTTACAGGAGGAAAGGCAATGAGAAATTGGTAGGTTGGGGGGGGGGGGGAAGGAGAGATTGGCAGACAAATCCTGATCCTGCCTAACCCAGCTTGCGGTTTGTGGCTGGGGGAGTGGTGTAACAAACCAACACACGGAATACAAGTATCACAAACAATGGCAGAGAGCAAAGGATCAGGAATGTATTGTAATGTAAAAGACGACAGCTGAAGGACATCCAGGAGTCATGACCTGGATGCGGCTCAGCCTCCCCCCCCCCCTCCATAGGGTGCAAGCAGTTTAGGGCCGAAACACTTGCATGAGGGAAGGGCTGATGGCTTGTCTTCTGAGGATCTTCTGCTGTCCACCTCTCACCACAGTTTCTTGCTGCTGTTCCAAGAACTTGTAGTGATACAGCTTCCTTTATGAGACGTACCGCAATAGATGTGGGAAAACCTGTTGAAACATATGAGAACGAAATGGACAAGCCAGCTCATCATCATCATCATCAGTATATCATCATTTCATCATCATCAGTATGTCATCATCTTCGTCATCGTCATCAACGTCGTCGAAGCCATCGTCATCATCATCCTCGTCGTCATTATCGCTAAACTAACGTTATACAACGTTTAATCGGGAAGACTGTTGACGTTTGAACGCTGCGTGGATCTCTCTCTCTCTCTCTCTCTCTCTCTCTCTCTCTCTCTCTCTCTCTCTCTCTCTCTCCTCTTGCTCTCTCTCACTGTCTCTCTCCCTCACCACTCACTCACTCTCTCTCTCTCGTCTCTCTATTTTGATCATACTTGTCCGCTTATGATTTACTTACTTGCCATTCATGATTTATTTACTTGTTAACCTTGTTATGTTAACAATTTCTGATAGTTGAAATAGGAAAGCTTTTATGCTCTCCCCCCCCTCCCCATCTCTCTCTCATTGTTTTCTCTTTCTGTGTCTCTGTCTCTGTCTGTCTATCTGTCTGTCTGTCTGTCTGTCTGTTTCTCTTTCTCTCTCCTTCGCTGTCTCTCTCTCTCACTGTTTCACGTTGTCTCTCACTAAACCCCTCTCTCTGTCATTCTTTCATGCCCCCTCCCACTCACACACACACTAATTACACCATTTCCCAACCTACGTCTCTCCTTACATGTCCATCAAACAACGAGAAATGTTGTTACTCTTTTAGTTCCTTGCATATCTTATGTTATTGAGTTATCTATGTATTTGCTGTTGCTGTTGTTGTTGTTGCTGCGGGTATTGCCGTTATTATTATTGGTGTGGCTTTGTTGTTGTTGTTGTTGTTGTTATTGCTGCGGCTATTGCTGTTTTGCTTGTTTGTTGTGCTGTTGTTGCTATTGTGGTTGCTGTTGCGGTTGTTTTTGTTGCTGCTGTTGTTGTTATTGCTGCTGTTGTTGTTCTTGTTGTTGCTGCTGTTGTTGTAGTTGCTTCTGCTGTTGCTGTTGTCAATGTTGTTGATCTTTCTGTTGTTAATGATGTTAATGATGATGATGATTGTTATTATGGTAGTGATGATGTTGTCGTTGTTGCTGTTGTTGTTATTCTTAAGGTTTTGCCAACGAAGTTTTCACACAAATTCGCCAAGTCATCAATATGGGGAAGGTACAGTGCGTGCGTGCGTGCGTGCGTGCGTGTGTGTGTATGTGTGTGTGTGTGTGTGTGTGTGTGTGTGTGTTGTGTTGTGTGCGTGCGAGCGTCTGTGCGTGCGTGTGTGTGTCTGTGTGCACATCTGTGTGTGTGTGTGAATGTGCGTGTATGAATGTGTATGAATGTGTGTGTCTGTGTGTGTGTGTGTCTGTGTGTCTGTGTGTCTGTGTCCGTGCGTGGGGGAATACAATATTGACACGGGGTCTGACGAGGTCCGTCGGAGCCGTGTGAGGGAGGCTGGGCAGGAATTAGAATCAGCTGGTGCATGGCATGCATGCTAATCAGCACTACCATTGCACGTGCCTGTCTCATGAATTATTCATAGGTCTTCAGCACTGGAGCCAGTCAAGCATGTCAAATGAGGCGCACACAAGGGGGTGAATGGGAACATTGCCGTTCTGCTTCACTGGTGTTGGCTTGTTGTGTGTGTGGGGTGGGTGGGTGGGTGGGTAGGTGGGTGTGGAGAGTGGGTGTGTTTGTGTTCTTGTTTCTTTTGTCTGTCTAACTTTCTGCTTACCTATCTGTCTGCCTGTCTACCTGTCTGTCTGTCAGTCCTTCTATCTTTCTGTCTGTCTGTCTGTCTGTCTGTCCGCCTGTCCCGTCCATCTGTCTGTCTGTCTACCCGTACGTCCGTCTGCCCGTCTGTGGTCTGTCTGTCTACTTGCTTGTCTGTCTGTCTGTCTGTCCGCCTGTCTGTCTGCTTGCCGGCCTGCCTGGCTGTCTTTCTGCCTGTCTGCCTGCCTGTCCGCCTGCATATCTTTCTTTTTTCCTATCTATATGTATCTCTGTCTGTCTGCCTGTCTGCCTGCCTGCCTGCCTGCTTGCCTGCCTATCTGTCTGCCGGCCTGCCTGCTTGCCTGCCTGTCTGTCTGTCTGTGTGTCTGTTTTTCAAAGAGATCAAAGTGATCAGTAAGCAAAACTTGGAAGGTTTCGCTTCGCGTTTCCTGTTTTTCTGTTGTTGACGTGTTCGTGTCCAATATTGGTGTCGTGTAATATTTGCCCTTGATCTTCGTTGGTCGTCCTTTTTCTGCAATCCCACCCTTACCACTAACCCTAACCACTTTTTTCCTTAATCAGTCCCATGTGTGTGTGTGCGTGTGTGCGTGTGTGTGTGTATGTGTGTGTGATAAAGCATTGCTTTTGCGTGCAATGTATATCGCCCTCTGCGTCTTGTAAAACGGAGTCCAAAATGAGTATGAAGAATAGGGTTAACAACTCGAACAAGAATGATCTCTTTTCTTCTCCTTTTTTTCTTCTTTTTCTTCTTTTTCTTTCTTTCTTTCTTTCTACTTCTTTTTTCTTTTTTTCTTTCTTCTCTTCTTTCTTTCTTTCTTTTTTTTCTTTCTTTCTTTCTATTTCTTCTTCTTTCTTTCTTTCTTTTTCTTTCTTTCTTTCTTTCTATTTCTTCTTCTTCTTTCTTTTTCTTTCTTTCTTTTTCTTTCTTTCTTTCTTTTTTTTCTTTCTTTCTATTCTTCTTCTTTCTTTCTTTTCTTTCTTTCTTTCTTTATCTTCTCCTACTTTTTTCTCTTTCTCTTTTCTTTCTTTCTTTTTTTTTTTCTTTTTTCTATTTTCTCTTCTTTTTCTTTTATTTACTCCTTCTCTTTTCTTCTTTTTTTCTTCTTTCTTCTTCTTCTTTCTTTCTTTCTTTCTTTCTTTTTTTTCTTTCTTTCTTTCTTTTTTTTCTTTCTTTCTTTCTTTTTTTTTCTTTCTTTCTATTTCTTTTTCTTTCTTTTCTTTCTTTTTTCTTTCTTTCTTCTTTCTTTCTATTTCTTCTTCTTTCTTTCTTTCTTTTTCTTTCTTTTTTTCTTTCTTTCTTTCTTCTTTCTTTCTTCTTCTCCTTTTCCTTCATCTTCTTCTTTGTTCTCTTCCTCCTCCTGTCTTTCTTCTTTTCCTCCTCCTTCTTCTCCTTCTCCTTCCTCTTCTTCTCCTTCTTCTACTTTGCCTTTTTCCCATTCTTGTTCTTGTTGTTGCCGTCGTCGTCGTCGTCGTCGTCATCATCATCAGCATGACCATATTCATCATCACCACCATCATATTCGTCGTCGTCGTCGTCATCATCTTCGTCGTCGTCGTCGTCTCATCATCATCATCATCATCATCATCATCATCATCATCATCATCATCATCATCATCATCAGTAGCAGTAGTAGTAGTAGTAGTAGTAGCAGCAGCAGCAGTAGAAGTAGTAGTAGCAGCAGTAGTAGTAGTAGTATCACCGTTCTTTTTTGTTATTTCGACGCTGATGCTGACGCTGGTGACGATGTTGCAGGAGGACTAGGATGCTGACAACAGGCAGGCGGGGTGTGCTGCAGGCCCTTCTCCACCTGTTCGTGCTGCTGACCTCACTGTGCCTGCCCAGGACTGGCACCCAGGACCTCCCACCTGGCAGCACAGACTTGGGGTCCGTGGTGTACCAGGGTCACCACACCGACACCTTCCACGTCAGCCACCAGCTGCCCGATGGCGAGGTCATGAAAGTCTACCTCTTCAAAAACTACCCGCAAAGGTGGGTATGTGTGTGTGTGTGGGTGTGGGTGGGTGGGTGGGTGGGTGGGTGGGGGGAGTTTGTGTGTGTGTGTGTGGGGTGGGTTGTGTGTGTGTGTGTGTGTGTGTGTGTGTGTGTGTGTGTGTGTGTGTGTATGTGTGTGTGTATGTGTATGTGTTTGAGTGTGTGTTGTGTGTATGTGTGTAT
>CM060306.1:114835703-114863203 GCA_030674185.1 Monoplex corrugatus | reverse complement strand
TGGTTTGGTTTACCACTTGCACTTTGCCACACACTCTGTCTGTCTGGCTGTCTGTCTGTCTGTCTGTCTGTCTGTTTGTCTGTCTGTCTGTGTCTGTCTGACTGTCTGTGTTGGCTTGGAGGTTTGGGGGACTGGAGCTGTTGACGATTCCGCACAGTTTGCTTTCTTTCTGTCTTTCCTTCTGTTTCTGCTTTCTTTCTTTCTTATCCTCATTAGGAGGCGAGCTCTTGTGATAAGACTCTTGGACTCAAGATCTTACGTACCATAACATACATAACAACACAACAACAACAACAATAATAATGATAATCATAGTGATGATGATGATAATAGTAATAATGATAATAACAATAACAATAATCACAGTAATAATAATGCTACTACTACTACTCATCATCATCATATCGTCATTATTCTAATATTTATAGTCATGATAATAACGCGATAATGATAACAATAATAATGATAACGATGATAATGGTAATAAATAATGATTGATTTATACAGCGCAAACAGTGTATGTAAAAAAATGCTGTTGCGTTTTAAGACAGAAACAAAAACAACAACAGAAATTGGGGGGGGGGGGGGGGAGAGGGGAGGGGAGTGCCATTTCAATCCATTAATGCAGAATAAACAACTTTCACACACACACACACACACACACACAACACACACACACACACACACACACACACACACACACACACACACACCACACACACACGCACGCACGCACACACACATTCACACACACACACACATTCACACACATTCACACATTCACACACACACACATTCACACATTCACACACACACACACACCCCCAATTCCAACACACACACACACACACACACAAAACACACACACACACACACACACACACACACACACACACACACACACACATACATACCATGTTTATCAAATGACTAAAATATATTTAATCAAAAAATGAGCAATAAATAATAATATTAAATCAGAAATAGGTAAGAATAAATCTGCCCATTCGACATTGCCCACGGTAGAATGTCTGACTGGTGTTTTGGAAGTGCCTACTCACGTATGTTTTAGCAAATGTCTTACTGACTGGTGTTTTGGCAAGTACCTTAATGATTGGTGTTTTGGCAAGTACTTTACTGACTGGTGTTTTGGCAAGTGCCCAATGACGTGTTTTGGGGCAAGTGCCTTACTGACCTCACTGGTGTTTGGGCAAGTGCCTACTGACCAGTGTCTTGGCAAGTGTCTTACTGCCTGGTGTTTTGGCAAGTGCCTAACTACTGATGTCTTGGTAAATGTTTTTCTGACTGGTGTCTTGGCAAGTGCCTTACTGCCTGGTGTTTTGGCAAGTGCCTACCTACTGGTGTTTTGGCAAGTGCCTTACTGACCTCACCAGTGCACTGGCAAGAGTCTCACTAACTGATGTTTTGGCAAGTGTCTTACTAACTGGTGTTTTGGCAAGTGTCTTACTGACTAGTGTTTTGGCATGTGTCTAACTGACTGGCGTTTTGGCAAGTATCTTACTGACGTGTGTTTTGGAAAGTTTCTTACTGTCTTACTGACCGTTATTTTGGCAAATGTTTACTAATTGGTGTTTTGGCAAGTGTTTTACTGATTGTTGTTTTGGCAAGTACCTTACTGACTGGTGTTTGGCAAGTGCCTTACTGACTGGTGTTTTGGCAAGTGCCTTACTGACCTGAATGGTGTTTTGGCAAGTGTTTTACTGACTGGTGTTTTGGCAAGTGCCTTACTGACTGGCGTTTTGGCAAGTGCCTGCTGACCTGACTGGTGTTTTGCAAGTGCCTGCTGACTGGTGTTTTGCAAGTGCCTGCTGACTAGTGTTTTGGCAAGTGCCTGCTGACCTGACTGGTGTTTTGCAGGTGCCTGCTGACTAGTGTTTTGGCTAGTCTTTACTGACTAGTGTTTTGGCAAGTGTCTTACTGACCTGACTGGTGTTTTGCAAGTGCCTGCTGACTAGTGTTTTGGCTAGTCTTTACTGACTAGTGTTTTGGCAAGTGCCTGCTGACCTGACTGGTGTTTTGGCTAGTCTTTACTGACTGGTGTTTTGCAAGTGCCTGCTGACTAGTGTTTTGGCGGTCTTTACTGACTAGTGTTTTGGCAAGTGGTTTACTGACCTGACTGGTGTTTTGGCAAGTGTCTTACTAACCTGACTGGCGTTTTGGCAAGTGGTGCCTTACTGACTGGTATTTTGGCAAGTGCCTGCTGACTAATGTCTTGGCAAGTGTCCTACTGACTAGTGTTTTGGCAAGTGTTTTACTGACTGGTGTTTTGGCAAGTGCTTGTTGACTGGTATTTTGGCAAGTGCCTACTGACTGGTGTTTTGGCAAGTGTTTTACTGACTGGTGTTTTGGCAAGCGTCTCAATGACTGGTGTTTTGGAAAGTGTCTCACTGACCGGTATTTTGGCAAGTGTCTTACTGGCTGGTGTTTTGCAAGTGTCTTACTGACTGGTGTTTTGGCAAGCACCTACTGAGTAGTAATTGTCAAGTGTCTTACTGACTGGTATTTCAGTCATTGTCTCAGAATGATAGTAACTACTACTTTTACCCGTCTCACAAGAAGACATTCTCAACACAATCAGATCCATGTCGTTCAAAACCTGCGAACTGGATCCTCTTCCAGGTTCTTTCTTTTCCGACTGTCTCCCTACTCTCCTCCCATTCATCACTGACATCATCAACACTTCTCTTCAAACTGGAACTGTCCCAGATTCTTTCAAGTCTGCTATTGTTCACCCTCTCCTCAAGAAACACAATTTAGACCCAAATGAACTGAAAAATTACCGGCCTATCTCTAATCTCTCTTTCTTGTCCAAACTCCTTGAAAAATTTGTCCTCAACCAGCTGAACTCTCACCTGTCTGCCAACAATCTCCTCAATCCTTTCCAGTCAGCCTACCGCCAGTGCCATAGCACTGAAACTGCCCTACTACACATTCTCAACAATCTCCTCCTTGCAACTGATACTGGCAAAGTCTCTCTCCTCACACTCCTTGATCTGTCTGCAGCCTTTGATACCACTGATCATGGTATTCTCCTTTCTAGACTCCATCATACTTTTGGCATCTCTGACACTGCTCTCTCCTGGTTCACTTCATATCTATCAAACAGAAAACAAACTGTTCTCATCAATGGCACTTACTCTCAACCTGCATACCTGACCTGTAGTGTTCCACAAGTATCTGTCCTTGGCCCTGTTCTTTTTACTCTTTACACCTCCCCCCTGTCCACCATCATCAACTTCCACTCTATAAAACACCACTTCTATGCTGATGACACCCAACTTCAAGACAGTGACTCACCCGACAATATACAGCGCCTCTTGACTTGCACCACTGAGTGGTACTCGGACATTAAGAACTGGATGACATACAATAAACTTCAGCTGAACGACGACAAGACAGAAGCTATCCTCATTGGCACCCGTCAGAAACTTTCTCAGCTGCCTCCTCCTTCTCTCCCATTGTGTAACACATCAGTCCCAATTTCTGATTCAGCTAAAAACCTTGGTGTCTGCTTGACTCTACCCTCTCCATTAACAACTTTGTTTCTCAAACTGCCAGATCTTGCTACTATCACCTCCATCGTATAAACCTGATCAGGAAGTATCTCTCTGTCGAAAAACTGCAAAACTCGTTCTCTCCTTCATAATGTCTCGCATTGACTATTGCAATTCACTCCTGTCTGGTCTTCCTGCCTCCACCATTCACATCCTACAGCGCATTCAAAACAATGCTGCACGCCTTGTACTCAAAAAGAAAAAAGCTGACCACATATCTCCTCTCCTGGCACAACTTCACTGGCTCCCTGTATCAAAGCGCATACAGTACAAACTAGACACCACGTGCTACAAAAGCCTCAATAACGCTGCCCCCGATTACCTGTCAAGCCTACTTGAGATCTATGTTCCCTCACGTACCCTCCGCTCTGCCTCCGATCCTCTGACTTTTCGCTTTCCACGCACTAAGCTCAATACCTATGGTCCACGAGCCTTCTCTGTTTCTGGTCCACTCTCCTGGAACAAACTTCCTCTCTCAGTCCGTCAGCAACCTACTTTGCCTCCTTCAAGTCCGCTCTCAAAATTCACCTTTTGTCCTCTGCATAAAATCCTGACCTCACTCAACCCCCTCTGCAGCCTGTCTCCACTCGGAAGGGAATCACATTGTAATATATAATTGTATATAATATGCTCTCTATAATTTTCCATTGCTTTTATTCTTTCTCCCCATTTATAGCCATGCGTGTGTGTGTGTGTGTGTGTGTGTGTGTGTGTGTGTGTGTGTGTGTGTGTGTGTGTGCGTGATGTGTGTGTGTGGTGTGCGTGCGTGTGTGCGTGCGTGTGTGTGCGTGCGTGCGTGTGTGTCTGTTTCAGCGCTTAGATTTGATTTTATCAAGATTTTGCGCTATATAAATCTTGTAATTATTATTATTATTATTATTATTATAACTGGTATTTGTGTTGCAGGTTCTTTTTCTTGGTGGAAGAGAGTTCCACGCCACTGGAGCTGACTGTGACGCCCTGTGCCTCCCCGGTCGACTGGTCCCTGCACAGAAAACCTCCACCCCCTGAAGACTTTTATGATGAACCTAGAGGTCTGTCACATAGAAGAGAGACAGAGACAGGGAGTGAGAGAGAGAGAGAGGGAGAGAGTGTGTGTGTGTGTGAGAGAGAGAGAGAGAGAGAGTGAGTGTGTGTGTGTTTGTGTGTGCATAAGTGTGTGCGTGCGTGTGTGTTTTTGTGTGTGTGCATGTGTGTGTGTGTGTGTGTGTGTGTGTGTGTGTGTGTGTATGTGTGTGTGTGTTAGGAAGAAAGAGAGGGAGAGATAGTGAGAGAGAGAATGAGAGAGAGAGACAGAGAATGTGTGTGTGAGAGAGAGAGAGAGACAAAGGGAGAGAGAGAGATGGAGAGAGAGAGAGAGAGAGAGAGAGAGAGAGAGGAGAGGAGAGAGAGAGAGAGAGAGAGGAGAGAGAGAGAGTGAGAAAGAGTTTCATATTTAGAGAATACCAATTTCCGACGATGAACTATCATTCATACACTGTAGAAAAGAACACCTATTTTGTACCTTTGCTGCATAACTCGTAAATTAGGCAGAAGCTCAAGACCTTGTCAGCGCATCGGGTTTTCACACAGGATTATCGTACATGCCACGACTGTTTTGACTCTTTTCCCATCATGTGGCATTCTGAGCGAGAAGGACATGTCTTGAGAATCTGAAACAGGGCTGAAGTCCGACCAGCAAATCCCGGTACCATGCAGTTTAATTAACCCTTTGACTCCCGCACCCTATCCACCAACTGCAAAAACTTAACCCTTTGGCTCCCTCACCCTATCCACCAGCTTCCTATTGGAAGCTGGTGGATAGGGTGAGAGAGCCAAAGGGTTAAGTTTTTGCTTGCTGTGTATGGCTGACAATGCAGGATGCTGGTGGACAGGGTTCAGGAGTCAAAGGGTTAACTCAAATGTCTACACAGTCATCAACATCAGAGGAGAACGGCGCTTGCCCACTCAGCTCCCTGCAGGATGGAGCATAACCGGATCCTGTGCTTCAACAGGAACTTCTCTGACCACTACGGTCTGTAGTCATCATCATCATCATGTGCCCTGCTGCATGGCGTTGGCGATCAAGGCCCACCTTACGAATCTCTTTTGTCGCTGCAAGTATATCACTCACCCTTTCTATCTTCATCCATCCCGCAAATCCGTCCAATGTTTTCTCGCTGGTTCTATCTCGTGCTCTTTCCCTTCCAATTTTCCTGTTGTGACTAGGTACTCTAATTTCTATTGCCTCATAAAATGTCCTATAAAGGTTGCTTTCTTTTCCTAGGCTTCTTCGTTAATATTCTTTTTGTGATCGCCTCTTTCAAGACTGTCTTGCGTGTTTTCTTTGCTGTCCCAGGAACTCTTAACATTCTCTTTTAAACTATTTTTCAGCTGCTTTAGTCTTGTTCTGACTTTATGTGTTGACTGTCCACGCTTTGCATACGTACAAGATCTATGATAGCCTGCAGGAATCGGGGGGGAAATAGCCACATTTATCGCCAGCTGTGGCCTGACCATGTAGAGGGCCAACAAAAGAAGAAAAAGAGAAACATAAATTTGTATTGATATTTCTTATTGTGTTAACACATACATACATGGTGATGTTTCAGTGGACCCCTTTGACCCTTACCAGCAGAGGCGGGAGCTGCAGGTGTCTCTGGGCCACTGGTCAGAAGACAGACGGAGGACCTACAGGAACAGCAGTGCGGCAGCGGGTCTGTACATGGTGGAGATCAAGTCCACTGGCTCAGACTCCATCGTCCACCTGCTGGCCACAACCACAGGCAACATCCACCTGTGTATCCCGTCCTTCCCCCTGACCAACATGTGCGGCTTGTGGCCACCCGACGTCGTACCTTCACCTTCCGCTGGTCTGATGCTGCCCCTGTCAACGTGGGTCGTCAGGTGGAGTACTGCCTGGTGGTTACCAAAGTCCGCAATTTCCGTACGCACTGCGGATTCATGGCTCACTACAAAGGCGACAGGAAACCTGTGTTGGCCCCTGCGGACGAGTGGGGTTTTCCCTGGGAAAAAGAGGCCATGAGGAATATCCGGAGCAGGGCCAGGCCCGTCAAACCTATGTCGCCCAGAAAGATACTGCTCCACCAGTGTGTGGGCTCTAAAAAAGAATTCACATTCAAAAAAGCGCGTAAAGGTAAAACCTACTACGTGGACGTGTATGTGGTGGATAGGGGCACCAATAAAACAACCGCCTATGAAGGGATGGTGGTCAAAATGCCAGGAAAAGACTCTAACAAAAAACCTTACAAGCAAATACTCGACGGGGAGAGAAAGACTCTGAAATTAAAGAAAAGCAGTATCCCACAGATGGTGACATTCGAAGCCAAACAGCAGATGCCTTTGCTGTCTGTGGAGCTGGGCGTGTGCGCGGGGAAAATCCCCGTTGAAATATTGCACAACAACAAGCGGGTTCATCGCTCCATCGTCAGACGGTGGAAACGTGTGCGCATGAAGAACGTACTGCCTGGGAACTACAGCTTCAAGTTTCCCAGACTTGACAGACGGAAGGCGTTCGTGTCGGTGTATGTCACCTCCAAACCCTCCGACCTGGCTCTTCCACAAGATATGTCCATCAAGGTGTTTGACGCATTGACCACCTGTTCTAACCTGACTGTGGCCTGGATGGGCACACACAAAAAACAAAAGTATTGTCTCTATATCAAGGAGGCCTCCCTCATCCGCAGTTTCAAACGTCATCGTTGTTCCAAGGTGGCGGACAGAGCTAAGTCAGAGCGCTTGCTATGCGTGCGCTACCACAACAGAGACATCAATAGAGCCGTGATGACAAGCACGGTGACGGGACTCAAACCCAAAACCAACTACGTGTTGGACGTGTATCTCAGTCGGGGACACAGTGGGCCTGTACCTTACAAGCCTACTAAGGTCAAAACCAAAGCCACGTGCTGAAAGCTGTAGATATTCTGTGTCAGTGAAGGTGACAGGCAAAACTCCGTACTGAAAGCTGTTGTCACCACACGTCTCTGATGATGAAAATAAAAGCCTTGTGCTAACTTTACGTTCACACTGGGTCCGTGAAAGGGATTACAAAACCATGTGCTGTGAAGGTATTTTAACTGAGTGAAGGTGACACGGGCACATGTGGAAAACTACTTCTCTATCAAGTTTATGAAAGCAACAAAGAAACAAGAGCTGAAAGTTATTTGTATGTCTGTGGACCCGACCAGCATTGGAACATGCTGACGTATTTTGTTAAACTTTGGCAAAGAAAGTGACAATCACCTGTTAAACGTTCTTGCTATACTCAAATCTGTGAAGATTGAAAAAACAAAAGCACATACTGAAAGTTAATTTTGCAGGTAACGCAATGAGATTATGTGATCATATCTTTGGGATGACGTGGTCTGAACAATTACACTACAGTGTCAAAATAGACAACTAAATCTTTACTGACTGTACATGCACACTCAACTGTGTCGGGCTCCAAAAACGTGTTGTTGTTGTTGCTGTTATTACTGTTGTTGTTGCCGCTTTTGTGCTTAATTGCCCTGTTATTTTGGGTTTTGTCTATGGTTTAGGCATAGCTGTGTTACTTTGGGTCAACAGAGACGGTCTTTTAGTCAAAGCAGATCCGTTGTTTCGGGTGATCCTTTAAGAGGAACCATGTTAAATGTGTAATTTACACAAACACTGCTTTAGTTCAAGGTGAAACCCTATTACTCAGTGATATCTAACAGAAATGGTCCTTTAGTTTGAAATAGCACCATCCGTCGTAGGATCGTCTGTAAAGAAGGCCCTTAGTTTATAGCAGAACCATACTACTTTGAGTGGTCTGAAGTCACGGCCCTTTAGCCAATACTATGTATTTTGGTTCGTCAACAGACGCGGTCCTATATTGATAAACATGTACTACGGTACTTTCATTAGAACCATGCTACTTTGGGTCATCGATAGACAGGGTACAATCATTACAACCATGTCACTTTGGTGTCATCAACAGACATGGTCTTTTCATTAGAACCATTCTACGTAGGGTCATCAATAGATACGGTCTTTTCTTTAAAACCAGTCTACTTTGGGTTGATAACAGACACGGTCCTTTCATTAAAACCATGCTACTTTGTGTCATCAGTAGACAAGGTCTTCTCATTAGAATCATGTTACTTTGGATCATCAACAGACGCAGTCTTTTCATTAGAATCATGCTATTTTGGGTCATCAACAGACAGAATTTTTGCATTAAAACCATTCTACTTTGGGTTATTGAGAAACACGGTCTTTTCATTAGAACTACATTACTTTGGATCATCAACAGACAAGGTCCTTTCGCTAGACATTACAACCATGTTACTTTTGGTCATCAACAGACACGGTCCTTTCGTTAGACATTACAATCATGTTACTTTTGGTCATCAACAGACACGGTCCTTTCGTTAGACATTACAATCATGTTACTTTTGGTCATCAACAGACACGGTCCTTTCGTTAGACATTACAACCATGTTACTTTTGGTCATCAACAGACACGGTCCTTTCGTTAGACATTACAATCATGTTACTTTTGGTCATCAACAGACACGGTCCTTTCGTTAGACATTACAACCATGTTACTTTTGGTCATCAACAGACACGGTCCTTTCGTTAGACATTACAACCATGTTACTTTTGGTCATCAACAGACACGGTCCTTTCGTTAGACATT
This sequence comes from Monoplex corrugatus, assembly GCA_030674185.1. Taxonomy (NCBI): domain Eukaryota; kingdom Metazoa; phylum Mollusca; class Gastropoda; order Littorinimorpha; family Ranellidae; genus Monoplex; species Monoplex corrugatus. The sequence goes on along the minus strand of CM060306.1, from coordinate 114,853,966 downwards.
ACAACCATGTTACTTTTGGTCATCAACAGACACGGTCCTTTCGTTAGACATTACAACCATGTTACTTTTGGTCATCAACAGACACGGTCCTTTCGTTAGACATTACAACCATGCTACTTTTGGTCATCAACAGACACGGTCCTTTCGTTAGACATTACAACCATGCTACTTTTGGTCATCAACAGACACGATCCTTTCGTTAGACATTACAACCATGCTACTTTTGGTCATCAACAGACACGGTCCTTTCGTTAGACATTATATCCATGTTACTTTTGGTCATCAACAGACACGGTCCTTTCGTTAGACATTACAACCATGTTACTTTTGGTCATCAACAGACACGGTCCTTTCGTTAGACATTACAACCATGTTACTTTTGGTCATCAACAGACACGGTCCTTTCGTTAGACATTACAACCATGCTACTTTTGGTCATCAACAGACACGGTCCTTTCGTTAGACATTACAACCATGTTACTTTTGGTCATCAACAGACACGGTCCTTTCGTTAGACATTACAACCATGTTACTTTTGGTCATCAACAGACACGGTCCTTTCGTTAGACATTACAACCATGTTACTTTTGGTCATCAACAGACACGGTCCTTTCGTTAGACATTACAACCATGCTACTTTTGGTCATCAACAGACACGGTCCTTTCGTTAGACATTACAACCATGTTACTTTTGGTCATCAACAGACACGGTCCTTTCGTTAGACATTACAACCATGCTACTTTTGATCATCAACAGACACGGTCCTTTCGTTAGACATTACAACCATGTTACTTTTGGTCATCAACAGACACGGTCCTTTCGTTAGACATTACAACCATGTTACTTTTGGTCATCAACAGACACGGTCTTTTCATTAGACCCATGCTACTCTGGGGCATCAACAGACACGGTCCTTTCATCAGAACCATGCTACTTTGTGTCGTCTACAGATACGGTCCTTTTATAAGAACTGGGTTACTTAAGGTGATCTAAAGACACGGTCCTTTAATGAGAACCGTGTTATTTAAGATGTTGATCTAAAGACAGTCCTGCAGGGCGCCGGTTTTTTATTGTTGGCTGTGAACGCTCTGGATGGGATGTTCAGAATGTCGGCGTCCTTGGATGTAAATGATGTCTTTTATGCAGTGTTGACGATCCCGACTGTCTTAAGTGTTATCAATACTGCTGGTGGTAGTATCAGGCCGTGTTGTCTCTCACAAACAAAAGCGCTAAACCCTGTGTCAGTGTGAGCCACTGTTGTGATTGTGTGTGCTGATCCTGAAGAAATGGAACGTTCCTGCGTCACTTGTGCTGACTCTGGCTGTGGATTGCTGGTGAAGGACCTACGATGAAGGATTGTTCCCTTGTCTCACCTATGCTGGCACTGGTTATGGACTATTGGCGAACGTCGTACATTGATTGAGTGTTCCTGTTGTTACTTGTACGGATGACCTAAACTGGTGGAATGTTCGTGTGTCATGTGCACTGGTTATGGACCGCTGGTGAACAAGAACACAATGATCTCTGTACCGTATTTACACAGGAAAGCTGCAAATGTGCCCGTTGTTTTGGCTTCAGTTGTGGAAATAAACTGTTTCAACTGTGGAAATCAACTATTTAAAATGTGTGAAAATATACTATTTAAACCGTGGAAATAAACTGTGTAAAACTGTGGACATGAATTACTTGAACTGTGACTGATAGACTGTTAGCGCATTTTATGTGATTTTCTTCATTCCAAGGGGATGCATTCAGTGTAAGGGTCTAGTTAGCGGGCAGTGAATGGGTTAATGTTTATGCGCTGCCTGTACAGGGAAAAGGGGGAAAAGTGATTAACGTTGTATGCATAGTCAGTCGTTAGACCTGTTACAAGCTGCAGTGTAGACACCACGTCGCATTTTCATGTTGAAAGGAGAGAGTGCGGGTATGTTTCCCTCTGTTGTTCTGTGTTGATGTCTGGTTGTGCTGTGGGAAGAAGCGGACGGTGAGTAGCAGGCTGATAATACACGACAGCTGCATGTAAATGATGTGAACATAGCACAGGTGCATGTATATACTCCTACAGAATTCATAAACCAGCACCATGAATTTCTTTGCTGTAAATGGACGGACTTGCAGGGTGGTTGAGGACGGAGAGGGTGGGAGATGTACTTGCAGCGACAAACGATAGATTCGTGTGAAGGGCCATGATCGCCAACGCCATGCGGCAGGGCACATGATGGTGATGGACTTTCGGTACGAATACTAAAAAATACAACAGCGCACATGTTCGTGAAATTTAGTAGAAACACCTATTGAATGGTATTGCTTTGTCATTTACACAGACACACAGACACACACAGACACACAGACACACAGACACATACACACACACACACACACAGAGAGAGAGAGAGAGAGAGAGAGAGAGAGAGAGAAGGAGAGAGAGAGAGAGAGAGAGACTCTTAATCATATTAAACAATTACTAGACGATACTCTGGATTTGTTTCAATACACTTTTTTTTTTATAGTACATGTAAATCATATTCCATTTAGCTATTCAGTTACTTGTTCATGTGTTGATTTATTTGTTTATTTATTTGTTTGTTTATTTATTTATTTATTTATTTATTATTTATTCATCTATTCATCTACTCGTTCATTTTTACTCTATTCTATAAGAGAGTAATTCAACACTCGTTGGTGTGTTGTTTTGTGCGCGCGCGCGCGCGCGCGCGCGCGCGTGTGTGTGTGTGTGTGTGTGTGTGTGTGTGTGTGTGTTGTGTGTGTGTGTGTGTGTGCTATTTTGGAACGGTTGTATCTTGTATCTTAGTCATAGATGAAGCTCTAGTTGAATTGAGATTACATAATTGTATAGTTTAGAGTTAAGAGTTTGAAGACTATTCGTATTCATTTTTTTTTCTTTTATCACAGTTCATTTACCATGTCAAACACGGATTGCTCTCCCCTTTAACTACGCGTCGCCACAGTTCAGCGCCACCCAATTTTTGTTATTAAGACTTTAGAAAGGCAAGAACACTTATTGGCTTTCAAAGGCAGGAACCTGGAAAATCAAGACGGAATCTTCGCATTTGGACAATTCCATATGCGTTTTGTCCAATCTGTCATCCGGTGCCAGGCAGACTCCTCGAATCTACGCCACACTGTATTTGCTGGCAAGGTCTTGAAATGGAGAAGAGGGAGACAGGACTTCTAAAAGACTGATCCGACATCACCAGAATGATTTGAGCATTAATATGAGCAGTAAAGAGACCAGCTTTCATGTTGCAGGCTGGGATTGAACACGAGCCATCAGATCTTGTGTCCAAGGCTCTATCACAAGAACCTGTCAGCCCGCTAGAAGTTAAACACTCTAGCCTTCCTAAGGATCCGTGTGCCTTCTGACGTGCGCAGGCTGAAGATCCCACGGCAGTTGAAGATCATGTACAGCAGGGCATTCCCCGGCTGTTTTGGTATAAAACATTGGAGAGATAGGTTGATTTCCCAGGTCCCTCCCCTTGAAGACAAATTAGCCTTCTTGCCTTTCTCATCATCATCATCATGTCGAGCTTGCTCGGCTATCCATGACATGTTTCTTCCATCCTTCTCTGTCAGACATTGCAGTAGGTAGTTCATCATACTGACAGCCTGTATCATTGATCAGTTGGTCGATGAAGGTCTTCTTTGGACGTCCTGGTCTTTGTTTGCCATGGCTGGGTCTCCATAGTAGAACATCCCCCACCAGTTCTTCTTTGCTACGCCAGCAGTGAAATCCTGATAAAAAAAATTGGATAGCGCTGTGCTGCGGCGACGTGCTCTGAAAAGGAAGAGCAGCCCGAGTTTCCCATGGTAAATCCACTGTGACACAAGAAATGAATATGAATAAGATCACTGCATTTATTAGCATGACGCTCTAACTAACTGAGCTAATGAATCACACTAAAAACAAACCCGCCAGGATTTGAACCTGGACTCTTCTGATCCGTTGTAGCATGCATTATTCATTGCGCCACAGGCCTGTCTAAATAGCTGTGGTTATTCTTAAATAGATGTGCTTTATTTCACTATTATGTTCTCACTCATTTCTGTATATATAGTTTGAAGTTTAGAGTTTATTTAAGAGGGGTTAAGAGGAATTCATCGCACTGTTATCTAGCAGACTCCTTGCCCCTACGCAAAACCCTACGCGCTGGCAAGGTCTTGAAATGGAAGGGGGGGGGGAGGTGTGGGACAGTGCACAGGATGTATCGTGTATATAAAACAGTAAGCTGTCGCCATGGAAATATTAGGATGTACAGCGAACAGGACAGTTTTTGCGTTGCGGGTTGGGACTGAACTCTAAATATCAGATCTGGAGTCCACGGCACCAGCACAGGAGCTTGCCAGCATGTCAAGAAGCTGGTGGATCAGATGAGGAAGTGCAAAGTGTCAATGGAAGCTGATCAGTTGTCTTAGTTTCTCCGAAACAGGACCCTGGAGCGCAGGCATGTTTCCATCTTCTAGAAGAATTCTACGTTTTAAATTCATCAAAACCAGCAACAAACGGAAATGCAATGAGAACATGTAATTCATCCTTTGACTCCCGCACCCTGTCCACCAGCATCCTGCATTGTTAACCATGCTAGCAAACCAAAAACAACCGTTTGATTCCCTCACCGTGCCCGTTAGCTTCCTTCAGGAAGCTGGTGGATAGGGTTAGGGAGTCGTGCAGGAAGCTGGTGGATAGGGTGAGGGAGTCGTGCAGGAAGCTGGTGGATAGGGTGAGGGAGTCAAAGGGTTAAGTTTTTGAAGTTGGTGGATAGATAGGGTACAGGAATCAAAGGGCTAATCATGTTGTGCACTTCAGACGTGGCTTACAAAGTGACGAAGTAACTGAAGTTGCCACACATGTCCCTTACTTTGTGTCTCCGGATAAGAAGAACCTGCAAACCTTGTCAGTGTGTACAGCTTATACCATGAACGTTTTAGATCTTGTCCACCACATGGCATGATAGTGTTAGTGCACATAGAATTAATTCCTAGCGAGGAGACGTTGTCTTGAGAAACTGCAATCGTCCTCGTACATGACTGAAAACATGAATCAAATATAGAAGCCATGTACTCAAGATCTGATATCTGGAGTTCAGTCCCAGCCAACAGCAAAAACTGACCTGTTCACTGTTTCCATCTTTCTGGTGATGTCAGCTTCGTGTTTCATTGGTCGACTTCCTACCCAGCCCCCACCACTCCCATTTGAAGACCTTGCCAGCGATAGGTTTTTGCTTTCGCTCAGGAAGTCTGCCAGACTGTTGCTGGCAGATTTGGGTGGAGTACATAGGAAATGTCCAAGTTCTGTGAATCCTTCTTGAACAAACTCTAAACTCCACGCACAAAGAACTGTCACCATCGTGCACGCTGTATTGCTTCTCTCGTTGCATATAAAACAACACTAATTTTTTACACATCCGACAAAAGCTAGTCAGTAACACATTTTATCAGACACTCGCTCCTTTGGCTGTATCTAACAGCATCAGTTTAACCCTTTAGCTCCCCACGCTTGTCCACCGACATTCTGCATTGTCAACCATGCTAGCAAAACCAAAACTTAATCCTTTGACTCCCTCGCCCTATCCATCATCCACCAGCCTCCTGCAGGAAGCTGGTGGATAGGGTCAGGGAGTCAAAGGGTTAAGTTTTGGCAGTTGGTGGATAGGGTGCAGGAGTCAAAGTTAAGCCATAAAACATAAAAACGACTTTATCATCTCAAGAAAAGAATTTGTATCCGGTGCAAAAGCATTGTTATAAAAACAAACATTGTGCTATGTTTTAAAAACTTTGCCATTTGAACATATTCACACATCACCGATCTGTCAGCATGAATTATTAGTAAGTGTGGAAGACGGCTGTAGACTGTAAGAGGAGGGGGGGATGTCAAATAATGTACACCTGTATGATGTTCGCTTCATTTTCCATGGAGAAGTTGTAAAGGGAGAAGAGGGAAGAAGGGACAAACGGTATGTGTGATGTTCTGACCACTTTACATGGAGACAGTTGTAAATTGGGTGATTGGGGTGAGTAGGATGGAGTCAAGCACTGTGTGTATGATGTTCATATTATTTTACATGGAGAAGTCAAACAATGTGTGTGTGATGGTCACATCACGTTACAGTCACAGAACGTGTGACAGACTGCTGGTCTGTGGAGGAAAGAAGAGAGTGTGTAGAAAGTTCCAGACGAAAGTCCACACAGAACTGGGGAGAGCGGGGGGGGGGGGAGGAGGAGAGAGAAAACTGTGATCTGCTGGTGTTGCTTGTGTCAGCGTTTTTGTGGGGTTGGGTGGGGGTGGTGTCTACCTTTATCTGGTCCAGTGGTGATGGTGCAATGAGTGTCATCATCATGCTTTATTGTCATCATCATCATTTTCACTTTGTAGCTGACTTGTCAATGTCAGTATACATTCATCCCTATACAGATAGAAACCAAACAGAACGGACGAAATGCTGGATTGCTTTGCGGATAAATGAGTTGACAAGAAATCAGACAAATATAAGAAAAGAACTGTTTTCGTTTGAAGCATACTGGAGGGAAAGTGCATCGTATTCAAAATAGCTTGTTATCGTATTTTTAACGTTGTGTTCATTGCATTCGTCATGTCAAAGTCTCTCACATCAGTTTACAAGAGGTACAGAATTTTGACGTGGTGAGTCCCCCGGCCAGTTGTTCTACTGAACAGTTGAATGTACAGAGATAATCCACATGTCGTTGGACGTCCAGTGATGGGAATATTGGTGAGGCTTTGATGCAAACAATGGTAAAGCTTGATACGAACAATGATAAGATTTGATATGAACAATGATAAAGCTTCATGTAAACAATGGTATTCCTGATGCGAACAAAGATAGGGCTTGATATGAACAATGGTAAGTCTTGTTGTGAACAATGGTAAAATTTCGATGTGAACAATGGGTGAAAACTTGATGTGAACAATGGGAACGCTTGATGTGAACAATGGTCAGACTAGACGTGATGTGAACAGTGGTAAAGCTTGACGTATCACAGTTTGTTGAACTCGGGTAACAATGTAGGAGAAGTACTTTAAAAAAACAATGGGATGATTGAAGATGTTATCAGCAGTTGTACAGGTGCACCTCTACTAATTACAAGCGATATGAACAACGACATAGGTTTATGTCTGTAGATGACTGATGTCGTCTGAACAAAAGTAAGGTTGTCATCTGTAAATTCCAAGTTCTTTTTCTAGAAGTGTACTAAGTTGAAATGCATGAATTACAAGTCATGTATAAAAGCAAATATAAAGCTGTAATGCTTAAATTACAGTTGATACATACTAAGAAGTATAAAGCTGTAATGCATAAATTACAAGTGATATATATCAGCAAGCATTAAGCTGTAATCTGTATATATATTAGCAAATACACAGCTATAATATTGAACTACATGTGATACATATTAGCAAGTATAAAGCTGTAAAACGAAATTACAGGTGACACATACTAGCAAGTATAAAGCTGTAATCTTAAATCACAAGTGATACATAGCTAGTTATGACTGTAGTGCATAAATTATATTTAATACATATCTGCAAGTCCATAGCTGAAGTGAATGAATTACAAGGTATTATACTAAACAAACGTAATGTATACATTACAGGTGATATACATTAGGAGAGATAAGCGATAGTGCACAAATTGTAGTGCATAAGTTACAAGTGATGTATGTTAGCAAGTGCAAGTCCATAAGAATGCGAACTCAGTCGAACAATCAGCTTGATGAGTCATGTGACAAAGATTCTATTAGTAACAATCATGATGAAGACAAGGAAGAGAATCAAACCAGAAATTGCAGAAAATCAGTTCAGATTTATTGAAGGGAAAGGAACTGTTAATACCACATGCATCCAAAGAACTCTCATAGAAAGATCAACTGAGTTGATAAGGATTCATTTTTATATTTTGTTGATTATACCAAGGCTTTTGATCGGATAAGACACGAAAAATCGGTCAACCAACTGAAAAGGCTCAATATTGATGGTAAAGATCTAAGAATAATAGGTAATATGTATTGGGAACAAATAGCAGCACTGAAAGTAGAAAATGATAAATGTTCTTTTCAAAAGATCAAAGGAAGGGTTAAACAGGGATGTGTCCTGTCACTAGATTTCTTTTCACTTTACAGAGAAACCATCACGAGAAACCCACGAGAATGCCCTGGGATATAGGTTAAAGAAAAAATTATTAACGATCTATGTTATGCAGATAACACCATTCTAATTGTAGAAAATGAAAAAGACCTACAAAATCTTGTTGATATGATGAAAATACGGCTCGTAGATAGCTCGAATAAAGGGTTAGAACTAAATACTAAGAAGGCTGAAGTCATGGTAATCAGTGAAAAAAAAATATAAAAAGAAACCCACTCATGTAAAAATAACAGCAAAGACACAACTTTGAAACAAGTTGATAAATTTAAATATCTGGAACTATCATCTCATCAGATGGCAGATGCACTTTAGAAATATTCAGCAGAATTGGCCAAATTAAAACAGCATTCAAAAAATGCAAAACGTTTTTACCAACAATTGCCGATCAGTGACATCAGGAAGAGAATTGTTCAGTATTATATAGAACCAATACTGTTGTACAGATGCGAAGTCTGGACAATTAAGAAGTAAAGTCAGAGCAAGATTGAAGCAGCTGAAACAGATTTCTTAGAAGAATGTAAAGAGCTCAATGGACAGAAAGAAAACAAACGAGACAGTCTTGAAAGAAGCAAATACAGAAAGAACATTTATAAAGAAGATTTGGAGGAACGAGCAGCATTTTGTAAAACATTTTACGAAGAAAGAGAAATTTGAGTACCTAGTCACAACAGAAAAGCTAGGGGGAAAAGAGCACCAGTACTTCAAGAGAAAATAGTCTTGCACAGTGGATGGGAACAGAAAAAGTAGAAGATATATTTGCAGAAACAAAAGATAGATTCGTATGGGGGACCATGATCGCCAACGCCATGCGGCATGGCACTTGATGAGGAGGCGGATGCACTTCATAATGCGTAAGTTCAAGTGATGTGTATTAGCAAGTGTAAGGATGTACTGCATTAATTACAAATGACATATATTAGCAAGTGTAAGCCTATAGTGCATAAATTACAATTGATATATATTAGCAAGTGTAAGCCTATAGTGCTTAAATTACAAGTGATATATATATTAGCAAGTGTAAGCCTATAGTGCATAAACTACAAATGATATATATTAGCAAGTGTAAGCCTATAGTGCATAAATTACAAATGATATATATTAGCAAGTGTAAGCCTATAGTGCGTAAATTACAAGTGATATATATATTAGCAAGTGTATACCTGTAGTGCATAAGTCAAAAGTGATATATATTAGCAAGTGTAAGCTCGTAGTGCTTAAGTGACAAGTGATATATATTAGCAAGTGTAAGCTAGTAGTGCTTAAGTCACAAGTGATATATATTAGCAAGTGTAAGCTAGTAGTGCTTAAGTCACAAGTGATATATATTAGCAAGTGTAAATCTACTGTGCTGAAGTCACAAGTGATATGCACTAGCAAGTGTAAGCCTATATGCTTAAGTCACAGTGATATATATTGGCAAGTGTAAGTCTACAGTGCTTAAGTCACAAATGATATACATTATCAAGTGTAAGTCTATATACTTAAGTCACAAGTGATATATATTAGCAAGTGTAAATCTATTGTGCTTAAGTCACTAGTGATATATATTAGCAGGTGTAAGCTTGTAGTGCGTAAGGCACAAGTCACACACACACACACGCACACGCGCACACACACACACACACACACACACACACCACACACACACACACACACACACACACCCCACACCTACATGCATAATCACTCTCTCGTAAGCAAACAGTTCAATTCAACATCCCATTGTAAAAATGATCCCAGAGACAAGTGTGATGTGATGATACTTCACCTGAAGCCATTGTTCAGCGATCTTGAGTCGCGCAAGTGGAACAACCATCACTAGCTGTAACAATATCGTCTCCTTGCATATCGTGGTTAGACAATTAAAGGGGAACGACTTCGTTTATCAACAGACGGGATGAAGAAATCGTCAACAGAAGAGAAGGACATGTAATCTGCTAATTTCATTCAATACACATATGCATTTTGTTTTATGGTTGTCTTAAAGCAGATAAACGCGGATTTTTTCTTTCTTTCTTCTTTTTTTGCGAGTGAGGGAGAAGTGGGGAAAGAAAGAGGGGAGAGAGGGGAAGGGGTGTGCAGGGGGTAGACATCATTGGAAGTGGTTCCCATGTCACGTGCTGATTGTTTGAAGGCGTCACGTGGATGGTCCGGCATCATTGGCTTATAAAGATAATAAATATTCTACAAAACCACTGGTCTGCTAGCTCTGTTGGATTATGAGAGGATATTATGTTCCTGGTGTGGTGTGGTATGTGTTGATGGTTGTCTGGTTGTTGTGTGTGTGTGTGTGTGTGTGTGTGTGTGTGTGTGTGTTGTGTGTGTGTGTGTGTGTGTGTGTTGTGCGCGCGCGCGCGCGCGCGCGCACGTGTGTGTATGTATGTATGCATGTATGTGTAAGTGTGTAAGTGTGTATGTAAGTGTGTGTGTGTGTATGTGTGTGTGGTGTGTGTGTGTGTGTGTGTGTGTGTGTGTGTGTGTGTGTGTTTTGTGGTTGTGTGTGTGTACTGTTGAGAGTGAAATGCTTGGTTGTTGTTGTCGCTGTATTAGTTTCCTCTTTCTTTCATTTCCTTCCTGTGTCCGTCTGTCTGTCTGCCTGTCTATCTGTCTGTCTGTCTCTGTGGGTGTCTGTCTGTCCATGTGTGAAAACATTTTTGTTTACATTATTACAGGGAAGTAACTCTTTCAGAGTAATTTACTATGAGAGGTGCAGGGATTGCCTCTCCTAAATGCTGAGAAACCCGTTGCGACCTGTTTCTTGTATTATGGATGGACGGACATCATTGGTTGTCTGTATGATTTAAGGGTTCTTGCAACGGGTGGAGTGAACCCCCGATTCCCCAAGTCCCAGTGATTGGGACTTGCACCAAAAGCCAGGTTCTCTCAGGTGAACTTCACAGCATCACAGGTGACTTCACCTGTTCACTAGGCTAGGTAGGACCTCAGGACCTGGCCAGCTCATGGGCTTATGTGCAGGCTTGAGGCTCGTGCCATGATTTTTTTGTGGATCTTCTCCATCACATGGAAGAGTGGCGTCAGCGCATATGAAATTCATTCTGAGCACGGAGACATCATCTTGAGAAACTAAAGCTGGGTTTGCCTGTTCGCGTAACAAGACTTGGCGCGTTGAGTTTGCTGCTGATCAGATGGTCGTAGACATATAAATCGAGCCCACAGTTTGGAATGCGATTTACCGTAACTGTTTACACAACGGAGTTTTTTTGGGAGGTGGCGAGATCTTCTCTTTACTCACCGCTTCTTTAGTACACACAGAACGTGGAACCTAAGAATGAAATCCAATTAAGTGGTTTAGTCTGTAACTAAATCAAGAAATTACTGATCAAGAGCTGTGTATCAAAGGAAAGTACCAAAAAGAACTGGAGTTGGCTCGTTTCTTTTTTTTTTTTTTTCTCTTTCTTTCTTTCTTCTTGTTCTTGTTCTTCTCCTACTTCTCTTCTTCTTTTTCTTTTTTTTTTTTCTTTCGCTTCTTCTTCTTCTTCTTCTTCTTTTATTTCTTCATCTTTTTCTTCTTCCTCCTCCTCCTTCTCCTCCTCCTCTTCTTTTTCTTCTTCTTCGTCTTCTTCTTCTTCCCCTTCTTCTTCTTTTTCTTGTTGTTGTTGTGTTGTTGTTGTTGTTCTTCTTCTTCTTCTTCTCCTCCTCCTCCTCCTCCGTCTTCTTCTTCTTTTATTTTTTTGAGGCGTAGACTTTTGTGAGTGTATCTGTTCAGTGTAAATTTTGTCCAGCTGACTCCCAGAGGCTACACAGACCTGATGAGCTATTTGTAGAACGAAATGATTGTCGTTTGCTCGGTGAATTCGTTTTTTTTTTTTTTTTTAATTACTCATATATGTTATGTTAACTACCATGTACTGAAAATTAAATGGACAGTAATCTTGAATTTGATAAAATGATATTTGAACAGTGTGTAGTTGAAGAATAAAATGAATTTCGCTCGCTGAGTGACTTGGAGAAAAATCAAATAGAAAAAGACGATGGACAAACTCTTTCAAAGCAGAAGGGAGGCTACCGATTAAGACTGAAACTTCGAACTCTCTGTGAACGAAAAAGCAAGCCGTGGAAGTGAAAGAAGCAGCTGCCGTGGTGTAGTGGTTAATGTAACGGACTACCGACTGTGGGTTCCAATCATAGCAGTCCTGGTCAAAATCATTGTGAGATGCGACTTGGGTATCGAGTACACACCTACTCCCTTAGTCTCCTCTGCTTCCAGCGTGTTTGCGTGGGTTTTGTGCCTGGTTTGGTCGTTGTTGATGACTGCTTTGGTGAATGATGAGAGTGCACGCTTTGATTTGATTCTTGAAGTTTATGGCGCCTCATGAGTGTCATTATTATTATTGTTATTATTATTATTGTTGTTGTTGTTGTTGTGGTTTGTTGTTTTGATGATGATGATGATGATTATTACTATTATTATTATTTTATTATTATTATAATTTGACCCTTGCAGGAAGCTGGTGGATAGGGTGAAGGAGCAAAGTGTTAAGGTTTTTGCAATTGGTGATAGGGTGCGGAAGTCAAAGAATTAAACGTATGCAGAATCACAAATCCGCACGTCAAAGATCCTGGAAATTATGTAAGCAGCTGGCTTATGGAAACATGAAAACACCCAGCATGTACGTCCATTAAAATGCAGACTATACAACAACATAGTAAAGTGTGGTCAGCTTGCCAAATACCTTGAGGTGTCTGTGCTCCACTAAAACGTCTGATTATATGTAATGCACAGTAAGTCCAAACAGCATTCGGGAAGATGACAGGCATTCTTACCAACAAATGCCTATCAATTAACATCAGGAAGAGGAAGAGAGTTCTTGAATGTTATATAGAACCAGTACTGTTTACGGATGTGAGGCATGGACAAGTCAGCAAACAAAGCCAGAACAAGATTGAGGCAGCCGAGATGTGGTTTCTAGGAAGAATGTTGAGAGTTCCATGGATAGCAAAGAAAACAAACGAGACAGTCTTGATGGAAGCAGACACAAGTAGATCACTCATAAGGAAGATTAGGAAAAGACAGGCAACATTTATAGGCCATTTTATGAGGAAGGGGGATTTGGAGCACCTGGTCACAGCGGGAGGGCTGGAGGGAGGGAGAGCACCGGGTGGACCCAGGGGGAGAAAAAGCTGGACGGACTTGCAGGGTGGCTGGGGACGAGGGGGTGGGAAAGATGCTAGGGGCAACGAGAGATAGAGAGAGATGGAAGTCCATGATCGCCAATGCCATGCGGCAGGGCACCTGATGATGATGATGATGATGACAGTAAGTCCAAATAAGTTTGGAGAATAGTGATAAAACATAAACGACTTAATAGTAAGAAACTCTGGGGAGAGCCGGACAACATAAGGTCCTTAGAGCAGAAACCTCCCGTCAGGCAAGTGTTCCGCCCATAACTCCTAAGGGAACTGGGCCGTATCCAGGCTTATGACTCATGGATGCCAATCTACTGTCGCCATTTTCTAAATAGAAAATTGTCCGCAACCTGGATTCGAATCCAGGCATCCAAGGCGATCAGACGTTTCAAGATCAAGTCACCCTTGCGACGAGTGTCTTAACCACTGATTAGGTATTGGACACGGGTAACAGCTGGGGGAATTTTAAGCCTAATGAAATTCTCTTTTGTTATGATTTCTATACACATACATGGGAATCCTGATATGTATATTCATACCACTACTGATCCTTTCCTTCTTGGTGATCTCTCGAACAACAGGCGCGATGGTAATACAGTTAGGACGTTGAAATTCCAGCCGGAAAATCCTGGATCTGATCGCTCACAAATTTGAAAGTCCTGGGTTTGATCCTTCTAGACACCTCGGCCTGGTGGGTAAAGGGTAAAGATTATTTTTTTGACCTGCCTGGTCAACATGTGTGCATGCAGACTTGTTATGCCTATATCCCACTTCCCTCTGTGATTCTGTCTGTCTGTGTATGTGTGTGTCTTTCTCACAATGCAAAGTTCCGTGTGTGTGTGTGTGTGTGTGTGTGTGTGTGTGTGTGTGTGTGTGTGGTGGTGTGTGGTGTGTGTGTGTTGTGTGTGTGTGTGTGTGTGTGTGTGTGTGTGTGTGTGTGTGTGTGTATCGTGTGTGTGTATGTGTGCGTGCGTGTGTGTATGTGTGTGTGTATCCTGCAATAACAAAGTCACGTAGGATGTACAGATTTGCCCAGCGTTCGTCTTGAGTAAAGTCTGGTGACCTCTGATGGATAGTATTTTCCCTACCCAACGTCCCAACCTGCGGCAAAATGCATCCCTTCAATGTTTCGGATCTCTCGTGATTTATCCATATTTCATCTGTTAAAAACAATAATGAAAGGACGCAGGTAAAACACACACACACACACACACACACACACACACACACACACACACACAACACACACACACACACACACACACACACACACACACACACACACACACACATACACACACACACACACACACACACTCACACACACACACACACACACACACTCATACACACACACATACACCACACACACACACACACACACACACACACACACACACACAAAACATACATACATATATATATTATATATATATATAATGCTGAAGACAGCACATACATACCTTCACACTATAATTCTGTGCAAATCTCTGAATGCCATCGTCAAGCGGGCAAGATCTTGGACTTCTAATCACAAGGTTTGGGTTTGAACCTACCTGGATACTACCGGCCTGGTGTGGTATAAAGGATAGAGGTTTTTCCGCATCTGCCAGATCAACATTTATAAATATCTGCTGGTACGTGAACCGTCTTATTGTGTATATGCATTCAGGACATCAAATCACACCACCACCATCATCATCATCATCATCATCATGTGCCCCGCCGCGTGGCGTTGGCGATCATGGCCCTCCATACAAATCCATCCCTTGTCGATACAAGTATATCTCCCAAACTTTCTGTCCTCACCCACTCTCACAAAACCGTCCAATATTTTCTCCCTGGGTCTAGCTGCTGCTCTTTTTCCCTCCAGCTTTCCTGTTGTGACTAGGTTCAGAAATTTTTCTCGCCTCATAATGAAATGTCCTATAAACATTGCTTGTCTTTTCCTAATCTTCTTCTATAATTTTTTTTGATGTGGTTGCATTTGCCTCTTATAAGACTGTCTCGTTTTGTTTTCTTTGCTGATCATGGATATCAAATATGCAGTTAAAAACCTTGTGAGTCGTGTCACTGTCCAGTGGCTTATGGTAACGTAAAAGCACCCAGCATACACACCTAGTGAAGAGGGAATATGCAGAATGTACAGCAACATAACGCCTGTACGGTGTTGAAAAACACACACACAAAAAAACAACGTGCACACACTCGTCCGAGAAAAATCAGAACGCACTATTTTTTTATTTGCAAATAAGTCAGAGCGCAGTAATTTTTCTTTTCAAATCTTGTAAGCCACAACAACACGAAGAGTGCTGCCTTAGAGCAGTGAGAACAATTTTAGACATTGTCAGAATGTTCAACAAAGTTCTGTTTACACATCTTCCTCAATAAATCTTTTTCAGGCACTGCGTCTGGCCCGTTTGACTCTGACCTTGGATCTTTACATTCCAAGCTTATGCTACAAGACTCTTCCACAGACCATGGTGATTTAAATTTGGTAACTGACAGGAAAAGACAGGTAACATTTATAGGCCATTTTATGAGGAAAGGGGATTTGGAGCACCTGGTCACAATGGGAAAACTGGAGGGAAAGAGAGCACCAGGTAGACCCAGGGAGAAAATACTAGACGGACTTGCAGAGTGGCTGAAGACAAGGAGGGTGGAAGAGATGCTTGAGGCAACAAGAGATAGAGACAGATGGAAGGCCATATCGCCAACGCCATGCGGCAGGGCACCTGATGAGATGAATTGTCCATTATTAACTAAGAGCTGAGAAAATTGTATACACACATACACATGCACAACACACATGCACACAAACATACAGACACATATAAACACAACACACACACACACCACACACAAACACACACACCACACACACACACACACACACACACACACAACACCACACACACCACAACACACACACACACACACACACACACACACACACACACACACACACACAACAAACAAAACACGCATGCACACACACACACACACACTCACCCAGTTGACTCGAAATAATCTCTCTTTTCTATCTCCCTTCAACGAAGAAAAATGGGGGGGGGGGGGGGGGGGGGGGGGGGGAGAGAGAAAAAATCAGAGACGATGTTCACAATAACTCTGTGCTATAATTATTTTGTTCTGGTTGCAGTCATTACCTTGGCTTCACACTCTGCATAAATTGTCTTCGATGGGGAGCAGAGAGAAAATGTATGGAAGATATTTTGGCCACAGTCCTCATCATCATCATGTGCCCTGCCGCATGGCGTTGATGATCATGGCCCTCCATACGAATTTACCCTTGTGGCTGCAAATACATCTCCCATCCTTTCTGTCCTCAGTCACAAACCTACGCTGTATAAATATCATGTTTTTCTCTGCAGGGGATGGGGATGATGACAGACATGCCAGATTCTGTTCATGGCCAGTGACTATATCTACGTAAGCCTTAGAACAGGTAATTGTTGACCAGGTAATTGTCAGGAGGTCCGGAAGACATAGAATCAGCTATTCTGGTTCGCTGTAGACATCTGAGGATGGAGGAGATTCATATTCATATTCATATATTCACATACCCACACAGAGCACACCCCTGTTGCAATTTTCCGGTGACAGAACTGCATGAAAAGCTGTGTTTGTGCGTGCGTGTGTTGTGTGTGTGTGTGTGGGGTGTGTGTGTGTGTGTGTGTGTGTGTGTGTGTGTGTGTGTGTGTATGTGTGTGTGTGTGTGTGTGTTGAATATGCGCATGTGGCTTATGTACATGCGCGTGAGCGTACGTGTAATTGTGCACTTGCACATATATCTTTATTTCCTAGAATGAAAGGAGAGAATCGGTAAGTATTGACCATCTTTTTAAAGTTTTCTGTTTAGCTTTTCCATCAACGTAATCAATGATATCATGTATATAGTGTGTTTTGTCGTTGTTGTTGCTGCTGCTGCTGCGTTGTTGTTGTTTTGTTGTTTTCCTTACAACACAGACTGAGGGAGACTCAGTGGAAATATTTCGTTTATGTGGTCATGTCTACAAGATCGTTTCTGGATTTACCATTGAAAATGAATTAAGAATAAAACAAAACAAAACAAACCTTCAGTTTCACTTTTGTCAGGACGATGTTCCAGTATAAAGATGATTCAATACGCCCTAACACCCCAACAAGTTTTTATTGCATTTCGACTGGAAAGATCCAAGATAACCATGGCATATATGCCACATACCTGTGCGTTATACTCCATGCGTAGGTGAGATTTTGACGTTTTTACCTAACTTATGGGTTCTATTGCTTGTCGGTTTGTCTTTTAGTATGATTTTCTATCTTTCCATAAGAAGGTCTACTTAATGAGAGTCCCGAACCACCCGCATGAAAACCGTGACTGCAGTTACTAAGCAAGCCTCAGTTCATTGGAACAGGCTGCCCACATTCCCACCAAGTGTAAGCACTCCAAAATTTCTGTAAAGGTCCCATCAAACTTTTTATGTCACACAGCTAGTCATGCAAAGTCAGAACAAAATTGAGGCAACTGAGATGTGGTTTCTAAGAAGAACGTTGAGAGTTCCGTGGACAGCAAAGAAAACAAACGAGGCAGTCTTGATGGAGGCAGACGCAGGAAGATCATTAATAAAGAAGATTAGGAAAAGACAAGTAATATTTATAGGACATATTATGAGGAAAGGGGAATTAGAACACCTGGTCACAACAGGAAAGCTGAAGGGAAAGAGAACACCAGGTAGACCCAAGGAGAAAATATTGGACGGACTTGCAGGGTGGCTGAAGACAGAGAGGGTGGGAGATGAACTTGCACCGACAGGGGATAGATTCGTGTGGAGGACCATGATCGCCAACGCCATGCGGCAGGGCTCATGATGATGATGATGATGATGATGATGATGATGATGATGACAGGTAGTCACACTGCCTGTTTTGATT
>CM060306.1:114723203-114830703 GCA_030674185.1 Monoplex corrugatus | reverse complement strand
ACACACACACACACACACACACAC
Source organism: Monoplex corrugatus (assembly GCA_030674185.1). Classification (NCBI taxonomy): domain Eukaryota; kingdom Metazoa; phylum Mollusca; class Gastropoda; order Littorinimorpha; family Ranellidae; genus Monoplex; species Monoplex corrugatus. Next base: position 114,830,679 of record CM060306.1, on the reverse strand, counting down.
ACACACACACACACACACACACACACCCTAGAAGCTATTTCTGACGCTCATGCAAGCAACAGATATCAATTCCGATTACACCATCCATGACTAGACCAGCTGATATCAACATTATATTTAGAAAGAATGAGTTTGGGTTTTTTTTTAAACAAGAAATATACGATTTTTTTTTTTATCATCGATCATCATTATACCAAACAATTACATAGCATTTTGTGGTAACACATAATTTCCATGTACTTGCCAGACCACTCTTCCTGAGAACAGCATTTTCTGTTGTGTGGTACCTGTTGTTGTTATTGTTGCTGTTGTTGTTGTTATTGTTGATGATGTTCTTGTTGTTTTCTTGAATGTGTTGTAGTGCTTGCCTACGATATTTCAAATCATAATTCAAATCATTTTGGATCTTTTCCATCGCATGGCATCACAGGTGTCAGGGCTGTTACTGTTATTTTTGTTCAATGCCCTGCCGACTACGTAGAGTCATAATATCAGGGCCGTAACCATTTCAAAACATGCACCATATTTCAACGGGGGAAAAAAAGGAAAAGAAAATCAGGTACACATACCAATGCATTCGCGCACACAATCCAAGGAAACGCCCCTGGCGCTAACCACTTCGTCAACCATTTCAAAACATGCACCATACTTCCAACGGGAAAAAAAGGAAAAGAAAATCAGGTCCACACATCAATGCATTCGCGCACAAAATCCAAGGACACGCCCCTGGCGCTAACCACTTCGTCCAATCTGTCACACAGGGTTTGAAAAAAAAAACATACCTGAATACAAATCCAAACGTAACCAAAGACACCAAAACAAACGTGAAAACGGGCCCAAACTACCCCAAACCGCCTCCGCACATCTCACCTCCCCAGAGCCAAAAATGTACCTAACACATGCACCCAACCATCAGTCCCAAGGGCATAAGGAATTTACTCGGAAGGTGAAAACACCATCTTGACAAACTGAAACTGAAACCATGAAGTAAACTGTTGTACAGATACAAGGATTTTTCCAGGAACAAAATCTTTCGTTACTGCAGTATCTTTTACATGCTCTAAGCCCCTGCAGCACATATGTCCTTGGTTGGGCGTGTCGTCTGAAGGACTAGCACCCAGACCCAAGGCTGGTCTAGTGGGCGGGGTAGGGGAGGGGGGGGGAAGAAAAGCCCTCTCCCATGCTGATAGAAATGAGTCAAGAGAAGCAATAGATCGTGTCTTCAAAATACCTCAAAACTTCCACTCAAGATTTGATGTGTCGTGTTCAACCCCAGCCAGCAACATAAAACCAGCCTGTTTACAGCCGACAACATAAAAACCAGCCTGTTTATACCTGACAACATAAAAACCAACCTGTTTATACCTGACAACATAAAAACCAGCCTGTTTACTGCCAGCGACATAAAAACCAACCTGTTTATACCTGACAACATAAAAACCAGCCTGTTTACTGCCAGCGACATAAAAACCAACCTGTTTACAGCCAGCAACATAAAACCAGCTGTTTATACCTGACAACATAAAAACCAACCTGTTTATACCTGACAACATAAAAACCAGCCTGTTTACTGCCAGCGACATAAAAACCATCTGTTTACAGCCAGCAACATAAAACCAGCCTATTTGCGCTTTATCATGTTTGAAGTTTGTTCCAGAGGTATTTATTGCACACGGACTATTCCATATGCGCTCCACCCAAAATCTGCCGGTAATCATCGGGCGTGAGAGGGTTAATTTTTTTTGCTTTGCTGTCATGGCTGACAATGCGGGATGCTGGCAGATACGGTGAGGCAGTCAAAGAGTTAAGATGGGCAGCAAACAGGGCCAGTTTTTATGTTGCATGGAGGCTGGGATTGAACTCAAGACGTAGATCTTGAGCCCACAACTGTATGAACAGGGTCAGTTAGCCCGAACTAATCTATGACCCACCTGCAGGGTCGAACCCACGATCCATGTGCATTATTATTATTATTATTATTATTATGAACATTTAGTACGCCTAATCAAATTAATGCCCTAGGCGTTAACAATGGCAAAACATATAACCGAAATCACAAGCACGCACACACACGCCCACAAACACACACACGCACACACACACACACACACACACGCACACGCACACACACACATACACACACACACACAGCACGACATGCAAATGCAATGACACATTGACACTAAGACATTATAAAACCAACATCACGTTACATGAGGGGGAGGGGGGCAGAAATTACCAGTTATTTGGGAAACAGATGAGTTTTGAGGGAGCGTTTGAATGTGGACAGAGAGGGTGAGTATCTGAGTGAGCGAGGTAGCTGATTCCAGATAGTTGGAGCTTGATAGGAAAAAGAACGCTGCCCAAACCTTTTAGTGCGGACTATGGGGATACTATAGAGACGGGTGTCGGATGAGGACCGCAAAGCTCGAGATGGCGTGTAGAGATGTAACAGATGGGCGAGATACTCAGACAGGAAGACTCAATAGATTTGAAGCAGAGACAGGCAATCTTGTAGGATATTCTTTGCTGAACCGGGAGCCAGTGAAGAGAACAGAGCAATGGCGTAACATGGTTAAATTTTGAAGAGCGGAAGATGAGACGGGCAGCATGATTTTGAACTTTCTGAAGTTTGTTAATGAGGTGAGAGGGGGAACCAGACAAAAGAGCATTACAGTAATCAAGACGAGATAGAACAAGTGCACAGACAAGAGTCTTTGTCGTGTCTTCTGAGAGGAGATGGCGGATAGAAGCAATTCGGCGGAGTTCAAGAAAACAAGTCCGACAAACGTTGCTAACATGCAGATGGAAGGACAGGGTTTGGTCAAGAGTTACACCAAGGTTACGGGCAGAATAGGAGAGAGTGATAGACGAGTCAACAAGTGTGATGGAGGTTGGAAGAGAGGGGTGATTTTGGAGTTTGGGTGGGGTGATCAAGATCAATTATGTATAATGTATAATGTATAATGCTCAGTTCAACTGAGCCAGAGGTTTTGCTACCAACCTTAATGCTTCAATCATTCTGGTGCTGTCGGAGTAGTGTTTCGTATACAGTTCATTTCTTACCCGCCCCTCCGCCTTTCCTCACCATTTTCAAGACCTTGCCAGAGCATTAGTTTTGAGTATAGCTCTGGCACACTGTCGGGAGCGCATATGGAATAGTCTGAGTGCGATGAACACCTCTTGAACAAACTCTTAAGTCCAAAGAAGAGTCGGCGGAAAACAAATTCTCATGACGCTATTTAGAGTGGCGAATTTCTCCCTGTTATCACTGAGATGATAATTACAACTATTCACTTGTGTCACACTATTAATTACTAAGAGATATATTCACTTGCGATGTATGACTTGGAGATGATTGTTCGTATTCACGTTATATTCTATATCATTTTCTCGTGGTAAAGCTGAAGCAGATCAGATGAATTAACTGATCAGTTGTTTTTTTCAAAGCCATCACACACGAATTCAGCCGGACCATTAACCTTTTGACTCCTGCACCCTATCCACCAACTACAAAAACTTAACCCTTTGACTCGACTGTTGGTGTACAGGGTGCAGGAGTGAAAGGGTTAAGTTGCTGGAAAGTCATGCTGCACGTAGTCCTAACAATCAATATGCACTTCGACATTATACCGAGGCCTGTATCATGTATTTAAAAAAAAAATGGCTGTTTAGTGTATTTCACAAGTCACACTCTGGCTACGGTACGAAACAGTTCTAAGCTTAATTAACATCTGAAAACATTCTGTCACTGATTTCGATCCACTTGTCTGATGAATCATTTTTCCTCGCATATATTCCATTAAGTAAAAAAAAATTATTAATAACTATTGCACTCGATATCACAGATACTAGTAACGGTCGTAATCAGTATCACAGTCTCAATTCTCTTTCACAGTTTCAGTCTTAGAAATTATATTCATTCATGATGACACGTTGAATCGCAGACAAGCAAAGGTCTCACCCATCAATCACAATTAACCCCCTGACTCCCTCACACACACTCCCACTTTAGGAAGTTGAGGAAGTCAAAGGGTTAACATTAGTTGTAGTACAGTTCGATGACGTCAGCATCACCTACGTCAAAATCATTGAGACACTGATGGTCCTGAACAGGCTTGGCCTTATGTCGCACACGTACCTTCCACTTCTGATGATGCACTGGGATTTTCAGGAAGTTTTCCATTTCTTTCTTCAGTGTTCCGATCTGAGTCAAGGGGCTGATGTCCATTCTCGTGTGATATTTGCTATTGGGCCGAATCACCACAATGGTCACGTTGATAAATGGCTCTCTTTCCTTTCTTGCCATTTGCCAATTTACTCACTCCGGTGATGAGCTTACAGAAATTCAAAATTCCCTCTGACGACTGTCTCAATTGTTTCTTTCTTTTTCTCCAGGTTCGGTATTTGTTAATAACTGTTTGTATTGAACACTACAGAACCGTAGTGAAGTTGAACAAAGAGACTTGAGAATGTTTTAACGCACTTGAAACGGCAAGAATTCTGGTTCTTCAAAGTACAGACAGAACGTACTGGAAAGGATTGCGTTTCATATCACTGTAAACAGAGAACAAGGTGCGCTTGCAGTAATGCGACTTCACATAGTGTTCTGTTTATGGCTATAAATAAACACGTCAGTAAGCTGATGCAATAGTGTGCAATGTCGGACAAAGATAACTTGGAGTCAATCGGGAAATCACCAACCACTAGAAGGGGGAAAAAAATGGGGAGCCTTCGACACTTTACCTTTTATTAAATAGCGTTCCTGTTTTACTCCGACGCATGTATGCTCGTTGTTTTACACACACTGTGTAGGCTGTATGTTGCTGCACAGGCTGCAGACTTCTGTCTTAATAATAATAATAATAATAATAATTACTGGGTGTGTGCAGTTAGACAAGTTATCGGGAGTTCCTTCCCTTCCCTACGGTACGCGACGGCTGTACATGTACAGTAAGTATGGACGCCACAGAGCGAACGCAAGCACCGTCGGCACTGAAATACGCAGAAAAAACAATGAAAAGGAGAAACATAGGTATCATTTAAAAATTCTGGATATAGATGGAGTTGATCCTTATGATATTCCAAAACAGTCGTGGTCTGAGCATCCAGATAATCTCCCTGATATAAACTATATCTGTTTTTTTTTATTATCAGCATCGTTAATTATTTTATGGGATCAGCGCCTACACAATCGAACGAATTAGGGCCAACAAAAGTCTGAAGGCATATCGGCTGTTCGTTTCAAGACCTGGGTCCATGATATTTGGACATACAGACCTGATGGATGTCAGAATGTGGTCGTCTCAGCTAAGATATGTTTCATGCAGCGTGTGCATATCAAGCTCTTCCTTTCATTTTTGCTTTCGGTGTTTTCTGCACGAGTCATGTGTGTGTGTGTGTGTGCGCACACGCACTTGTATGCATGTATAATGTGTTGTTCGCGCGTGTGCGTGCGAGCACGTGTGTATATATATGTATATGTGTGTGTGTGTCTGTGTGTGTGTCTGTGTGGTTTTACTGTAGCTAAATTCTATAACTGGTTTCCAGTTATGTTAAGGTTTAAGTGCTGCTAGAACTGCAGGAGTATTAAGCAGCTTGATAACACACACACACACACACACACACACACACACACACACACACACACACACACACACACACACACACACACACACACACACACTTACACTTGGATCACTGGATTTATTGGTTTATTATTTTTCACCGATTTCTAGATCAAATGAAAGATTGCAGTTAAGCACACAAATACACTAATGACCCCCCTCCCCCCCCAAAAAAAATTGTTTTTAAAGTCATGAGCTGTGATTGTATTTTGCAGGCGTGGGGTGTGGATGGTGATAGAGGGAACAAAATTTCAGGTCTTGGAAACTATGGAAACATTTTAGTTCACACACACACACATTTGCACACACACACACACACACACGCACGCGCGCACGCGCGCACGCGCGCACGCACACACATGCACGTACGCACGCACGCACACACTTGAAATAGAAACAAAATAGTTCAGCGTTCTGCGTACAGAATAGCATCTAGTCAAACAACTGAAAGCTAGGATGCAAATCTGCAGATAAAAATAATTCTTCGCTTATATCAATAATTTACACGCCCCATTCATTCATCAGTAACCGAAAACAAGATGAAACTTCGATACATAAAAACATTTACATCTCAAACGCTATGCCCGCAACCAGCCATCTGTGGCAGACGACACAGAAGGTTCGCGGGGAAGAGATCAAAAGTGAAAGTAGATCTCTCTCTGAAGACTATGCATGCATCGAAAAGAAAAAGGCCTATATATAAATATATATAACATACCATTTACAAAGTGGTCCGAAGAAATGTGTGGGTTGTGTTTGAATCAGATGTCAGGCCTTTGAGCTGAAGCTGTGTCAGCCATTCTTTCTGTTTCCTCAATGTTAGCTCCTCAACATATGTTCCCCTCGTTCAGTCGTTGTCACAACACGTGCCATGGTATTCTGTAGTAGGCCTATCGCCTTTTTCTCGATCTTGTCTGTTGTGACATCCTTTCACACAACAGCTGTTCGCCATCTCTAGCTTTTTGATTTCCAATCTTCATTCATTAATTTTTTTCATGTTGTCGCCAACCGAGCAGAAGTATGGAATCGACTCGGAACGTTTCGCGGACTCAACACGCGACGAATACCGTAGCCTTGGAAAGAGAACTCCTCCCGGCGAGGAGTGACGTCATCTGCACACAGCCCATAGCGTTCCTGATGCATGTATGCTCGTTGTTTTACACACACTGTGTAGGCTGTATGTTGCTGCACAGGCTGCATGCTCCTGCTTTGATGATGATAATAATAATAATAATAATAATAGTAAATACAATATTTATAGGGCACCAAATCTTGACAATTCAAATCAAAGAGCACTCACCCACCAGGCATACGCATACAATCGACAAAGACTATCTTACAATATTTAATTTAAAAAAGAAATGCGGGAAAGAAGTAGTTGTAGAATTCATTGTTGGGGAAAAAAGGTAGGTTTTAAAATTGGATTTAAACGCAGAAAGGGTAGGTGTCAGGTGAAGGGAGAGCGGAAGTCTATTCCAGGCTGACGGTCCTGAAACAGCAAAAGAACGCTGACCAACAGTTGATAGTTTAACCCTTTGATTCCCGCACCCTGTCCACCAGCATCCTGCATTGTCAACCATGCTAGCAAAGTACAAACTTAATCCTTTGAATCCCTCATCCTATGGGGTGTGGAAGTCAAACGGTTGGATAGGGTGCGGGAGTCAAAGGGTTAAATCTAAGGACCTGAAATGAAGGGAAAGTATATCTGAAGCTGAGCGTAAGGTGAGAGTTGGCGTATAAATATTGATGTTGTCGCAAAGATATGATGGAGCAGATTGGTGAACAGATTTGTAACACAAGGTCATCATCATCAGGTGCCCTGCCGCATGGCGTTGGCGACCATGGACTTCCAACCATCTCTATCTCTCATTGCCCCCAGCATCTCCCCCACCCTCTTCATCCCCAGCCACTCTGCAAGTCCGTCCAGCATTCTCTCCCTGGGTCTACCTGGTGCTCTCTTTCCCTCCAGCTTTCCCGTTGTGACCAGGTGCTCCAAATCCCACTTCCTCATAAAATGGCCTATAAATGTTGCTTGTCTTTTCCTAATCTTCCTTATGAGTGATCTACTTGTGTCTGCCTCCATCAAGACTGTCTCGCTTGTTTTCTTTGCTGTCCATGGAACTCTCAACATTCTTCTGAGAAACCACATCTCGGCTGCCTCGATCCTGCTCTGGCTTTGCTTGCTGACTGTCCACGCCTCGCATCCGTACAACAGTATTGGTTCTATATAACATTCAAGGACTCTTTCTGATGTTAATTGATAGGCATTTGTTGGTAAGAATGCTTGTCATCTTCTTGAATGCTGTTTTGGCTTGGCCGATTCTGCCAGCTATTTCCGATGTGCATCTGCCGTCTGATGAATGACCGTTCTCAGGTATTTGAACTTATTAACCTGTGTCAAGGTTGTGCCATTTGCTGTTATTTTGCATGAGGGGATTTCATGTTTTTTTTACTGATCACCATGACTTCAGTCTTCCTGCTGTTTAGTTCCAGCCCCTTACCTTTGCTTTCTGTTTCTAGTATATTCACAAGGTTTTGTAGGTCCCTTTCATTTTCTGCAATTAGCACGGTGTCATCTGCGTACCGAATGTTGTTTATCATTTTCCCTCCAACCTTTAATCCAGGGTCTTCTTCTAGGTTTCTCATGATGTTTTCGCTATATAGTGAAAACAGATCTGGTGACAAAACACAACCCTGTCTGACTCCTCTTTTGATGTTTTGAAAAGAGCTTAGATTGTTTTCTATTCTCATTGCAGCTGTTTGTTCCCAGTACATATTCCTGATTATTCGTAGATCTTTTCCATCGACATTGAGTCTCTCCAGTTGGTTGATCAATTCATCATGTCGTACCCGATCGAAAGCCTTGGTATAGTCAACAAAGCATAAATACAAATCCTTATTCATCTCAATTGACCTCTCTATGATAGTTCTTAGGATGTATATGGCATTAATAGTTCCTTTCCCCTCCGCAAATCTACACTGTTCTTCTGCTATTTCTCTTTTGATTCTATTCCTTGTCCTCATCATGATTATTCTTAACAGGATTTTTGTTACATGACTCATCAAACTGATTGTGCGATGGAGTTCGCATTCTATAGCCCCTGTCTTCTTTGGAAGTGCAATGAAAATTGATTTTGACATATCTTTGGGGATTTTTCCAGTGTCATAAATTTCATTTAGGAGGACTGTTATTTTTTCTATGCCAAATTCCTCCTGGGCTTCAATCATCTCTGTAGTAATGTTGTCTGGTCCTGGGGCTTTTCCTGGTTTTGATCTTTTTCAGTGCTGCTTAAACTTCATCTTTCATTATGGGTGGTCCTTCAAAGTTCTTTTTTTATAATGTGTTCTTCGTTTCTGTCATCCTCAAAAAGGTCTTTAATGTACTCTCCCCATCTGTCTAATATTTTGTCTTTTTCCATGATAAGCGTGCCATCTTTCGATTTTGAGCAACCAATTGATGTGCATGTATTTTTCCTGTGGACAATTTCTTCACTTCGTCTGTACATACCCTGAGGATCCCTTTTTAGTCGTTCGTCTATCTCTTTGCATTTTGTGTTCAGCCAAGCTTCCTTAGCTTCATTGCACCTATACCTGATTTCTTTGTTTATCTTCCTGTATGTCTCCTCGTTTCTCTTTGCCTTCCTCCTTTCCTCCATCAGGCCCAAAATTTCATTAGTCACCCAACTCTTTTTTGCTTTTCTATTCAAGGTATCCAGCGTATATTCAATTCTGTTTAAGGCAGGCAACCAGTGAAGAGAGCAAGGGAGAGGACTGACATGATCAAATCATTTCTTTCTGAGGACAATACTAGCAGCTGTGTTTTGTATGCGTTGCAGACACAAGAGAGAAGAAGTTGGTAGTCTAGTAAGGAGAGCGTTACAGTAAATCAAGACGAGACAGAATGAGAGATGTCACAAGCTTAGATGCAGCCAAAAGACATATAACGTCTTTGATGCGGCCTCAGTTGAAAGATATCTTCGAATGTAACCAATGCGCTGAATCTGATTGTAGCATGATTGGCAGGTCTGGGTCAGAAACTTCTGCATATAAAGAGTGTTGTCCAAGGTCACACCCAGGTTCTTGACAGAATCAGAGAGAGGGATGGTGTTGTTACCTAGCTGGATAGTATTCAGACATATTGAGGGTAGGCGTGCATGCTGGGTGCTTTCATATTTCTATAAGCCATTGAAGACCTTTTTGACGGTGACAGAAGGGAGGAACACATCATAAGAAAGAACTATGAAGGCCACCAATGATGAAAGATGAAGCTTGAGCACAGATGAAAAATATGAAGCATGGAAAGCCCCAGGACCAGACAATATTACTGTAGAAATGACTGAGGCTCTACATGAATTTGGTATCGAAAAAGTGACAGTCCTCCTGAATGAAATATATGACACGGTAAAAATCCATAAAGACATGTCAAAATCAATTTTCATTGCATTTCCGAAGATAGTAGGGGCTATAGAATGTGAACTCTGTGGTACAATCATCTTGATGAGTCATGTGACAAAGATTCTGTTAAGAATAATCATGATGAGGGCAAGGAATAAAATCAAACCAGGAATAGCAGAAAAAACAATGTGGATTTATTGAAGTGAAAGGAACTGTTAATGCCATATACATCCTTAAGAACACTCATAGAAAGATTAACTGAGTTAAATAAGGATTTATATTTTGTTGATTATACCAAGGCTTTTGATCAAGTTAGACACGAATAATTAGTCAACCAACTCAAGACTGAATGGAAAATATCTAAGAACAATCAGAATATATATTGTGAATAAGCAGCAGCAGTGAGAGTAGAAAATGATACGAGTTCTTTTCAAAATATCAAAAGAGGGATTAAACAAGGATGTATTCTGTTACCATATTTGTTTTCACTTTATAGTGAAACCATCATGTGAAACATAGAAGAATGCCTTGGAATAACAGCTAGAGGAAAAACAATAATTTTCGTTATGCAGATGATGTCGTTCTAGTCGCAGAAAATGAAAAAGACCAACAAAATCTTGTGAATTTAATAGAAATAGAAAGCAGAAATAAAGGGCTAGAGCTAACTAGTAAGAAGACTGAAGTCAATGTAATCAGTTAGAAAAACTAATGTAAAAAAAACAACAACCAAAAACAACCAAACATATATACAAACAAACAAACAAAAAACAAATATGGCACAATACTAAGACAAGTTGATAAGTTCAAATATCTGGGAACAGTCATCTCATCAGGCACAGATACACATTAGAAATATCCAGCAGAACTGGCCAAGCTGAAACAGCGTTCAAGAAAATGAAAAGCGTTCTTACCGAAAAATGCCTATCAACTGACATCAGAAAGAGAGTTTTCAGTGTCATGTAGAACCAATACTGTTATACGGATACGGATGATACGGGTTAGGCAGACTTTTCACGTTCACTATACATACAATCTGACTATGCAACTAGTCATAACAATATTAGTTGAGACTGTCAAATAATTTCTCATGTGTTTGCGTGTGCATGTGCGCGATGACTGTGAGGTGTGTGTGTGTGTGGTGTGGTGTGTGTGTGTGTGCGTGTGTGTGTGTGTGTGTGTGTGTGTGTGTGTGTGTGTGTGTGTGTGTGTGTGTGTGAATGCGTGCGTGTGTGCGTGCGTGTGTGTGTATGTATCTGTAATGTGATGTGCGTGTGTGTGTGTGTGTGTGTGTGTGCGTCTGTGTGTGTGTCTGTGTGTGTGGTATGTATGTGTGTGAGAGTTGCTTCAACTGGGCCTCTCCAGACTACGCTTGCCAGGTGTAATAAAGATTCAAAGCGCTACGAGAATAATTTTTGGAAATTATTAGGACATTGTCGCAATTTATTGGATATCTTCGATTGTAGTCCAGGCCGGTCTGCTTTCAGCAGGGCACTCAGTATCACTGCTCTCTACACAGCAAACATTGTGGCAAGTCTGATGCCGCTATGATCATCTTGTCGACCGAGCTTCTTGGTCAGGCTTGCCAAAGGCAGAAATAGTCTTGGAGTAGCGCAGCGCCACTTCATTACATATAAATCCAATCAAGTTGCTGCTCACTATTTGTCAGGGCGAAACCAAAGCTACTCTCTTCGCCTACAACCTCCACATATCGCTCATTTGATGCCCAGGATAAGGATTAACAAATGGACAACCAAGTTCACTACAATTAGGCGTCCCTGTATGAAAGATTTCGTCTCCTTCCAGCACTGTCTTTTTGAGTGCTTGACCTTAAGCAACCACTTTCAGCTTCTAAGAATTCTCTTCACAGGGCAAACAAACCCTCTTCAGCTGCTTCAACTAACTAATCAAGACAGCTCCCACGGATGGGCACCTCTAGTCCTGGCAGCCAATCTTTCTCACTCATCTAAAGACCCCCAGCCACCTCCAGACTCACCCTTATCTCTAACTTCTTGAAACCCCTCCCATCTTAGACATGAAAACTACAAGACATCGCTCTCCTTCTTTAATTGTATGACACGGTTCATCCTCAAGACAGTCCCTAGTCGTGAACACGCTGGGACGATAATACAAAACAAGAACGACAAGCTGCTCACTATGGAGGACCTCAGAAGCTCAGTTGGTTTGGGCGTCGGATTCATATGCTAATGGTTGTGGGTTCAAATCCTGGGGTGCGCTACATTAAAACTGGCCTTCTCACTGTCCCATCTTAACATCATTGTTGTTCTGGTGGTGTCAGTATGGGATTAGATGCCCCCCCTTCCCCCACTTCCCTGGGATGGTTATCCTCGTTGGCCATGTCACCAAAACAGAACCAAATCAATCGATCAAAGCTGCTCGCTAAACTGCCCACAAGTATTAGAATGTGTGCACAGTCTTGACCTTCTACGTTTACTGAATGACAAATGGAGGCGGTAAAGTGTCAGAAGCCTGAGATGGTGTTGGTTGAAACAGCTTCTGCCTTCCATGAAGTTAGTGCCTGTACGGCTGACTGGAGCGTTTCACCGCAGGCTGCAGTAAATTCTCAATCAGTAACGAGACAGATGTTCGTTTTGCCAGTGTGTAGCCAGTTCAAATTTATCTCATCACCATCAAGTGCCCTGCTGCATGGCGTTGGCGATCATGGCTCTTTATATGTATCTATCCCTCAGTTATTTGCAAAGGGAAATTCCAGCACAACGGCTCTGAGCATTTTAGTTTTGGCTCGGAGTCTCCACGAGTTGAGTTTTCCATTTGAGCAGAAGTTGATGTACACACACACACACACACACACACACACACACACACACACACACACACACACACACACACACACACACACACACACACACACACACACACACACACACACACCTGTCAAAATTGAGTCTCAGAATGCATCCATCATTATTACTGTAAAGAAGATAGAGAAGAGTGTGTGTGAAAGGTCACGTCCCTGTTTCACTCTGTTCTGCACTTGAAGGGTTTGGATGCCTCCTCATTCTCTTGCACCATGTCTAGCATATAAGCAGCCCTGGGCCCATATTTGCTATTATGTGCACCCATGGACGAGTGATGTTACAATTTGGAGATCAGAATTTCTTCAAAAGAGATTCATCGCACTCAGGACATCACACACATCTGCCAGTAATTATATGGCAGACTCTTTGAGCGTGCGCGAAACCTAAATGTGTTGGCAGAATCTTAAAATGGCAAGAGGGAGGGGAGGGGGCTATGAAACACTAAGCTGACCCATCAGAATGAATGGGGCATTAATCTGGGTGGTGAGCAGGCCAGTTTTTATGCTTCAGACTGGAACTGAACTCGCGACATTAGATCTTGTCATGGCTCTTTCAATTCAGCATTGACAATGTACACAGTCGAAACTGAAACTAAAACTTGAAGCGGAAAAACATAGTTCAGTTTTCAAGAGTTAGTGCCCCTAGAAAAGAACCAAAACAAAGATGGCTGAGGTAAGTCGTTTCCACCCATTAGAAAACCACGAAAACCTATGTAATCTTCATCGAATTAGTTCCCGGTACCAAATTTCTTGACTTAAGTTATCGGTTTTCTGTTTTCTTCTGCATAGCTAGCTATTTGCATATTTTTTTAGGCCGGATTTGGCATCTATTCATGATAATCATGTGGTCCACTGATGGGCCTTTTTCAGTTTTTGTCACATGATAATCGATAGCCGGATAGGCCTAAATCGTGATGATGAATCATTTGAATGGGTACGAGACTTTTAGTCGTGTCGATCTGATTTTTATTACCCAATACCTTTGGCACACAATACGGTGCACCTGTAGTGCTCTCTGTGTAGTACTCGGTGGAATCATCTGAATATGTGTGTTCATTCAAAACTTGTAAAATAAAAAATAAAAAGTTAATTCAAAATAGCCCTAGGCTGACAAATTAAGCGGGTCAAGTGAACGATCCAAGCTGTCTGTCGTTACCAGAGGGTCCCAACAAATGTACAGAGGGTGCAAGAAAATTTCAAAGTTTTGAATGAAATATCATACTTTGACAAAAGTAAGCTGCATATATGCAGTACAACCAAAATGGCAAAAACCATGTATTACTTTACTGGGATGCGCAGTTTCAAGTGAGCATGGAGTTTGGAATTTGTTCAAGAGGGATTCTTTGCACTGTATTAAAAAATGTAATTCCATATGTGCTGTTCCCAAATCTGCCAGTAGTTATCTGGCAGACTCCTTGAGCTCCATGCGTTGGTAAGATCTTGAAATAGGGGAGGGGGAGGGAGCCAATGATTTCTTTTATGAAACATTATACAGACATTATAGAATGGCTTAAGCATTACGGTAAATAAAGAACAGGTTTATTTTTATGTTGTGGGCTGGGATTAACTTGAAGCATCATATCTTGAGTCCATGGCTCTATCAAAAGTGTCAGCCATAAAACAAAAATTCAGCAAAAGGCATAATGTGTGATCCTTGTATGGATGATAGTAAATAACTTCACTGGTGTTGTGCATAACACACACAAACAAGACACACATTGTACTCTCTCTCTCTCTCTCTCTCTCTCTCTCTCTCTCTCTCTCTCTCTCTCCCTCACACACACACACACACACACACACACATTCAAGATGGTTTTCTACTTACCTAACAAAATCAGTTTATTTTGTTTTAGTTTTTTGTTTTCTTTTGTTTTGGCTTTGGTTTTGTCTTGTTTGTTTCAGCTTGTTTGTTTGTAGTTTTTTTGTTTGTATGTTTTGTTAAAATACAAGGCATTTAATGCAGACCACAAATATTATTGGAATTTGATGCTAAAATGTTGCAGGTTTGCATTAGTATGTTCATTTTCTGGGTCCAAAAATTGAAACACATATTTAATTACACATACTATACCGTGGCTTACAAATGTAACTAGTGGCAGCGGTTTGCTGCCGCTAGTTGCATTGTACCAGTAAGTAGTACGGTAAGTATGTTAGATTAAACGTAATTTTAGAAGGAAAATTTTCTTTCACACAAACATACTACTCAGTGTTTATTATCATAATTATTATTATTGTTTTTGTTGTTATTATTATTATTATGATTATTATTATTATTATTGCTGTTATTATTATAACTCATTTTTGTATATTGCTGTTCTCCAAACTCATTTGGATTCACTGTGCAATGCATTGATGGAGTACAGAGAACTCAAACTGTTAATCAAGCTGGCTGGCTATACAATACTCCAATATGTTGTTGCACAGTCTGTATCTTTGGGGGGGGGGGGGGGATGCATGCTGGGTTTTGTCATGTTTCCATGAGACACTGACATGGCTTACACTAGAACCTTTAAAATTAATGTGCATATTATACATTCTGCATATGTATGTATACACATGAAGGTGGTTCAGGCACGTGACAAGTCTGCACACATATTGATCTGGAAGGTCAAAAAAACATCCACCCTTTACCCACAAGGTGGGGGTACCTAGGGAGACTGAACCCAGTACCTTTTGATTAGAATTATAGAAATCCTGTGTGTATCAGTCTGACCATCACACCTATCATGTATGCACTCATGCACTGCCAGTGCCACAACATAATCAGGAGGAAATGTACACATGCCAAAAACAAACATCACAAAGACACACTAGGAGTAGGAGGCTGATTGTTGATCTGATAACGAAAATTATTTGATTTTTTTATGTGTTTGGTTACTTTGCACATTTCTTGTCTGGTGTCGACATATCCCAGAGCATTTAAACTGACTTTATTAAAATCCTTGGTGTCAACATTATATCCCAGAGCATATAAACTGACTTTATTAAAATCCTTGGTGTCAACATATCCCAGAGCATATAAACTGACTTTATTAAAATCCTTGGTGTCAACATATCCCAGAACATATAAACTGACTTTATTAAAATCCTTGGTGTCAACATATCCAGAGCATATAAACTGACTTTATTAAAATCCTCATTTGTTTTCCCCTTGTCTTGATCTGCTACTCCCCCTCCCGCCTTCCCGTCCTGAATATCATTTACTTATTTACTTGTTTCCTTCACAACTTAGGTAAATCTGACTTAACTCTACATGATAATGTCTGTTATGTGTGTATTTGTTAAATAATATGTTCTTACTACAATAGGGGTGGTTGTGGGGAGTGCTGAGAGAGGGGAGAAAAACATTGTGTGTCATTGTGGACAGATTGTGAGTGTGTGTGGTGTGTGTGTGTGTGTGTGTTTTGTGTGTGTGTGGTGTGTGTGTATGTGTGTGTTATGTGTGTGTGGGTGTGTATGTGTGTGTGTATGATTACATTTTTAATTACACAGATTCTTAACTTTTTTGTCTTAGTTCTTGTAATTTCTTGTGTTTTTTTTTTTTTTTTACTCTAGCACATGCTGAATATTGACTTTTTGTACCATGACATATAGACAATAAATCAGTCTTGAATCTTGCGTCTTTAGTTATAAATGCTTTGTTGAAACATAAATGCTCTTCTTGTTGACTCTTTTGCGCTGCTCGATGCTTAATCAGAATTGGACATGAATCTTTTAGTACTTAACTTAAGGAAACCCCATGTGAACAAACTGTTTTCAGCTTGTAATATGATTTGTTGTCAGTGCATACTTATGATCTTCAAATAAAATAGGCACAGAGTGAGATGTGTCCAGTGCATTGTTCTGCTAATGAGATCAGTTAATTTTCAGGCCATTCAAAGTTCATGTCTACACACAGATGAGATATGGCATGTTTTTGGAGCGCACTGATTGTGGTGTGCACAATGATAAAATGGCTTCTTTTTAATGATCAGCTGATTATTGCACCATTCGTCTCCCTTTTTATGTTTGTTTGTTATGATGATAATGATGATGATTGGAATGATAATCCTAATATTATGATTGAGGCTGCATGACAAGGCAGTACTCTGCTACGTTTACTATCATAATGTATTCTAGCATCAGCCAGGCCCAAGATACAGACATCTGTGACATTGATCAGGAGATTTGAGCAACACCCTCATTAACGCATTAGTGAAGTGGATGAGACTCGACTGTGGTTCCAGTCTTCCCGTTGAGCCCATAGCACAATCAACTTGGTAGGAGCCATTGGTGCCTAAAAATCCACTAATAATTTTGACAGGTCTGGTGGGATTGGAACCCACAACCTTTCAGTCGGTAGTTCAAATGCTATCTATCCGTAGATGTGCTGGCAAGGTCTTGAAATTGGGGGGGGGGGGGGGGGGATGGACCAGTGAAACACTAAGCTGACACCTCCAAAACGATGGAGACATTAATGATTAAGACAGGCAGCAAACACCCCAGTTTTTAATGTTGCAAGCTGGGATTCAACTCGAGATTAGAGATATCAGCTCTTGAACTCTATGAAAAGAACATACAAACTCAAAACCTACGACCCACATGATGGTCTAACCCACAACTCCTGTGTTACCATCAGGGGCTCTTGCCCATTGGGACACTTCACTGATAGGAAATGACCATACACTGAATGGTTTGACTCATACAGGGAATGACCATATAATGATATACTGAATGGTTTGACTCACACAGAGAATGACCATACACTGAATGGTTTGACTCTTATAGGGAATAATCATACACTGAATGGTTTATTACTTTTTCAACCTTCTTTGAATGAGATGACAATAAAGTGTTACTGTTGTGAGTGTGTGAGCTGTGAAATATACCCATGTTATGGTTGATACAAAAAATGGTATGCATATTGCTGTTCATTAGATTTGCTTGTGGATGTGTTGACATCAGTTTGCTTACTGTTCTTATTCCCATTTTTTCCTTTTTCTTTTTTTCAGGAACTGAAAACATACTTGCGAAAGCTGTTGAATTAGTAAGCAGTCTTTGTTCTTTGATTATCTCGCACCATTTTAACAAGTTGTAATTTATTTGTTTGTTTATGAAGACTGTATTTTTGAAGTATTGTAATTAGTCTGGTTGCCTTTGTGTATGATTTTTGTTTAAAATAACTGGGCATGTGTGCATGAGCATGTGTGTGTGTGTGTGTGTGTGTGTGTGTGTGTGTGTGTGTGTGTGTGTGTGTGTGTGTGTGTGTGTATAAGGAGGGAAACATGTTTATGGATTAATGATTTAAGTCAGTTGTTACAATAAACGGATAATGTCACATTGTCTGATCATGAGATCTCTTAGATTTTGCCAAATTTGTTTTTTTGTTTTGTTTTGTGAGACATAGCTTTCAAAGACTTGAATGCATATTAACAAAGAATAACTGGTCAATTTTAAATGTTAATTGGCATGTACATGTTGTACATAAAATATGAAACAGAGTTTGAATCGTAAGGTGTTGTAAATGTAAGACATATAACTTGGTGTTTCAGTGTCAGTGGTTTGCATGCCATCGTCATCTCCGACAGAGATGGTGTGCCTGTGGTGAAAGGTAAGAAGTCCACTCACTTGAACTTTCTCATGTGACCTAGCATGTTACTAGTGATGCATGTCAGTAAGCTAACAAACAAATAAAAAAGAGTATGCATGCACATGCACATAGAGGCACACACACATGCATGCACGCTTGCACATACACACACATGTGTGCACACACTCATAGTCATACACACACATGACACACACATGTGCGCACACACACACACACACACACATGTGTACACACACACACACACACACACATGTGTACACACACACACACACACACACACACACACACACACACACACACACACACACACACACACACACACACACCACACTCACATACACACACATATGTGTGTATGTGACCTGTTCTCACATAAGGTGGCCAGAGTCACTGGTGTCAAGTCAAGCAAGAGCTCAGAAAATATGTTGAGGGCCAGTTTGGGTGATTTTCAGTTTGACATTTTAGTTTTGCTGTATTTAGTAACCCACTATTTATCTTGACGTAAGAGTTCAATAAAAATGCACCAAGAAGTATGTTAAAATAGCCTTTTAAAACGATATGCCCCCTCCAAAACAAACCAATTTATTAAGCAAAACCTGGAGTTGTGCACAATGTTTACAGTAACCAGACTGGACAGGACCCTGGCATATCATATCCCAGTGTACAGCAACTATGTCTGAAAGTTCTGAAATTTTGAGAGAAAGTTTTAACAACGATTGTTATCGAAAAAATCAGAAAATTTGGTTGCTACCATGAAGTTGAACTGTTTATTACTTAAAATGGCCACTGCTTCATCTACTTTGATTAAAAAGCATTAACTTGGCAGTATTTGAGCTTTGATCAAAACATCATTAGAACGAGCATTTCTTATATTTTTCAAAAATAGAAATAGCTTTATACCCCCAAAATGGACTTGGGCTCCATTTCTTGATAATGGGTTACTTATGGACTGTCTGGTTAATCCTGCAAATGAATTGTCATTTTGGTCAACAGTATGAAGAGTTTGGCATGATGTTTCTTTGTTTCATAGCTTCTAGCACACTACATGTTATCAGCTCTTTCTTATCATGGCCCATGATGGTATACGTAAACAGATAAAAGAAGGAAAAAAGAAGTGTTCAGTAGTGCAGAATTTGTGACGATTCAGTACACATAACCAGTTGGGCAGTCTGTGATTCTTGCATGCCAACATGTATGTGTGTTTGTATGAGGTTAGTGTGTTGATTGTTTTCAGTGGCGGATGAGCATGCCCCGGAACTGGCATTGCGGCCAGCCTACCTGGGTGCTTTCGGCCCCATGGCGGATCAGGCCGGCAAGATGGGCATGGGTGGTAATGACTCCATCATCGCTTTTTATGACAACATACAGGTGTGTCTGTCTGTCTGTGTGTCTGTCTGTGTGTCTGTCTGCCTTTTTGTCTGTCTGTCTGTCACGGCGGCTCAGTTTCGCTGAAATCGTTCACTTTAGTTGGATGCCGGCGCTGGGTCACTCTGGCACTGACCCCGCTCTGACCCTGCACTCCAGGCACTGCCACCACCGTGTGCAAGAATTCCACCTTCTTTGTTGTTACTTGCGCGGGTTTGACATGCTTAATTTTTTGTGATGTTCGGTTTGTATTAAAGCACGGAAAAATAGTTTTGATACACTCAAGGTTTCGACAGACGTGTAGGGGAAATATTCGGGGTTATGTTCATGTGATTTTCTGCCTAGCCTCACGAATGGTTTCTGTGATATGTGAGAAACAGCAACATGTGTATGATAACGCTGAAGTGTGTGAAAAAAATGGTGTTTGGTGATGCTGTTCGCGGCTGGACTAACGACTTTCGGGCAAGCCAAGAGAAGGCGCTTTTTTACAGAAGCCTAAGGTGAGGCTGGTTGTCTGTCTTAACATTGTAGCAGTAGACACTTTGCTCTTTGTCGGGATGGCACGTGTTACCCTGAGAAAACTAAACTGCATGATGTAGCGCCGGTTGAAAAAGGATAAGTTTGTCGTAGTGGTATAACGGTTGGTCGCTAGCATTAATTGTCTGCTTCAGTTTCTCGAACAGAAACATGAACGTTCTGTCTCTCCACCGGGCGTGTTTGGTATGCATGGAAAGCTTGTTTTAAAATTTACCAACAGATGACAAAAGCTGGGACATCAGCTTCGTGTAGAAATGCGCGTGTACACGTATAAACAACAACCATGTTTTAGTGAACTTCCCACCGGTCAGCTATCAGCACACCGCCGACAGTGGTGTGTGTGATTCGCGAAATAGCGCGGCAGCAGTCTTATGTGGTATTGGCACGCGCTAATCTTACAACCGGCCAGCATGCTGTAGGCCAGGCAGGCGGGCTGGGTCAAGATAACACATTCCTCCGCGCGGCGGGGAATTTCCTCCCAACTAAAGGGAACGGAATGAACAGCCGTGCTGTCTGTATGTCTGTCTGATGGTGACCTTCATGGCTGAGGCTGACACCATCATTGGTCAGTGACTTGCTTGGGGCTGAACGATTTGATTTCCTTTTCTCTCTCTTTATCTTTCTGTCTCTGTGAAATATGTCGAAGAGCAACATTATTTTATCAAGAAAGAGTATGCACAGCAGATTGGAACAATTAGTTGCACTGGAGATATTGTGTTGGTTGTAATTGTGTATATTTGTTTTGTTGTTGTTGTTTTTATTTTTTGACACAATTGAATTTTGTTGGTGCACGTAAAGTTTTGGCAGAAAATACTCAGCGTCATGCAGAAATGATTTATGCTAGAAAATAATTCCTTTGAAATGTTTGTGAAATTGTTTGATTCTCAAGTTCAGCCTGTCACTCTGAGTGGAACTGAATTAGGGTGTGTGTTCATATACATGCTTACATATTCGTGTGTGTGTTGGTGAATCCATATACATACATATGGAAGAGTGTTCATATCTCATATGCAGATGAAACTTGTTTTCTCGTCTTCTTCTGTCCTGTCATTCATATATCATTGCTTTATAGTTGACATATGTGTTGATAACATTTTTTCTGTAGTCAAAGTGTTAAATACTGACCTGTTCACTGCCAGTCTTAATATTTCCATCATTCTGGTGGTGTCAGCTTAGTGTTTCACAGGTCTGTTCATTTCAAGACCTTGCCAGCACTCAGGGTTTACACATGCTCAGATAATTCCTGGCAGACTTTCCGTGGAGCACATGTGGAATTGTCAGAGTTCAGTAAATTCCTGTTGAACAAACTCCTGATGAACAAAGTCCCCTCCATCATCATCATCATCTATCATCATCATCATCATCATCATCTGTATGTGTGTGACAGCTTTGTGGTGTTGTGTGCAGGTTGTACAAATGAACAGATTTCCTCTGATGGTGACCTTCATTGCTGAGGCTGACACCATCACTGGTCAGTGGCCTGCTTCTTAAATATTTGGAGCTTAAATGTTTTGATTTCCTTCTCCTTCTGGTGTCTGTCTCTTCTGTGTGTCTGTGTGTGTGTGTGTGTGTGTGTGTGTGTGTGTGTGTGTGTGTGTGTGTGTGTGTGTGTGTGTGTGTGTGTGTCCCTCTCGGTCTCTCTCAACCCCTCACATCTGTCTCCTCCCCCCACCTCCTCCCCCCACCTCCTCCCCACTCCACTCATGTTTGTGTAAAGCGCTTTGCTGAATAATATATGGAAGTTCAATATATTATTATTCACCTTTATGACTCCTTTGACATATATGTGTGTAATTATTCATCTGTTTTCTTCATAGTGTTAGAGTCAGTATGTCAGCCCCCCTCCTTTGTTTTTAATGTTTCCTTTTCCTTCCTCTTTTCCATTGTTTCTGTTTATGATTTACTGGAAGCAGGTAAGGGTGGGAGTTACAAGTGTCTTTTATTTTTTGTGTGTGTACTTTTTGTTGATGCATTTCATTTTTATGTTTTTTATGCATATGCTATATGCATAGAGTAGCATAGCAAGATGGTATATTTGTAGAGTATTAAGGACTCGCTGAAAAACAGATCCGATGGGACCTTGTGCTACTGTTCTTAAAGTGTTTTGAAGTTTGAAATTTCTGTCTCGCGTTTTTTCACAAGAGCATTGTGCTGATAACATAGGGGCCGTGGGTTCGACTCTCATGCAAGCGAAAGTTCATTTATGCAGGCAGGCTGGCTCTGTTGACAGAGTCATGGTTTCAAGATGTGATGTCTTGAGTTCAATCCTGGCCTCAACATAAATACTGGCCTTGAGTCATTGTAGTCTTTTCAGCTAAGTGTTTTGCAGGTCCCTTCTCCCCATCTCCCTATTTCAAGACCTTGCCAGTGCTTAGAGTTTGAATAGGCTTAGGGAGTGCCAGATAATTGTTAGTGGATCTGGATGGAGTCTGCCAGATAATTGTTAGTGGATCTGGATTGAGCACTTGTGGAATTGTCCGAGTGCAGTGAATACATCTTTAACAAACTCCAACTGGCACTTATGGCCAGTATGCTTACTCATCTGTGTGTGTGTGTGTGTGTGTGTGTGTGAGAGAGAGAGTCAGAGTTATCCCTTAACTCTAAAGTCATAGAGGAGTGAGGTGATAGAGAGCTGAACTTTTCTCAGTGTCAGTTTTGTTCCTGTCTCCTCTCCCTCCTGCTTTACCTTTTCTTACCCATTCTCAGCTGGGCAGGCCGTACGCACAATGTTTGTTTGATACGTTGATGGAGATGATATAAACCTGCCAAAAAATCTTGATATCCTGAATGTTTGATGTTGCAGGGGAAGTGCTGAACCTGGACCGAGACTTGGCGGATGTTTTAATTGACCTCAGAAGAGTGAATGAGACGAACCAAGGATGAGGTCATGGGGAATTTAGAAGTGTGTATGTGTGTATACTGTGTAAGAGTGCATGTACACATACTGTGTGAGTGTTCAAGATGTTTATGTATGTGACATTCTTTTTAAATGATTAATGACTGCAAGGGTAGATATTAGCATAAACTATAAGTGTTGTATTTATGTCTTTTTTATCGCAAAGTGTTTGTATTTATGTCGTTTTTTTTATCGCAGTGGATTGATTTACTGTGAACTTTCTCTCTCTCTGCCTGGTGAGAGGCCATTGCCACTGAAACACCATTGTTTTCTTTGAGGTTCTTTTGTGGGTAGAGTCTCAAGTCCTCAACGAGGTTTACGCACAGGCTTATCATATTTGTACTGATTATTCTGGATCCTAAATCAGATGACTGCCAGTGTTAATTGTATAGGAATCTGAAAAAAACAAAATAAAATGAGAATGCATGTTTGATACACAAAACTAGACAGGCGCAAATTGTCAGCCATCTGGCTTTTGTCAGAATTACGTAAAAGACAACAAAGAACAAATACACAGTGTATACATGTGTATGTGTATGTTTTAGATTCATTTCTATCACATAGTATCATCAGTATTAGCACTTAAGATATTTTCCCAGCTCTGTAACTCCATGTTAAGAAAACTAAAACAGTCAAAGAAATTTGTGCATGCTTTGGTTATTTTGGATTTTTTTTCCCCATCGCAAGGCATCTTCACTGTTATTACTTATGGACTTTTTCTAGTGTGGTGACACTGTGTGGCAAAAACCGTTACTGCGCAAATGTACTACTGATGTGCATTTGCAGTGCAATAGTGTTCATGCTTGTTGTCTGAGTCAGCCCTTTTGGTTGCCAAAAGAGCTTGTGGATATGGTGAAGGAAAGTTTACATTTTTGTGTGTTTCAGTTGTTTATGGGCTGCAGATCCCATGTGTATACTAATACGCTAATGTATGAGTGGGCTTTTAAGTGTATGGCTGTTTGTTTGTTTTTTGTATGCTTTTTTTCCGTACTCTGCCATCAAGGCAGTCATACTCCTTTTTGCAGGTGCTGGGAATGAGGAATGAAAGGGTTAAGTATGATAAGCTTTGGCATTAACAGTTAGCATCTATGGATCGTATGTATGAGTGAAGAGCTTCAAAGAAAGAACAGTGTGGTTGGGCATGAGTGAAGGGTTGAAATAAAGAAATTTGTAATCAACTTTGACTGTGATGTTTTTTTCTCGGGATGAAAGACAGTGAAGCAAAGGTTCACACTGGCATAGACAGTTGGTGTGTGTGTATATGTCTCTGTGTGTGTGTACAGTATGTGTGTGTTTGTGTGTGAGTGAGTGAGTGAGTGAGTGAGTGTGTGTGTGTGTGTGTGTGTGTGTGTGTGTGTGTGTGTGTGTGTGTGTGTGTGTGTGTGTGTGTGTTGTGTGTGGATAAGGCAAGATAAACTCTCTGCTTGGACCTTACTATGAGCAGCAATGGATCTCTTGATGCTAAAGTGGCACTGCACATTTCCAAGCCTACCTCTGTCTTTAGAGGCTAACCAATATATTGCGGCAGGACCATGGCATCATGCTTACCGCAAAGCTAGCTTAGTACAGAGCAGTAGTCATGAGCACCCTGCTGTACTGCTGTGAGACCTAGTCTACCTATCAAAGTCTACATTCAACAGCTAGAATGGTTTCATCAAAGTTGTCTTCGCAAGATCTGCAAATTATGGCAAGATTGAGTGTCCAAACTTCAAATTCTGCAGAAGTGTGGCTTACGAAGTATAGAATGTTTACTCATCAAATGCCGGCTTTATCAGACAGGACATGTTGTCTGTATACAAGACAAGTACATCCCAAAGGTGTTCCTGTTCAGAGAGCTGAAGCAAGGATACTGTGACCAGGGAAGACCGCTGAAGTGATTCAAGGATACTCTGAAGGCCAACCTCATAGCTGTGGCATCAACATCAATTGAGAAAACTTCACCCGTGACAGAGTAAGCTGGTGACAGCACTGCACACAGGGCACAGTCACTTTTGAACAGCGCAGAATAGCTGCTATTTATCAGGTGAGATGTTAGTGGAAGCAGAATTCGAGGTCGCAGTGATCCTTCCTGTGCAGCACTTGCAGAAGAACATGTGGTTCTGTTATTGGTCTTGTATCCCACATGAAGATCCATAGCAGGTGGTAAGAACCAGCATGCCTATTCATCCGTCCGATTGAAGGAAAAATTCCATTATCATCATCACCACCATCATCATCGTCGTTGTCATCATCATCATTATCAATCATCACATCGGTTTTCGTTTAAAACAGGGGCAGGGAATTGAATCAGGTCTTCTCTTATCCGTTGCAACTGCAGGCATGTAAAAATGACCCAGTACTATAATGGCGTCATTGTCATGACAAAAGATGATCAGTATATGGCTGTATGTGTCTGATTTGGTGGCTTCTACATGCAGATCTTTACCAAATTTTGTTTACTTTTCTCCAGCTGTAAGGTGTCATAGAGTGATTGAAGAACAAAGTTATAATTGGCTGATAGTTCTTTTGACAGAAAGTGGACTCAAGGTCTGATGTCTTGTGGTCAATCCCAGCCCACAACATTAAAAACTGGCCTGTTCACTACCCATCTTGTTTCCATCATTCTGGTTTGTCAGCTTAGTGTTTCATAGGACCCCTCCTCCTATCTATTTCAAGACCTCACAGCACATAGGGTTTTGCACAAGCTCAGGGGGCCTACCAGAAAATTGCTGGCAGATTTTTATGAAGTGCATAGGGAATTGTCTGATCTGAGTGCAATGAATCCCTCTTGAACAAAACTTTTTAACTCGTAAACCAGTGTTATAGCAGTCAGTGCTTGACATAGAACCATAGCGGTGAATAGATCAGGCTGGACACCTGAAATAAACCGGTTAATTTTGTTTCTGTCTAGCTTTCTCTTTTGTCGCCATCCCGTCTCACTAAATGCTGTTGCACTGTATCATTGTCTTTACCGTTGGAAAATAAAGATCAGTTCATCTCTATGTTGTTCCCACTCCCATTCCCCTTCTCTCCTCCCCTTCTCTCTGTACATATACATAATCAGACATTTGAATGGAGCTTTGAAAACTCAAGCTGCTATCTGAGCTGACCACTTTGACATCCACTACGTAGTTGCATGGTCTGCATCTTTGGTAAGGATACATGCTGGGTATTTTCATACATAAGCCAGCCACCAACATGAAATACAGGATAATAACTTGACACGTGCACGTTTGATATTCCTCATGCGTATAGATATAGGTTATATATATATAGGTTAAGCTTTAGATTACACTGTATTATTCAATGAAAAAGGGGTGGGCTGATGGGAAGGTGTCAAGCCATACAATCAATGATCCTTTTCGTGAAGAGTCCACTCACAGAACAATGGACATATTTCTGAGACCGCTACATCAACAGTTACTTCTCTGTGGAAATGAACAATTCTCAGAATAATTCACAAAACTGCTTGATGCCATTCAAAGTTCTGATAAACAGAAAAAAAAACTTTATGATTTTATGATCCAAAGTCGAATGAGGGCGATAGTAGAAGAAGAAGAAAAGAAAAAAAGTCCGTTGATAAAGAGCTGATCAATTAATATTTACTTATTTTTAAATCACAGTTTGGCCACTCTGACCCTGAAAATGAGCCATACCTGTTGAAACTCGAGCATTCTCGATGTCTTGTTGAGTCGACCTTTGTTGCAGCCACACTTCACATAGACCAGTCCGAAGACAGTAGGCCCATATTCCTACATTTTCTTTACACATAATTCCCCCCCCCCCCCCCCCACACACACACACAGAGCAAACGAGAGGTCAAAGGGAATGAACTCACCATAAAGGATTTCGTCACCAACGAAAAGAATAACTTCCCCTCCAGTAGTTCGCGCGTTCTTTTCCACACGAGGTAAGTTCTATCATGCATATGCACTTGCAGTGAAAAATTAACCCCAGTTATGCCCTATACATGCGCTTATGCACGTGAGAGACGCGGGTAACATTGACAGATAATCGTAAGAATAGGGTGTGGGTCAATGATGAGACTGTTATTTCGCGGTTGCGTGTGTCGCTGTATGAACGTTTTGACTTGCAGTTTAGGCCACACGGTAATTTATCGGATAAACACAACGCATACTAATCCGTCTATTGAGACTATTGCACTTTGATGGGCGTGCAAAAGTAGTTCAGCAGGCAGCAGAAGACCACTATGGATCAATGAGAAAGCCCTTGCTAGGGTGAGGAAGAAAAAAGCAGCTTCCCAGATATATATCATGCAAACTCGTGAGGGAAGAGACTACTTGGCATATGCTATGGCATATGCACGAGCTCGTAATCAGGCAAAAAAATGCATGTACAAGTGCTGTAAAGGACTATGAAAAAGAGATCGCTAGTTCAGCAAAGTCGAATCCCAAATTATTTTTTGCCTACAGTAAAAGTAAACTCAAAACTCAGGGGGGAATTGCTGATCTGCATGACGATGATGGAAATCGAGCGACAACAGATGAAAGTAAAGCGGATATGCTTAATAAGTTCTTCTGCAGTGTATTCACCAAAGAAAAGTTGCAATCACTCCCAGAATGTCCGCAACAGAGGTACACAACAGACTTACAGAATATCAGTATAGAAACTAACCAAGTCAGGAAATTGCTGAAATCACTGGACATGTCAAAATCAGCTGGAGCAGATGGCATACACCCAAAAGTTTTATTCGAACTTGCTGATGAGATTGCCGAACCTCTGACAGAACTTTTCAACTTATCAATTAAAGAGAAAACTTTACCAATTCAGTGGAAGAGAGCAAACATCATGCCGTTATTCAAAAAGGGGGATAAAAGTAAACCAGGGAACTACCGTCCAGTTAGTCTGACTAGTGTCACGTGTAAATTAATGGAGAAATTAGTTAGAGAGGCTATGTTCACTCATCTGAAAGATAATAAGCTTCTGACTGCATGTCAACATGGTTTTGTGATAGGACGCTCCTGTGTCTCTAACCTGTTGGGAGTCATTGAGGACTGGACTACAAGTACAGAGGAGGGTAGTACTGTGGATGCTGTATACCTGGACTTTTCAAAAGCCTTTGATTCAGTACCCCATGCTCGTCACATCCAAAAGCTCAGGGCATATGGTTATGGAAGCACTGCTGTGGGCTGGACTGAAGATTTTCTCACAGGAAGAACCCAGAGAGTTAAGGTAGATGGAATAGATGGAACAATGTCCACATGGGGAGATGTCACGAGTGGAGTGCCACAGGGTAGTGTGCTAGGTCCATTATTATTCGTTATTTATATCAATGATTTGCCCGATGTAGTCAACAGTATATGCAGCATGTATGCGGATGATACTAAGATCTACTGCTCTATCATGAATGAAGATGACAGGGATGAACTACAGAGAGACCTTGGTACATTAGTTGACTGGGCGGACAAATGGCAGCTCAAGTTTAATGCTGGAAAATGTAAAATCCTTCATCTGGGGAGTAAAAATCAGAATTTTGAATACAATGAGAGAACACGAAGATAGCAGCTGAGTGGTATTGGAATCTTCTAGTATGGAAAAAGACCTTGGGGTGAATGTGGATAATAATTAAAGTTTTCTAAACATATAGAAATACAGGTGAACAAAGCAAACAAGATACTAGGATTGATCAGACACTCATATTGTCACTTGGACAGCAAATCAATGAGACTGCTATCCACAGCACTTGTTAGGCCACACCTGGAATTCGCAAATATCATATGGAGCTCTCGACTGAAGAAAGACCAGAATTTGATTGAAAGTGTTCTTAGAAGAGCTACAAAATGCGTGCCAGGCTACATGATGTCAAATATGAAAAGAGACTGAAAACTATGAGGATGCCTAGCATGGCTTACAGGAGAATCCGTGGGGATCTCATCAAAGTCTACAAGATCACTCATGGATTATATGATTGCAGAAATCCTTTTGAGATGGTTGTAAATGGCACTACAAGGGGTCATAATTACAAACTGAAAAAGAAGTTCTGCAAAACTAGCCTACGACAACAGTTCTTCACACAGAGAGTGGTAGACACATGGAATGCACTAGAATACATTGTGGTAATGCTGATACACTAAATGACTTCAAGAACAAACTAGATACCACCTTCAGGATTTCATTCATCAAGTAGATATAAGCCACCCATGATCCATTTCCAACTCATCAGAAAGTCAGTATTAGCGTAGGGCATGATCAAGATTGTTAGGTACTTAGATATTCAGTTAGACTAGTTAGTGCTGCTGATCAAAAGATCAGATAGAGGTCGTAATGACCCAAGATAATCTGCAATGTATCGTATTGTATCATAGTTATATGGTGAGGTGTTTTCCTGTTTCCGTAAGCAACCAGACATTGACATAACTTGCCAGTGCTTGGGAATTTAGTCATGATACACAACAGTAACGGTCTGGAAATATAAGAAAAATACCACCTTGAGTTTGACTCACCAGGTGGGAGATACCCACTCTGTGACTCTAGTCGAACTCTGGCGGGATGGAATCTATAGCTTCCAATTGAAGTCTGATGCCTTTCCACAGAAATGTCACCTTTGGTTAATAACTCAGATTAATTAGTGCAAACACTGCATCACATTAAGAACAACATCATACATAACATAATTTCAGATATTGACTATCAGTGCAACCAGTAAAAAATTGTCATGCTGTTCAGATTTCTAGACATTAATGAACATCAGAACTGCATGCATACAAAGACACATCAAGTCATATCAAAAGATTGTTAGGTACTTAGATATTCAGTTAGACTAGTTAGTGCTGCTGATCAAAAGATCAGATAGAGGTCGTAATGACCTAAGATAATCTGCAATCGTATCGTATTGTATCATGTTATTGGTGAGGTGTTTTCCTGTTTCCGTAAGCAACCAGACATTGACATAACTTGCCAGTGCTTGGGAATTTAGTCATGATACACAACAGTAACGGGTCTGGAAAATAAGAAAAATACCCACCTTTGAGTTTGACTCACCAGGTGGGAGATACCCACTCTGTGACTCTAGTCGAACTCTGGCGGGATGGAATCTATAGCTTCCAATTGAAAGTCTGATGCCTTTCCCACCAGAAATGTCACCCTTTGGTTAATAACTCAGATTAATTAGTGCAAACACTGCATCACATTAAGAACAACATCATACATAACATAATTTCAGATATTGACTATCAAGTGCAAACCAGTAAAAAATTGCTCATGCTGTTCAGATTTCTAGACATTAATGAACATCAGAACTGCATGCATACAAAGACACATCAAGTCATATATACATATGCATTTGTAGTAAAAAAAAAAAAAAAAACTCAACAAAAAACAAGTAAATAAATAAAAGGAGAAGAAGAAGAACACAAAGACACATCAAGTCATGTATGCATTTGTAGTAAAAGAAAACAACAAAGAACAAATAGATAAATAAAAGGAGAAGAAGAACAACAACTACAACAAAGCAACAGTAACAACAACAACAAAACTTAAACCAAAACCAAATGAAAGGAGGTCTGAGAGACTTTTTTTGTTATTGATAAAGGACTTGTATCTTTTTATTAAAGCAGTTTAGTTCGTCCTTGCAAAGTAGGTTAGAGAGTGGGGAAATGATGACCTTTTCACAAGCAGTGTGGTGGTTAGGCATACACTGATGAAGGCAAGCTGGGATCAGCATTAATAAGCACAGCTCTTGGAACACCGTATTTGTAACAAAGGAGTTGTGAGTTCAACCGAAGGCGGGCCACGGTTATGCTGGCAGGTTGGTTCTTTTGATTGAGCCATGGACTTGAGATCTTGATGGACTTTGAATTTAGTCCCAGCATGCAACATCAAAAACTGGCCTGTTTGTTGCCTATAACACTTTCTTCATTCTGGTGGTGAAAGCATAGTATTTGCAGTCTCTTTTCCCCCATCTCCCCCTTTCAAGACCTTGCCAGTGCTTAGGATTTTGTGCAGGCTCAGGGAGTCTTCCAGATAACTGTTGGTGGATTTGGATTGAGCACATATGGAATCGTCGGAGTGCAGTGAATTCATTTTTAACAAACTCCAAAGCCCAAAAAGAGTTCAACACCTTGCACTGACAGTCAGTTTGCATACACATCCATCAGATCAAAGGGAAACTAAACAAGGTCCTCGTTAGTGTCCAGTTCTTTTTGTCCAGCAGAACATAAAATTGATCAGATCTAAATAAATCAATAATACAGTTTACCAACTGTCTTGAAACTAGCCCCAGTAATTCACTTTGACTTCTGTTCCTTCTCCATCATTAGCAAGAAGGTAACCCTTTGACTTCCTCGAGGAAGACGGAGGGTTATATTTTTGCTTTGCTGTCATGGTTGATAAACCATGATGCTAGTGGATAGGCTGAAGAAGTCAAAGGGTTAGGTTCTGTCCTGTCACTTAAAAGAGGGAAGGTACAAGATGTTTGCCTGTTGTAGATCTATTCTAGATAGCTTTTCACATGTGCAGTCACTTTGCTCAAATGGAATAAGGGCATAAAGGATGGATAAGGAGACTGACCATTTGATAGCTATAGCTCAACTTTGTTCTTCTGATAGTTTGCCTTCTTGCCGCTATCATCAGAAACATATTTAAGGATGGATCTGCCACTGGAGCAGATGCTGCAGATTTGTCCAACCAGCTCAGTGACATCTTCTCATTTGCCAGCATTTGGTAGATGAGACTGTCTGTTGTTTCTGTGTCTGAGATCATTATTGCATCTATTTAATTGGCATTATCTGTTGGTAGCAAAATCTGTTGTTGTTGTTTTCAAAATCCACCTACCATGCTGCAAAAAATGTGACCAGTACCTAGCCCTGTGCCTAGCCCTGTTAGAATATCTCTTAAGTTTGGTAGGAAACAGAATATATGTGCTTAACATGTAGTTTGGTAGGAAACAGAATGTTCATTAAGTATGTATGCATGTAGGTAAAGTAACAACTGTCCATTGCCTTGAGGTTGTAAGGGAGTTAGGTGTCAGAGATCTCAGCTTTCTTAAGATCACACCCTTCTCATCCTTCTCTAATCCTGAAGAAGGTCAGGTACCATTCAGGGCCTGACAGACTGGAGCCCCTGTGCACAAAGAATTTTTGAAGCCAGATGCAAACTCATGCAGTCAGAGTAGAATGCAGGCCTACCTCTATGCCAACCAGGTTTCACTGATCCACTTTGTCTTTCTGCATATATGAATATCAGGCAACACATGGGCCTGCTCTTGTCAGTTTTCATTGTTTAACTGCGGTGTCCATAACAGTGTATTGTCTTTCTTGCAGAACCCAACCACCCAAGGGACTGGGAGTGTGTGAAAATATAACCTGAGCCATGGGCAGAACAAAGAGATCAGCACAAGGAACGGCTGCCACACAGACAGCCCCTGGCAACACTAAGCTGAAGACAACAGACAATGCACAGTCATATAAGACAGAAAACTCAGACCTTCCTAAAGTGACACAAGTAGGCAGGAACCAGAACGGCCAGTCACCAGGGCAAAAGACAAATGTTCAGAGACAGAAGAGAAAGTTGACCCAGTCACAGACACAAAATGGTGATTCTCAGCCAAATAAAAGGCAGCGCAACAGTTCTAGAAGCGCGTCACAAACTTCAGACACTGCTATTTCACAGCAGTCACCACAGGGTGTCTTGCAAAAGAGTCGTCGCCAAACTCGCAGACAACAAAGGAAAACTTCTAAACACCAGCAACATGCAGTTACCTTGAAAGAGGAGAAATCTTCACCAAAGTCAGACACAAAAGAGAAGCCTACACCTAATTCAAGGGCTAGAAAGAAGCTGACCAAAAAGACATCTGCTGGTAGTTCTGATACAAAAACTCCTGCAGCAGTGTCTAAGAATGAAGCTGGTGATGGTGTGAAAAAGGAAAGTGAACATGAGGTGGGCAAAGCATCATGTAGGACTGGACAATCACAGAAACTGGTTGGAGCTCATTGTTCAATTGCAGGTAACACACTTTCTGCCCCTTTGGCTTGTTAGCTCAGTTGTTAGAAGGTCATGCGCATAACATAGGGATTGTGGGTTCAGCCATCAGGCGGGCCACTTTTTTGATTGTGGGCTGGTTGGTTCTTTTGATAGAGTTGGGATTGAAGATCTCATATCTCGAGTTCAAGCCCGGCCTGTAGCATTAAAAACTGGTCTGTTTTCTACACATCTTGATGTTCCCATCATTCTGGCAGTGTCATCTTTAGTATTTCATTGGTTTCTCTTTCTTAGTCCTCCCTCCCCATTTCAAGACCATACCAGCACATAAGATTTTGCACATGCTTAGGGAGTCTGCTAGATAATCGCTGGAAGACTTGGGTGGAGTGCATATGGAATTGTCAGAGGACGATGAATCCCTTTTGAACAAGCTCCAGATTGGCCCCTTTTTTTACCCACCTTCTCTCCTTCTTCCCACTTCTCAGCTCCATCTGTCCCTCTTTCTTCCCACCCTGCTTCCCTATTACTGCCATTTTTATGCTTTAATAACAAAGATCTCAACCCAGAATTATTGAAATATTACATTATACAGTACTGTCTTCATTTCAGATGATATGCACTACAGTGTTGTTGTAGTTTATTCAAAAGGGATTCATCACACTTGGACAATTGCATATGTGCTCCACCCAGTCTATGATCTATTAGGTGACTCTTTGAGTTTGTGCAAAAGCTTATGTGCTGATAAGGTCTTAATATGGAGGGAGAGAGGGATACCAGGATCTATTAAACACTGAAATGACTCTGCCAGAATGATTGAGCATTACAATGGGCAACAAATAGGAGATACCAGATCTGCAGTCCACGACTCCATTATAAGACCTAGCCAGCTCACTACAAAACTATGCCTTACTCAAATGCTGGGTATTGATCACCTAAACTCTCACATAACAGTGTTGCTTTGCCATTTTAGGTGTATTCTATTTGTGTATCATTTAGACTAAATGTGAATTAATAATGTTAATTTCCAAATGATGCCATCTCAAATGTGTTGTGGAATTGGTGCTTTCATTGAAAATATAATTTATGATTTAATTTGCTATTTTGGATGCTTTCATCACAAGATGTGTATGTTATGCTCACAGTAAGGAATCTTCCACTTTCGATGCCAAGCTGAGCGAAGTAAAACTTACGCTTGCTTTACTTTCTTTTCTGCCTGTACCAGAAGTGTTACAGAAAGATGAAGCTAATAGAGGATAGGGAGTACATCTACCATGCTCTCTTTCCAACACTATTGTAGTTTTACATGTGACGTGATTACAAAAGATGTAGTAATGTGTGCAAATGAAAAGGTTATGTGGCTTTTCTGAAGGCTCTGTTTTTGCTGGTTTTTATGAATTCTTGACAAAGTTGGTATTCAGCAGACAATCTCTGATGGGTTTTTTTTTCTTCACACTTCTTTTTAAGTTTTCTGTACTATGTTACATAAACAGTGTCATTCAGCACAGAACAGTGAAAACATGTGTTGTCTGTGTGAGGTGTAAAATGCAAAGTGTACGTCATAATTGATTCAAATATACAAGCAAAGAATAGGCAGAAGTGAACAACTTGTTAACAACAGACAAGAGGAATCCAAAATTGCAGAACACAACAAGCAGTCTTCTTGAACTTTGATTCTAGCTATCTTTGATTACATCATCATGATTCTTAAGTTTATGCTATGTATATATAGCATTATGTTCTCCAGTTTTGTGTCCTTATAGCATTATATTTTCAGTTTTATGCTCTGTTTAGCATTATATTCTTCAGTATTACGCTCTGTTTAACATCATATTCTTCTGTTTTATGCTTTTTAGAGCATTGTATTCTTCAGTTTTATGCTCTTGATAGTAGGCCTATTATTTTCTTCAGTTTTATGTTCCTTATAGCATTAAATATTTCAGTTTTATGCTCTTTACAGCATTACATTCTTCAGTTTCTTTATGCTCTTTGTAGCATTGTATTCAGTTTTATGCTTTTTAGAGTATTTTATTCTTCTGTTGTATGCTGGGTTTTTTTATACTCAGAATGTAACAGTGTTACTCAGGTTAATGTTACATACTAGGAACACAAGGAATTGACCAGTCGCCATGTTGTAGTGGTTAACTGAACAGACTACCAACTGGAAGGTTGTGGGTTCAAGTCCCCATCAATCCGGTTAAAATCATTGTGGGATTTTTCAACAGGTTCTTACGTGGAGTTGAATCTATTAGCTATAGACTCATTGGGAAGACAGACCACAGAGTTGAGTTTCATCTACTTAACTCACTCGGTACGACGGAACGCTATAGCGGTCGTGATGAAAGGCATGGTTGCGTACGACGGAACGCTATAGCGGTTTCGATAATTAAAAATTTTTCGACCTCCCCTTTTGAGCCTGCATGCCTACCATAGCCACAGTGGTCACTGCAAACATGTCAAAGGTTAAGTGGAAAGTTACTTCGTGAGATTCCATAACATACAATCGTTGGGAAGTGATTTCTTCGGCACCCCGAATGACTTGCTAATCTGCATTCGTGTCGAAAATGGCGTCGCAGGCGAGTACGAGTTTTCAAACAAATTAGATCACGACGGCCGTTTTACTGCTGCTAAAGTGATTGAAGTGCTTCAGACTGAAGGATTGGACATCGAGGAGTATGCTGAAGATAATGGTGAAAGTGTATCAAGTGATGGAAGCTGCCAGCAAGAAGGTACTGACAGTGACCCAGTTTCAGACGACAGTGAAGTGGGAAAGGAAGGTGGGTTTACACGTCACGAGAGGCGAGCAATCAGCAGGCCAAGTACAGCGAGTCGCATGTCTGATGGAGGTTTCATGCACTTTATGAATGCATGACTGGCACGAAGATTTTAGTTTTTCTCCCACTTTGCGTCCTTCTCTGGCTCTTCTGGCCTGCATGTCTCATTTGAGTGCCACGCCCCCATAATTCCCCTGTGTAACAATTTGTAACATTTATTCATATAATATCACTAATAATCTTTTTTTTTACCCTGAGCAAAGTCTACTTTATTCATGTTGTTTTGTGCATACAAAGACCTTCTCACCTTTGACTGTGTGTTCATGGAGCTGATCAGAGTGACTGACTGTACAGTGATCCAGACCACAAAATTCAGGTATTTTCAACATGGCACATGACGAAGAAATATTCAAGGAAGAACTTCGATATTTTGGCATGAACTAACCAGCATGTAAATATTCAGATCTGAAAGTTTCATTTTGATCCTTTTTGTTTTGTTTTTTTTGTGATTTTTTTCCTAACCCTTCAAAATGGGCCGTACCTGGGGAAACGCAAGGGGAAAAACTATCCGTACCGTGTGAGTTAATTGAATGCATCATTGAGGGTGTTGCTCAGATCTGCTGACCAACATTACAGGTGTCTGTATTTCATGGGCCTGATTGACGACAGGATATAATATGACAGTAAGCATAGAGAAACAGATGGAAACTCCGTAGCATCATGATTTATCACCACCATTGTCATTTTCATCATAAAATTGTGAACATTGTTCCAGTGTCTGTGGCTATTAATGTTGAGTGCAAAATTGGACCAAAAATAAATGAATATATGAATAGATAGATAGATAGATAGAGAAGATAGACAGAAGAGAAGACAGACAGACAGACAGATAGATAGATAGATAGGTAGATATAGATAGATAGAGAGAAAGGGACACAGAGAGCGAGGTGATCAATAAATAAATAAATAAGATAATAAACAATTAAATAAAAAAATAAAGGTGATCATAAGTGAAACTAAGTGTTAGGATCCTTTAAAAAATATGCAAGGAGTTAGAGACAAGGGTTGTGTTGTTGACCTGGTGTGTGCAGGTGGTCTACACAAAGCTGTGGAGGAGGCAGTGTCCATGGGAGGACGAGCCTTTGGTCTGTTCCTGAGGTCACAACGCACCTGGGCATCTAAACCACTGGACCCTGAGGCTGCTGACAAATTCAAGGCTGCTTTGCAAGGTGGTGCTCATGATCTATTGTTGCTTTCGCCTTGCACGCACAAAAAGTAAATAAATGAAATAACAGAAAAAGAAAAGGGGGGAAACAAGGGAAGACTGATTTAGAAGAGAATGAAAAGTGTATTGTTAGAGACTTCATATTGATGAAGTAAAGGGAAGGTTTACTTTGTGACAAGTCACAAAGGCTGTTGCTTTATAGAAAAATTCCATTAAGTACAAGCATTATTTTCCAATCTGTGTTATACTATCTGTATTATCTTTCTATAGCCTGTGGTATATTATCTATTTTATCATTATCAATCTGTTATTATATGGATATTATCTAATTCATTTATTCAATACAGACCTGTGATTTTGCTTCAAGATATAAAGGCAGGGTTTATGAAATGATTGCAACATCAGTTGATTGCAACATCAGTGAACTATTGTCCTTCTGGCAACATCCATTAAAATAAGGGTACTGTGTATGTCCAGGTATTCATTTTATATGGTGTGATTTTTGTGCCTTGTGTATAATCTTTGCCTGGTGTCATAAATATTGATTTCTTTTGTCATTGTCATTGTCATTGTTACTGTTGCTTAAAATTCAGTTGACTGCGCAGAGCCATATCAGGATTATTACCATCTCAAAAAGTATGCCGTACCTCACAAGAGATTATAAAAAAAAAAAACTCGAAAAGAAAATTAAACATACATATCATGCTTCTGTGCACATGATGTAAGGAAATGTCCCTGGTGTTGAGCACTCTGTCCAATTTATCACCAAGGGATTTAGAAAAACAAACCTGAAAACAAATGTAAATATAACTAAGGACACTAAAACATATGTATAAAAATTACGTAAAATTGCTTTTGCACATCATGTTTCCTGAGAGCCAAAATGCACTTAATGCATGTATCCAATTATCAGTCCTAAGAGAAAGTATGTAAGACTTTATCAAACACATACAGGTAAATGGACCTTCAAGGCAGAAAATAATTGGAAGAATGACGGAAAGCAACGGAACAAGGCAGAAACAAAGAGAGTGACAGAAAAAAGGAAATTTCTTGCACAGAATTTTCAGAAGGTGGGGATAGTATTTATGGTGAAAGAGTGCCTGGCATCCCCATGGAGGGTACATTGATTTCTATTGCTAACTTTGGAAAAATATAAATAAAGGGTGTTTCCTAAGCTTTTTCT
This sequence comes from Monoplex corrugatus, assembly GCA_030674185.1. Taxonomy (NCBI): domain Eukaryota; kingdom Metazoa; phylum Mollusca; class Gastropoda; order Littorinimorpha; family Ranellidae; genus Monoplex; species Monoplex corrugatus. The sequence goes on along the minus strand of CM060306.1, from coordinate 114,792,336 downwards.
GCACCATCTGTGAGGACCATTTCTGTGTTTCTACCCCAACACAGCTCATTCACATTTTTAACATACCTACAAACTGCCAAAACTGAGATCATTCAAGCTAAAAAGGCTTCAGAGTCTGGGACATGTTCCTCATTGAAAAATTCCACAGTGACCAATGAATCTGTTATATGTTTGTTTTAGGAACATGGCTTTCCACCTAACTCTGTACTGCCACATGGGTCCTACTTGATGAACTGTGGGTCCCCCAATCCTGAAACTTTGAGGAAGAGTCGGGAAGCCCTGTTGGAGGAACTTCAGAGATGTGAGGCTCTTGGACTGACTCTTTACAACTTCCATCCAGGTCTGTGTCTGTTGTGGTTGTTGTTATGTGTGATATCATGAAGCATAAGATTTTGGAGGTGGGGGAGGAGGCCGTGCGTGTATTGGGTGTTGTGTGTGTTGCATGTGGTGTGTATGTGTGTGTGTGTGCATGTATTTGTGTGTGTGTGTGGTGCGTGTGTGTGTGCTGATGTTGTGAGTGTTGCGTGTGTGTGTGTGTACATGCATGCTTGTTGTGCATCTGTGTGTGTGTGTGCATGCATGAGTGCATGTGGGTGTGCTTTTAATGTATTTGTAGAAGTGATGAAGGATAGCATCTGCTGATGAAGTTTTTTTAAAAGGAACTCGTTGCACCTGGGCAATTCCATATGTGCTCCAGTGAAATTTGCCAGCAGATATCTGACAGACACAACAGACACTTTACAGCCTGCACAAACCCAGTGGGCTGGCAAGGTCTTGAAACAGGGAGGACAACAGGACCTGTGAAACACTGACACCACCAGAGTGATTAGAGCACTCAGATAGGCAGTGCACAGGCCAATTTTTATGTTGGAAATCAGAATTGAACTCAGGACATGAGATCTGAGATATATTGGAGAGATAGGTTTATTTCTCAGGTCGCTCGTTTATTTCCCAGGTCCCTCCCCTTGAGTCCCAATTAGTCTTCAGCCCTATTGTAGTCTTGGTCAAAAGAGACAGAGACAGAGAGTATGACGGAAAAGATGACAACTTGGGTCAAGGATCATTTGTCAAACTCGAGTATAATCTAGTTCAGCATCCTCTGTGTGTGTGTGTGTGTGAGAGAGAGAGAAACAGACAGAGAGAGGATGACAGCTTAGGTCAAGGATCACACGCCATACTCTCCTCTTTGTCATCCCTCGCTGTGTAATTTTCCACAGCCCTGAACAGGGTGAGGTACCCATTCACAGCTAGGTTAACTGAAGACTACATGCCTACAGTTTTTCTAAAGCCAAACTTGAACCTGGGCAGGAGCTGTACCTCTGTCCTGACCAGGTCTCTTGTTACTGTAGATATTGTTTCATTTTGTTCTGTTTTTATATGTATGCTGTACATGTTTTGGAATATACGAATGGACTTTAAGGTGTATAGGTGTTAACCCTTTGACTCCCGCACCCTATCCACCAACTGCTTTCCTGGCATGGTTGACAATGCAGGATGCTGGTGCACAGGGTGTGGGAGTCAAAGGATTAAGTTGGATGCTGGTGGACAGGGTGTGGGAGTCAAAGGGTTAAGGCAGTCATATTCTGTTTTCTGGGGTGTACATGGGTGGTGTTTTCATGTTTCCATAAGTCGCCACTCACTGACTTACACAAATTACAGTATCTTTAACATGCATATTTAATGTTTGAATGTGTATATATATACACGAAGGGAGTTCAAACACTAGCTGGTCTGCGCACGTGTTGACTAAGAGACAGGAAAAAAAATCTCCCCCCTGTACCCATCAGGTAGTACCCAAACAGGTTCCAACACACAACTTTTAGTTAGAGGACCAGTGTCCTGACTGTATGACAGCTGTACCCGTTGTTACTGTAGTTTATAATGCAAAAATTATGCCCTGACATTGTGTTGTGTCCTTCAGGGTCCACTTGTGGAGAGATCAGCATAGAGAAGTGTCTGGACAAGATTGCTGATGCTATCAACTGGGCCCACCAACAAACCAAGTTTGTTATCACAGGTACCGTACTTGTGCTCAGTTCCTCTGTTCTAAATGTCTCATAGAGTAATCAGTGGTGACAGTCATGATGGATTCTCATTGATCCGATGGATGGATAATTTGACTGATTGATTGATTTGTTTGTTTTTACTTTGACACCCATCTCAGGTGATATGGCCAACGGAGATAACCATCTCAGGGAAAGTGGGGAAGGGGGAGTTATCTAATCCTATACTGACATCACCAGAACAACAATGATGTTAAGATGGGACAGTAAGAAGGCCAGTTTTAATATAGTGCACCCCAGGATTTGAACCCACAACCATTAGCATGTGAATCCAACGCTCAGACCAACTGAGCTACTGTGGCCCGCGATCCAGTGGATAAATAGGTATACAAGTCCTTTATATCTTGATATGGGTTTTCATATGGATACAAGACTGATCCTGGAAGTACATATTCTTCCAGAGGCGCTGCATGGAAAGGAACCTCCAGCCCTGGGTTCTGCTTTTATCAGTTCCTCTTCAGTTGAATAGCAGCTGTTGTAAACTGTTCAATTGTGACTTTGGCCTGCATGCTGTGCTATCACCATCATGCTTTTGTTATTGCAAAGTCTTCCCAGTTGGTGAGGTTGATGCCTCAGGTGATGATGTTCACCTTCATAGTGTCCTTGTATGGTTTGGCTTTAGTGATCTTCCCTGGCTACAATGTCTTTTTTTCAGCTGTCTGTACAAGAACATGCGTTTGATGTGGTTGTCTTCCATATACATAACATGTCTGTTCAACAAAGCTTGCATTTAGATAAATGTGATATCATGGAGTCCAGATCTAATATCTTGGTGTGATATGGACTCAAGATGCGATCTTTTGAGTTCATTTCCAGCCCACAACAGTAAAAACTGGCATGTAAGCTGCCCATCTTAACACATTTCTGTCCTTAACCGACAATTTGTCAGCGGCTCAAAAGTTAACCTGTGGACCACAGCTGACAAATAGTCAGTCATGACTAATGTTTTCAGTTTTGGCTGACCTGTTGCCAGGTACAACAGAAGAAGATAAACTTTGCAAAACAAGAGTTTCAAGGGGAAACTTCTTTCTGAGATTCCTGAAAATGTAGATTTTTGAGCCTATGCAGATCCCAAGATGCTGGCAAGGTCTTGAAATGGGAAGGAGTAGGACCTGTGAAACACTAAGGTGGCACTACTAGAATGATTGAAACATTAAGATAGGAAGCAAACAGGCCAGTTTTTAACGTTGTGGGTTGGGATTGAACTGTATTGAATCTTTTATCAGATTCACAATTATCAAAGTACCAAGTAACCAACAATTAAAAAAATAAGCCATACAAATGATTACAATGACATTTTCGGACATATATAAACATAGTTATAACTGCACACAGACGTTAGGGGGGAAAAAGTGACTTGCCCAGGGGTTGAACCTACAATGCCTGCGTTATGAGCATGGTAGGCCTACTTCGACAGCTGAGCTAATAGGTCGCTGAAAGGGCAATTATTGTCTGTGGTTACTCATGCCTGTTGGTCCTTCAGGTGGTATGGAGGGTGTGGTAGACTTACGGAAGATAATAATAATAATTACAGTATTTATATGGTGCCAAATCTTGACAGTTCAAAGCAAAGTGCACCCACACACCAGACATACTCATGTGATCAACACAGATCATCTTCAACATGTGTAGGGATAAATCTGCAGTGTTTAAACAGTATTGATAATGGTGTGGTGTTCTTTCTGCACAGTGATAGAAAACATGAGCTGTCAAGGTAATACAGTGGGAGGTCGATTTGAGGAACTCAAGGGCATTATTGATCGGGTCAAGGACAAATCACGAGTTGGCGTCTGTCTGGATACTTGTCATGCTTTTGCTGCTGGTAAGTTAAAGCTCGTACGCTTGCGCGCGCGTGCGTGCGTGGGTGTATATGTGTTTATGTGAGAGAAAGAGAGAGAGAGAGAAAACAAGATTTTCTCATATGTTCCTGGATGGATCTTTACCATGTCTGGGTCAAAGGTGCGGACCATTTAGGACTTGAGAGTGCAGAAGTTTGGATATCATGGCGCTATAGTCAAAGTCACATGGACCAAAATAATGTCAAACATCAGCACTTTTTGAGGGAGGTGTATGAACAGCATTTGTCTCAACAACTTCTAACTATATTTGAATTGTTTTCACTGTTGTAATAAACAACCAGGCATTATCCTCACATCACATCAAATTTCACTTCATCTGAAGCTTAAGGTCACAATGGCCTTGAGAAGTATAGAACCTGGATATTTTGTATGAAAAGGGAGATTGTTATAATGGCTTGACCATTTTTTCATTGTGCTGTTGTTGCTCTCTGTCTGTGTTTGGTTGTTGTTGATTTTTGAAGGGGAAATCAGTGCAGACAAAATGGTATGTCTTCATTTTAAGACTTGAAAGAAGAAAGAGTTTCTAACTGTCGAAGAGATTGGGAAGCTTTTTCCAGTTGTATGGACCAGACACAGAGAATGAACGATGACCGCTTGTGGAACATTTATATTGAGGAATTTGTAATCAAGTGGGGTTAGAAGGGGAATGTAGAGGTCGCACAGGGATGTACATTTGGAGGTGGTCCCAGAGACAAGTAGGTGAAAAATCATCAACACACTTAATGTTTTGGTTCTGTATGAAATTGTTTGAGTAGCAGACAACCAGTGGAGGAGTTGATGCAAGGTCAGGCCTCTTTTTACAAAGGGTAAGATGGACTGCGGAATTCTGGATATACTGGATGCAAGTGACAAATGAAGCAGGCATGCCAGCGAGCAGACAGTTACAATAATCAATATGATACAAGAAAAGAGACATCATGAGTTTAGATGCTGTTTCAGTTTAAAGATACCAGTGAATAGAACTGAAATGCTGCGGTTGATAGTAATATGACTTACAGGTTTGGGTGATGAACTTCTACATAGAAAGTTGAGGATCAAGGTTTTGAAGCCAAGGTTTTTGATTGAATCAGAAAGTGTATTGGGTTGTCACCTAATTGGATGGAACTGTCTGATTAGTGGAGAGTTTGTGCTTGGTGCCATTGAGCATTGCTTCAGTCTTGTGGCCTGTTGAGTGTTTTCTTAATTTCCTTTTAAGTATTAATCATGTGAATCTATACCAGACTTCAGTTTTTGTCTGGTTGTTTTTTTCTTCGCACTCCTGTTTTTATTGGATGCATGTATGCACTCACAAAACAGGTCTGTTGCCTTATAATAATAATAATAATTACAATATTTATATAGCGCAAAATCTTGATAAAATCAAATCTAAGCGCTGAAGCAGACACACACGCAAGCACACACGCACGCACGCACGCACGCACACACACGCACGCACACACACACACACACATACACACACACGCATGGCTATAAATGGGGAGAAAGAATAAAAGCAATAAAAGCAAGAATAAAAGCAATGGAAAATTATAGAGAGCATAGCATATACAATTATATATTATAACCATGTGATTCCCTCCGAGCGGAGACAGGCTGCAGAGGGGGGTTAGGATTTTATGCGGAGGAGAAAAGGTGAGTTTTGAGAGCGGACTTGAAGGAGACAAAAGTAGGTTGCTGACGGACTGAGAGAGGAAGTTTGTTCCAGGAGAGTGGACCAGAAACAGAGAAGGCTCGTGGACCATAGGTATTGAGCTTAGTGCGTGGAAAGCGAAAAGTCAGAGGATCGGAGGCAGAGCGGAGGGTACGTGAGGGAACATAGATCTCAAGTAGGCTTGACAGGTAATCGGGGGCTGCGTTATTGAGGCTTTTGTAGCACATGGTGTCTAGTTTGTACTGTATGCGCTTTGATACAGGGAGCCAGTGAAGTTGTGCCAGGAGAGGAGATATGTGGTCAGCTTTTTTCTTTTTGAGTACAAGGCGTACAGCATTGTTTTGAATGCGCTGTAGGATGTGAATGGTGGAGGCAGGAAGACCAGATAAGGACAGGACAACCTCTGTATTGAGATAAGGACAGGACAACCTCTGTAGTGTGATAAGGACAAGACAACCTCTGTAGTGAGATAAAGACAAGACAACCTCTGTAGTGAGAGATAAGGACAGGACAGCCCCTGTAGTGAGATAAGGACAGGACAGCCCCTGTAGTGAGAGATAAGGACAGGACAACCCCTCTAGTGAGATAAGGACAGGACAACCCCTGTAGTGAGATAAGGACAGGACAACCTCTGTAGTGAGATAAGGACAGGACAACCTCTGTAGTGAGATAAAGACAGGACAACCCCTGTAGTGAGATAAAGACAGGACAACCCCTGTAGTGAGATAAAGACAGGACAACCCCTGTAGTGAGATAAGGACAGGACAGCCCTGTAGTGAGATAAAGACAGGACAACCCCTGTAGTGAGATAAAGACAGGACAACCCCTGTAGTGAGATAAAGACAGGACAACCCCTGTAGTGAGATAAAGACAGGACAACCCCTGTAGTGAGATAAGGACAGGACAACCCCTGTAGTGAGATAAAGACAGGACAACCCTTGTAGTGAGATAAAGACAGGACAACCCCTGTAGTGAGATAAGGACAGGACAACCCCTGTAGTGAGATAAAGGACAGGACAACCCTGTAGTGAGATAAGGACAGGACAACCCTGTAGTGAGATAAGGACAGGACAACCCCTGTAGTGAGATAAAGACAGGACAACCCCTGTAGTGAGATAAGGACAGGACAACCCTGTAGTGAGATAAGGACAGGACAACCCCTGTAGTGAGATAAAGACAGGACAACCCCTGTAGTGAGATAAGGACAGGACAACCCCTGTATGAGATAAGGACAGGACAACCCCTGTAGTGAGATAAGGACAGGACAACCCCTGTAGTGAGATAAGGACAGGACAACCCCTGTAGTGAGATAAGGACAGGACAACCCCTGTATTGAGATAAGACAGGACAACCCTGTAGTGAGATAAGACAGGACAACCCCTTGTAGTGAGATAAAGACAGGACAACCCCTGTATGAGATAAAGACAGGACAACCTGTATGAGATAAGACAGGACAACCCCTGTATTGAGATAAGACAGGACAACCCCTGTATGAGATAAAGACAGGACAACCCTGTAGTGAGATAAGACAGGACAACCCTTGTAGTGAGATAAGGACAGGACAACCCCTGTAGTGAGATAAAGACAGGACAACCCTTGTAGTGAGATAAGACAGGACAACCCCTTGTAGTGAGATAAAGGACAGGACAACCCCTGTAGTGAGATAAGACAGGACAACCCCTGTAGTGAGATAAAGACAGGACAACCCCTGTATTGAGATAAGGACAGGACAACCCCTGTAGTGAATAAGACAGGACAACCTGTAGTGAGATAAGACAGGACAACCCTGTAGTGAGATAAAGGACAGGACAACCCCTGTAGTTGAGATAAAGACAGGACAACCCTGTATGAGATAAGACAGACAACCTTAGTGAGATAAAGACAGACAACCCTGTAGTGAGATAAGACAGGACAACCCTTGTAGTGAGATAAAGACAGGACAACCCCTGTAGTGAGATAAGGACAGGACAACCCCTGTAGTGAGATAAAGACAGGACAACCCCTGTAGTGAGATAAAGACAGGACAACCCCTGTAGTGAGATAAGGACAGGACAACCCCTGTAGTGAGATAAGGACAGGACAACCCCTGTAGTGAGATAAGACAGGACAACCCCTGTAGTGAGATAAGGACAGGACAACCCCTGTATGAGATAAAGGACAGGACAACCCCTGTAGTGAGATAAAGACAGGACAACCCCTGTAGTAGATAAAGACAGGACAACCCTGTAGTGAGATAAGGACAGGACAACCCCTGTAGTGAGATAAGACAGGACAACCCCTGTAGTGAGATAAGGACAGGACAACCCCTGTAGTGAGATAAGGACAGGACAACCCTGTAGTGAGATAAGGACAGGACAGCCCTGTAGTGAGATAAGGACAGGACAACCCCTGTAGTGAGATAAGGACAGGACAACCCCTGTAGTGAGATAAGGACAGGACACCCTGTAGTGAGATAAGGACAGGACAACCCCTGTAGTGAGATAAGGACAGGACAACCCCTGTATGAGATAAGGACAGGACAACCCCTGTAGTGAGATAAGGACAGGACAACCCCTGTAGTGAGATAAGGACAGGACAACCCCTGTAGTGAGATAAGGACAGGACAACCCCTGTAGTGAGATAAGACAGGACACCCCTGTAGTGAGATAAGGACAGGACAACCCCTGTAGTGAGATAAGGACAGGACAACCCCTGTAGTGAGATAAGGACAGGACAACCCTGTAGTGAGATAAGGACAGGACACCCCTGTAGTGAGATAAGACAGGACAACCCCTGTAGTGAGATAAGACAGGACAACCCCTGTAGTGAGATAAGACAGGACAACCCCTGTAGTGAGATAAGGACAGGACAACCCCTGTAGTGAGATAAGGACAGGACAACCCCTGTAGTGAGATAAGACAGGACAACCCCTTGTAGTGAGATAAGACAGGACAACCCCTGTAGTGAGATAAGGACAGGACAACCCCTGTAGTGAGATAAGGACAGGACAACCCCTGTAGTGAGATAAAGGACAGGACAACCCCTGTAGTGAGATAAGGACAGGACAACCCCTGTAGTGAGATAAGGACAGGACAACCCCTTGTATGAGATAAGGACAGGACAACCCCTGTAGTGAGATAAGGACAGGACAACCCCTGTAGTGAGATAAAGACAGGACACCCCTGTAGTGAGATAAGGACAGGACAACCCCTGTAGTGAGATAAGGACAGGACAACCCTGTAGTGAGATAAGGACAGGACAACCCTGTAGTGAGATAAGGACAGGACAACCCCTGTAGTGAGATAAGGACAGGACAACCCCTGTAGTGAGATAAGGACAGGACAACCCCTGTATGAGATAAGGACAGGACAACCCCTGTAGTGAGATAAGACAGGACAGCCCCTGTAGTGAGATAAAGACAGGACAACCCCTGTAGTGAGATAAGGACAGGACAACCCCTGTAGTGAGATAAGGACAGGACACCCCTGTAGTGAGATAAGGACAGGACAACCCCTGTAGTGAGATAAAGACAGGACAACCCCTGTAGTGTGATAAGGACAGGACACCCCTGTAGTGAGATAAGGACAGGACAACCCCTGTAGTGAGATAAGACAGGACAACCCCTGTAGTGAGATAAGGACAGGACAACCCTGTAGTGAGATAAGGACAGGACACCCCTGTAGTGAGATAAAGACGGGACAACCCTGTAGTGAGATAAGGACAGGACAACCCCTGTAGTGAGATAAGGACAGGACAACCCCTGTAGTGAGATAAGGACAGGACAACCCCTGTAGTGAGATAAGGACAGGACAACCCCTGTAGTGAGATAAGGACAGGACAACCCCTGTAGTGAGATAAGGACAGGACAACCCTGTAGTGAGATAAGGACAGGACAACCCTGTAGTGAGATAAGGACAGGACAACCCCTGTAGTGAGATAAGGACAGGACAACCCTGTAGTGAGATAAGACGACAACCCTGTAGTGAAAGGACAGGACAACCCTGTAGTGAGATAAAGACAGGACAACCTCTGTAGTGAGATAAGGACAGGACAACCCCTGTAGTGAGATAAAGGACAGGACAACCCCTGTAGTGGAGATAAAGACAGGACAACCCCTGTAGTGAGATAAAGACAGGACAACCCTGTAGTGAGATAAGGACAGGACAACCCCTGTAGTGAGATAAAGGACAGGACAACCTCTGTAGTGAGATAAGGACAGGACAACCCCTAGTGAGATAAGGACAGGACAACCCTTGTAGTGAGATAAAGACAGGACAACCCTGTAGTGAGATAAGGACAGGACAACCCTGTAGTGAAGATAGGAAGACAGACAACCCTGTAGTGAGATAAGGACAGGACAACCCCTGTAGTGAGATAAGGACAGGGACAACCCCTGTAGTGAGATAAGGACAGGACAACCCTGTAGTGAGATAAGGACAGGACAACCCTGTAGTGAGATAAGACAGGACAACCCCTGTAGTGAGATAAGGACAGGACAACCCCTGTAGTGAGATAAGGACAGGACAACCCTGTAGTGAGATAAGGACAGGACAACCCTGTAGTGAGATAAGGACAGGACAGACCCCTGTAGTGAGATAAGGACAGGACAACCCCTGTAGTGAGATAAGGACAGGACACCCTGTAGTGAGATAAGACAGGACAACCCTGTAGTGAGATAAGGACAGGACAACCCCTGTAGTGAGATAAGACAGGACAACCCTGTAGTGAGATAAGACAGGACAACCTCTGTAGTGAGATAAGGACAGGACAACCCCTTGTAGTGAGATAAAGACAGGACAACCCCTGTAGTGAGATAAGGACAGGACAACCCCTGTAGTGAGATAAGGACAGGACAACCCCTGTAGTGAGATAAGGACAGGACAACCCTGTAGTGAGATAAGGGTAGAAAAAACCGTTGAAACGAACCGATAGATAAGACGACCTATGAAACGACACCTATAAAGGACAGACAACCCTGATATAGACAGGACACCCTAGGAGATAAGACAGACCCCCTGTATAATAGCGAACCTATGGAAAGACAACACCTGTAGAATAAGCAGACACCTGTATAAGAGACACCCTTAGAAGAAGACCCTGTGTGGTAGACGACACCTGTAGAAAGACGACACCTTGATAACGACACCTTATAAAACAACCTGTATAGACACACCTGAATAAGACAGACAACTGATATAAGACACACCTAGAGAAGAAGACAACCTGAGGAATAGACACACCTATGAGATAGACAGACCTGATAGACACACCTATGAATAGACGACACCTGTTGAAGACACACCCTGTTGAATAAACGACACCTAGAGAAAGGACGACACCTTGTAAAGGAACCTTGTGGTAAGACAAACCTGTGAAAGACAACCTGTATGAATAGACGACAACCTTAGAATAGACAACCTAGAATAAGAAGACAACCTGGAAAAGACGCACCTGTAGAATAAGACAGACAACCTATATAGAGGAAAAGACAGTGAAAACAGAACGAGAAAGGACAGGACAACCCCTGTAGTGAGAAAAGACAGGACACCCTAGTGGAAGGAACCAGGAAATGAGGAGAACCTAGGAAAGCGACAACCCTGTATGGATAAGGACAGGACACCCCTGTAGTGAGATAAGACAGACACCCTGTAGTGAGATAAACGGAACCCTGTAGTGAGATAAGGACAGGAAAACCCTTGTAGAGATAAGACAGGACAACCTGTAGGAGATAGCAGGAACCCTTGTGAGATAAGACAGACAACCCTGTAGTGAGATAAGACAGGCACCCTGTTGAGAAAGACAGGACACCCCGTATGAGATAAGGCAGGACAACCCCTGGAGATAGACAGGACAACCTGTAGTGAGATAAGGACAGGACAACCCCTATAGATAGGAAGACAACCCCTGTAGTGGATAAGGAGGAACCTGTTAGAAGAAAGCTGATAAAGCCCCTGTGAGAAAACAGGACACCTGTAGTGAGAAAGGACAGGAACCCTGAGTGGATAAGACAGGACAACCCTGTTAGTGAGATAAGGACAGGACAACCCCGTAGGAGAAAGGACAGGACAACCCTGTAGGGATAAGCAGGAAACCCCTGTAGTGAGATAAGGACAGGACAACCCTGATAGATAAGACAGACAACCTTGGAAAAGGACAAAACCAGAGAAACCTGAGTAGGACAGACCGTAGTAAGGACAGACAACCCTGTAGTGAGAAAGACAGGACAACCCCTGATGAGATAAGGACAGGACAACCCCTGTAGTGAGATAAGGACGGACAACCCCTGTAGTGAGATAAGGACAGGACAACCCCTGTAGTGAGATAAGGACGGACAACCCTGTAGTGAGATAAGGACAGGACAACCTCTGTAGTGAGATAAGGACGGGACAGCCCCTGTAGTGAGATAAGGACAGGACAACCCCTGTAGTGAGATAAGGACGGGACAACCCCTGTAGTGAGATAAGGACAGGACAACCTCTGTAGTGAGATAAGGACAGGACAACCCCTGTAGTGAGATAAGGACAGGACAACCCCTGTAGTGAGATAAGGACGGACAGCCCCTGTAGTGAGATAAGGACAGGACAACCCCTGTAGTGAGATAAGGACAGGACAACCCCTGTAGTGAGATAAGGACGGGACAGCCCTTGTAGTGAGATAAGGACAGGACAACCCCTGTAGTGAGATAAGGACAGGACAACCCCTGTAGTGAGATAAGGACAGGACAACCCTTGTAGTGAGATAAGGACAGGACAACCCTTGTAGTGAGATAAGGACAGGACAACCCTTGTAGTGAGATAAGGACAGGACAACCCTTGTAGTGAGATAAGGACAGGACAACCCTTGTAGTGAGATAAGGACAGGACAACCCCTGTAGTGAGATAAGGACAGGACAACCCTTGTAGTGAGATAAGGACAGGACAACCCCTGTAGTGAGATAAGGAACGGACAACCCCTGCAGAAAAACCAGGTCAGCATGTGCCTTCTAACAAATCATGGTAAAATGTATTGCAAAATGTCTGCACGGTAATCTACATTAGATGAGAATGACGCCTACCTATTGGGGTTCCTTCAGGATAGAGCAGAATCAGGTCTTGTGCCTCCACAGGGCAGCCAGCAGGAACAGGTAACAGTGGCCACATTCATTGCCAGATGTGGCCTGACTATGCAGACAGCAAATGATAGAAGAAGAATCATCATTGTGAAATACTGTCCCAGGTAGACTGCAGATGATAGAAGAATCATCCCAGGTAGACTGCAAATGATAGAAGAATCATCCCAGGTAGACTGCAGATGATAGAAGAATCATCATGTGAATTACTGTCCCAGGTAGACAGTCTAATGATAGAAGAATCATCATTGTGAAATACTCTCCCAGGTAGACAGTCTAATGGTAGAAGAATCATCATTGTGAAATACTGTCCCAGGTAGACAGCCTAATGATAGAAGAATCATTGTGAAATACTGTCTCAGGTGGACAGCCTAATGATAGAAGAATCATCATGTGAAATATTGTCCCAGTAGACAATAAATGATAGAAGAATCATCATTGTGAAATACTGTCCCAGGTTCTTTGGCCGTTCATATTCTGCTGTCATAGTGACCTCCATTTCTCCCCCCGTGGGGATGCTGAGGGCTCTTTCAATATAAATAGTATCCCCACCTTTTGGAAATTCTGTGCTAGAAATTTCCTCTTTTCTGGGATGCTGAGGGCTCTTTCAATATAAATAGTATCCCCACCTTTTGGAAATTCTGTGCTAGAAATTTCCTCTTTTCTGTCACTTTCCTTGTTTCTGCCTTGTTGCTTTGCTTTCTGTCATTTCTGCCTATCATTTTCTGCCTTAATGGTCCATTTATCTGTATATACAGTGTTCGATAAAGTCTTATGTACTTTTTCTGAGGATTGATGAATGGGTACATGTATTAAGTGCATTTTTGGCTCTAGGGAGATGAGATATGTGGAAGCAATTTTAGGTAATTTATGCCTGTTTTTATGTATGTTTTGGTGTCCTTATGTATGCTTATATTTGTATTCAGTGTGTTTTTTAAATCTCCCCTGTGCAATAAATTGGATGGAGTGGTCAACGCGGGGGGCATGTCCTTAGATTATGTGTGCGAATGCATTGATATGTGTACTTAATTTTCTTTCTTTTCTTTTTTTCTTCCTGTTGAAGTTTTGTATGTTTTGAAGCGGTTATAGCCCTGATATGTCTCTACGCAGTCGGCTGGGCTTTAAACAATATCAATAACCTCCATTTTGGTGGGTTTGGAGATGTGTTGGATAACCAAAATGAGTGATGTGGGGATAGTGACTCAGAAGTGGTACAGAAGTGGTACAGAAGTGGTACAGAAGATGGGCAGAACAAAAAATAGGTGTTTATGTGAAGGCATGATTCTGTTGTTGTTTTTTTTCTTTTAATATGTAAGATAGCATGTTTGATTTTTTCTTTGTTTCAGGATTTGATCTGGCATCAAAAAAAGGATTTGAGAAGTTTGTGTCAGACTTCGATAGCATTGTTGGCTTTCAGTATCTGAGAGCTCTACATCTGAATGATTCAAAAGGTGAAGGATCTTGGAATATTCATGTATTTATCGATAGTGATAATTATTCATAAATATGTTGATTTAGACATAAGTTTGTTTCTGAATATGTGGTTGTTTAAGATGTAAAAAAAAGGCCATGTTTCTCACCTTCATGCCTTTGCACATTGTGTTGTTGCACATTGTGTTGCTAGATATAAGAAGTGAATATAAATTGTGCTTGTTGGTTATTTTTCTTTATTTTCTTTCAGTGTCTGTTCATGCATGTGCTTTTAGATTTTATGATGATTGCTCAGTGATAGTAACATTAGGTCCTTATGGATCTGACTTACAGTTAATCCTTACTACTCTATGTTTGTAAGCATATTATAAAAGCAGATGAATACTTAAACATACGATGTCAAAGAACTTGTAAAAATGAATTATAATTAAATGCGTCATTCCTGAATTTTAAATCAAACATGTAAACAAAAGAAAAGCATCAAAATTTTAGAACAATCAAGAATAACTGTTAAAATTTTTTAGGACAGTCAGGCTTGATCAGCATGTCTGTGTGTGACTTTGTGCATTTTATGTACAAGTTCCTCCATTATTATCTGATGTGAACTGTAAAGAACATGAAAAACTGGTGTGGGTGTGGACGGATAGGTTTTCAGAGGATTCTTTTTCGAAATTTACAGGCAATGTAACATATTCAAGTAGTTGTGAAAAATCAAACGAGCAAACTCGAGGGAGAAAACAGTTTAGAACAATGAAGTACTACCTACAGGATTGTGCAGTAAATGCCTGGCAGTTTGCAAATACAAGTCAAATCAGTGTGCTGGTTTAGATTTGTAAGTGAAATAGATAGATAGGATTGAATTTTGTGACAATGAAAAATGTGGCTACTATAATTATCATCATTACAATGCATTTGATTGTTGTCAGATTATGTATTCACTGCCTGTTTTGAGATTGTAGACTGGCCTGTGTGTAACTTGTAGCTGAAGATATATATATATGTATACATGTATATATATATATCTATCTATATATATATATACATACACATATATATACATATATACACATACATACATATATATGTATACATATATATATATATATAAGATGTTACAATCCTGTTTGTGCTCTTCTGTCTTCAAAGGTGACGTTGGCTGTCACCTGGATCGTCATGAGAACATTGGCAAGGGAAAAATTGGCCTGGAAGGATTTCGTCGAGTCATGGCTGAACCTCGCTTTGACGGAATACCCATGATTCTGGAGACACCTTTAGGGAATTATGCAGCCGAGATCAGAACTCTCAACCGTCTGACCAAGCAGGTTGAGTAATGGCCAGAAAGATGCCATAGCAAGAAGCATAGGACCTTCACATTGAAGGACCCAGTTACTGACACAGTGCTCTTCAAGGATTCCCTTGACTGCTATCCTGCCGGACAAATGCACACAGCCATCAGCAGTCCTTTTTTTGTTGTTGTTGTGATTAATCAAAGCAGCTCTCCCACTGAGAGGAATGGTGACACTTAAAGCTCTATTCACAAAATTCGAAGAAGCATACTACACACACTTCACTAAAGAAAAACTGAAAGAAACTATAAGATACCCCACTGGAAGACAGCCAGTTTACATGATTTAATTTGTCAGGCCAAGAAAGCCATCTACTAGATCTAGTCCAGCAGATCTACTAGATCTAGTCCAGCAGATTTTCTGTTGAAAAGAAGAGCAAGAAAACTGCAAAAACTGAGTGCAGATTTTGTCAGGAACATCAGCTGATAATTCAATCTCACAGCAAAGCACAGAGCTTAAGATTCAAACGAAATCAAGGAAAAAGAAAACTCTAGAGGCAGCAAGATATAATCAGGCATGCCTCTCAGCCACTCTGCGCAGATGAGGGCAAAAATACTACTCAGCTGAGCAAAACATAAACAAAACAGGAAATTCGTGAGAAAATCTGGAGTCAAACTACCATGTGCTTTTCTTATAAACTGTTGGAATTGAGTTTTGTTGGTGTTGGTGGTTATTCATGAAGTGAGTGTTTCTGTGTTTTCATTGTTTCATTTCGGCTAAGGGATTCCTGAAGAATTGTCATTTTGAGCGTGTAAAACATTTAAGTCAGTATGACATAGAAAACCTTCAAGCGGTTATGGCCGGTTCTGGCTTGAGTGAACACATGTGG
The DNA here is from genome assembly GCA_030674185.1 of Monoplex corrugatus. Taxonomy (NCBI): domain Eukaryota; kingdom Metazoa; phylum Mollusca; class Gastropoda; order Littorinimorpha; family Ranellidae; genus Monoplex; species Monoplex corrugatus. Next base: position 114,776,073 of record CM060306.1, on the reverse strand, counting down.
CCATTTAACTCCTTCACTCCCTCACGCCATCGGCAGCAGTAAAAATGTAACGGTTTTACTCCTTCAGCCGTTGGGATTTGTAAACCTGTTTACCCTTCCGCGTGTGTCAGAAATATTCCCAACATTGACCACAGATTGCAGAATTCCAGGCTTGGGAAGAAAATCGCAGTCAAAACAAAAACGTTCATCAAAAATCTTTTCTGTGCAGTGTAATTGTATGACCTACAGTAAATATGACATGTGTGCAGCATACCACATTGCCAAAAGATAACCTAACAGTAAATGAACTGTTGTCCTCACCATTAAGCAAGCCATGATTACGTAAGGATTTTTAGACTATACCAAAATTTAAAAGCAGCACTGATCTTTGTTATAAAATGTTTTGGGTGCACAGTTATTGTACAGCTGTTAATTGTTTTACTCAGTAGACTTGGATTTCATATTAGTCACCAATTGCTTCAGAGTGATTCCTGACAGATACTTGGAATTCCTAACAAATATGGTCAGCATTACTGACATACGTATTCTAGGGTAAACGGGTCTGAGTTAGGGAATGAAAAAATAAATCTTCGTTATCTTAGTTGCTATTTGCAGAAAGCTTGTAAAACATGAATAATTAAAAAATTTGTTTTAAAAAAGTGAGAGTCAAAGGGTTAATTTCTGACCTCCTCTGGTTGGACTGATTGCTGAAGGGTTGTGGCACTAGATTTTGTTTTGAAGCATTTTTTTTTCTAATCTGGAGGCGATAAATTAACTTGCCAACTGGGATCTAAGCACAGCCTGTATTTAACTTTTGTTTGAGTGTGTCAAATCATTTTTTACCAGTGAAAAGAGATGTGTGTGTATGAAAAAAATGTTTTTCCGAATATTTTGTTGGCTTTCTGTGGATGTGGTTAGGTTATCAGCCTCATTGAGTTTTGTTTGTAGAGTGCTGTGTATGGAACTTTGATGAGGACTGAAAAGCCTGCTGTAATGTTTTGAATAGTTTTGTGGTCCTGAAGTATCCCTAGATGGTTGGCTGATGTATAAAGTCTTATGTACTTTTTCTTCGGATTAATAATTGGGTACATGTATTAAGTGCATTTTTGGCTCTAAGGAGGTGAGATATGCGGAAGCAATTTTAGGTAATTTATGCCTGTTTTTATATATGTTTTGGTGTCCTTATGTAGGCTTATATTTGTATTCAGGTGTGTTTTTTAAATCTACCTTGTGCGATAAATCGGACGGAATGGTCCTACGCCGGGGACATGTCCTAAATTATGTGCGCGAATGCGTCGATATGTGTACTTAATTTTTTCTTTTTTTTTCCTGTTGAAGTTTTGTGTGTTTTGAAGCGGTTATAGCCCTGATATGGCTCTGTGCAGTCGGCTGGGCTTTAAACAACAATAAAAGAGAAAAAAGAAAGCTGATGTATATATATATTTAACAACTGTAAGCATAAATGGTCCTGAGTATCTTTGTTTTGTTGTTATTTTTGTTTAAAGCCCAGCCGACTGTGTAGAGCCATATCAGGGCTATAAGTATGGTTTCAGAACATACATAATACTTGCAACAGGAAAAAAAAAGTAAAAGAAAATAAGTACACATTCTATGCATTTGCGCGCATTAAGGAGATGCCCTGGCGTTGGCCACTGTCCAATTTATCACAAAGGGAAGTTAAAAAATATACCTGAATACAAACTTAAACACAACTAAGGACACTAAAACAATATAAAAACTGGTGTAAATTACCTGAAATTGCTTCCGCATGTCTCATATCCCTTGAGCCAGAAATGCACTTAACACATGTATCCAATTATCAATTCTAAAAGAAAGTATTCAAGACTTTATTGAGCACATACAGGTAAATGGATAACAAGGCAGAAAATGATAGGAACAGATGAGAGAAAGCCAAGGAACAAGGCAGAAAACAAAGAATGACAGAAAAGAGGACATTTCTGACACAGAATTTCCAGAAGGTGGGGATACCATTTATATTGAAAGAGCCCCTGGCATCCCCACAGGGGGGAGGTGTCTCTAAATAGTGGGCTGGTTTATCATAAAGGTAAACATAATGGTATTTTCTCTTTTTGTTGCTGAAAAGATTTTTTTGGAAAGAATTAAAGATTTGTAATTTATGTGTTTTAAGAAAAAAAGTTAATGTACAGAACTGAAATCTTTGTTGAACAGAAGTGAAGTTGGTCTTACAGTCTGAAAGTTAACATGATGGGATGCAGTAGTCAAGTGGTTTGGATGCTGGTCCGCCACTTAAAGGCCTGGGTTTAAACCTGCTCACCACCTGCTGATTGAAGAAGTCTCCACTGTCTACTCGCCAGGCGTTTTAAGCAAGACCTTCAAAGTGAAGAGTGGATATTTTCCCCTTCTCCTAAGTCAATATGACTGCAGACCTGCTAGTGCTTGAAACCCATTCATGTGTGTGTTATATATATATGCAAGCAGAACATCAAATACTCAGATAAAGATCCTATAAAGTAGGTCAGTGTTTGGTAGCTTATGGAAACATGATCCTATGTAGAAGATACCAGGGGGGCTGTTTCAGTATAAATAGTATTCTTGTCTTCTGGACTTTCTGTGCTAGAAATTTCCTCTTTTCTGTTCTTTCTACCTTGCTTTCTGTCATTTTCAATTGTTGTCTGCATTGCTGGCGCATTCAGCTGTATGTTTTTGATAAAGCCTTTCATGTTTTCTCTTAGGATTGATAATTGGGTATGTGTATTACATGCATTTTTGGCTCTAGGAAATGTGATGTGCGCTAGTAATTTTAAATCATTTAGGCCCATTTTTGCAAGTGTGTTTTAGTGTCCTTAGTTATGCTTACATTTGTACTCTATATTTAAATTTTCTAGTGATAAATTGGACGGAGTGGTCAACGCCAAGGGCATATCCTTAGATTATGTGCGCGAATACAATAAGTGTAATAAATTTTCTTTTCCAGGTGTTCTTTTTTCTCCAGTGGGGAATGGTGTACTTTTTTTAGACGGTTATAGCCATGATATGGCTCTGTGCAGTCGACTGGGTTTTAAGCGACATCAACGATGGAAATACAAACCCCCCCCCCCCCCCTCCCAAATAAAAAAAAAATATTATATATATGTATATACTATAGGCCTACATATGACTGCACTTAGTGGTATGGCAAAAAAATCCATACACATTAACTCTTAGCGTCTTCAACCGCGCGTATCCGCTAGTGCCACCACGCCCCGAACCCGCTACATTTGACATACATTAAACAGATGTGTTACTAAGGAGGCTGGGGCTCTTCAGTGTCGTGAAAATCGGTTAACGACTGCCGCAAAGCGTTCTGCTTTCCGTCTTATTACCACGTGTTCGCGCCAATTCGTCTGCTTTTGCATTTTGATCGATTTTTTTCGGAGTTTTTGGAAGTGAATTTTTTCATCAAGATGGCCGCTCGTCGAGTTATCAACGATGAGATTGTGATGATTTCAATGATGAATTGAGCAATGAAAGAGAAATAGGATTGGGTGAAGATCAACAGAGTGATGTTAGTGTTGGAAGCAGTGGGTCGTCAGAGCAGACGATCAATTACAATTATGAGCTTTCTGGTGATTCCTCACCTGAAGTTTCACCTGCTGAGTGGTCGGAACACGATCGTCGATCCCGATCCTTCACCTTTTGAACATGCTGTGGCCCTACAGTGCCTCTACACTTAGATGCAAAGCCAGTGGAGTACTTTCTTCAACTTTTCCCTCGTTTTTTGCTTACCATAATTGCTGTGGAAACGAATCGGTATGCTGTTCACAGGAGCTGTCAACTTTGCTCCAACTTTTGAAGAGGAGATAGCCGCCTACCTGGGCATTCTACTGCTGATGGGGGTCAACCAGCTCCCAAACTATAGGTGCTATTGGAGTAAGAGGAGAGAGCTAAGAAATCCAGTTATTGCTGAAGTCATGACCAGAGGCAGATATGAAAAACTCACTCAGTACATCCACCTCAACGACAAAACCACCAACCCACCACGCACCAGCCCCAACTTGACAAGCTACACAAGGTTCGCCCTATACTTGACAATGCAAAGGCCAAGTTTTCTGCACATTACCTGCCACACAAAAATATCAGTGTGGATGAAGCAATGATAAAATTCAAGGGGAGATGCTCTTTCCTGCAGTATAACCATCCAAGCCGACCAAATGGGGCATCAAGGCATGGGCACTGGCGGACTCCGAGTCATTCTACCTTGTAGATTTCAATATCTACACAGGTAAGGAAATGGCCCAGCAGAATTTACCCCTAGGCACACGTGCAGTCACTGATCTTGTACAGGGCTACTATGGCAGAAACCACCACGTCTATTTTGATAATTTTTTCACTTCCGTGGATTTGTTGGAGACTGCTGGCAAACAAAGACCTATGCCTGTGGGACTGTCCGCCTGAACCGTCGGGGCCTTCCTGTCCCCATAAAGACCTGCAAGCTGAAGGAGAGTGGAGAAATGAAAAAAATGCAAAAAAGCAAAATGATGGCAGTGACTTGGTGTGAAAAGAAGCGCCAAGTCAGAGTTCTATCCACAGCCAACAAGACCAGCAACATCACCATCCCAGAAAAAACGCGGGGCACCAGATCGCACATACCCCAAGCCCATCGCCATCCAGGACTACACTGAAAACTACAATGGTGTGGATAAAAGTGATCAGCTCCGATCCTACTATGGGATTGCCACCAAGGCAAAAAAATGGTGGAAATATATGTTCTGGTTCATCCTGGATGTCACTGTCATCAATGCGTACATCTTGTACCGCGATGCTCCAGGACCACCCAGACGTAAGCCATTCACACACCTTGAGTTCCACCTGGAAGTAGCCTTGGGGCTGATCAATGGATTCAGCTCCAGAAAAAGGAAGGCTTCTCTGGATGTTTCTCCCACAGTCCCAGTCATCAAAAAGCCATCTGTCCATGACATCTCAAAGATTGAGACAAAGAGAGGCATGAGAAACTGCGTGTTGTGTTCAAAAGGCCCCGACCGTACACCTGCAGGCAACAAGATCCAGACATCCTTTGAATGCAAGAAGTGTGGTGTGGCCCTGTGCAAGGACAGAGGCTGTTTTGCCAGGTTCCATAATTACCAGCACTAAGCTCTTCATTGAAAAATGACTTTGCCTGTACATAATGTATATATTTACCTGTGCTCACCTGTGCTTACCTGTATAGTGTCCTCTGGGTTGTGACACCATAGACACATGTATATATATATATATATATAGACATTCCCTATGAAGAATGCTATGATTCTGTGTAGTTGTTTGTACAAAATACTATGAAATATACTGTGTAGTGTGAAAAAAAGGCGTTTCATGTGTCTGGATAATTACATGTGGATTAGCTGTGGATTATCTATTACAAGGTCAGTGATAACATGTTTTGTATTTGTGATGTTTCTGTGAGCATATTGGTGACTAAATTGTCTGCATGTTTACTAATATATACATCACACATGATTTTTTTTCAATCTTTCTTGAACATACCTGGTTTTTTTTCTATTATTACATAATTAATCAAATTTATTACATATAAAAAAATTTTGATGGGTATAGGGGAAACTAATATGAACATCATCATTCCATTTACAAAATTTCCAAGTTTCAAGGCAATCCACCCACAAACAAGATTTTAAGAATTTTTTTTAATGATGGTACTGCTTTTTAGCTTATTTCTGGCAAATCCTTATGGGACAGAAGGCTGGAACCTGAGAAATCAGTATGGGAAGTTAAGAGTTAAAGCCCACTTCTATATTTGAGCATGCATGGGAGTTACTGTCCATAAACAAAAAAGAAAAATGTACAGAGAGAAATAAAAACAAAAACTTAATGCAAGTGATGTTGACATGGTCTTTCCATACACAAAAGCCTAGATTTGCCAGCATCTACAACACGGCCTAACAACAGATGCAGTGTAAAAATTGTATTGAACTATTAAACAGATTTTTACAAGTAGAGTGTTTGCAGTATTTGTGTGTGTGTGCTTTTTTGTGGAGTGTGCTCTTTTTTGAAGTCGTGTTGTTGACAGTGTGGTGTGTGTGCTCTTTGCAGTGTGCTCTTTTTTGTAGTGTTGTTGACAAGGGGCACTGTTGGTTTCTTTAGTTGTTGAGAAAATACACTTATTGCATTTCTTGACAAAGAAAGAATGGGATTTTTCTTCCTCCACCTGGTGATGCAAGACCAATGAATGAAGCCACAACGCAAAACCAATGAGCATAACCACAATGCAAGATAAGTGAATGAAGATGCAGTGCATAGCCACAATGCAAAACCAATGAATGAAGCCACAACGCAAAACCAATGAGCATAACCACAATGCAAGACCAGTGAATGAAGATGCAGTGCATAGCCACAATGCAAAACCAATGAACATAACCACAATGCAAGACCAAAACCACAATGCAAGACCAGTGAATGAAGATGCAGTGCATAGCCACAATGCAAAACCAATGAGCATAACCACAATGCAAGATCAGTGAATGAAGATGCAGTGCATAGCCACAATGCAAAACCAATGAACATAACCACAATGCAAGACCAGTGAATGAAGATGCAGTGCATAGCCACAATGCAAAACCAATGAGCATAACCACAATGCAAGACCAGTGAATGAAGATGCAGTGCATAGCCACAATGCAAAACCAATGAACATAACCACAATGCAAGACCAATGAATGTAATCACAATAAAAGACTAATCAATGCAGTCACAACTCAAGACCAATGAATGTAGCCACTTTATTTGATCATTCAGTCAACACATAAAATCAACATGATTACAAGTTCTCATATCCCTCTAGAGCAGAAACGACACACTGTATAATGTCTCGCGTATCTTTAGTGCATACACAAGTTCACTGTTCAAATTCATTTATAGACATATACAACAAGAAATGTCACTGAACACTAAACCTTTCACTCCTTCACCCTATCCATCAGCTTCCTGCAGCCTGTAGTATGGACTCTGGTCAATATCTAGAAAATCAATCAAATAGAAAGCTTGAACACAGAGTAAGGGAGTGAAAATTTCACCTCTGAAACCACAGTCCATGACAATCATTTGGGCAATTTCTGTTTTCTTCATTTACAGTGAGTGGGTGGGGGTTCACAATCGTCTTGTATTTCTTTTTCTTTACAAATTATTTAACAAATATCTTTTATAAGATGAAATTTGCACACTACAATGAATTTTATGAAAAACTGAAGTGAGGCACACACATAGGCAATCATATTTACACCAAACACATCCATTAACATTACTGATAGTACATCATGCATTCTTATGATGTAATAGACACACACACTTATTAACTGGTCACGTCAATCATTCCTAGAACCTTACACTGGTGCACAACAACAGAAATACATGTCACTGCATCTGACCAAAGGGTTGATAAAGTACAACATGCTCTACTGAATCAGTCTATCATTCTTTGCACTTGGATCATTCTCAAACACATTTCTTACTGTCACATTACTTTACGGTCTGGAAATATATAAAACTGAAAAAGGTTATTCTCCTCCTTCTCCTCTTCTCCCTTAACTCCACAGTCACTCAAGTGCAGCACTAGTGAACTGTTCACAGATTCCTCCAGCTCTATTGGTTGAGTGTAAAAGTAAGGGTCTCTGCAAATGGTTTCTCTGTCCATTCTACAATCTTATCAGTCCATCACTTTTTCCATCTTACCCTCTGTCCCCCTCCCAGGGTTCGCACAGTCCTTAAAAGTCCTTGATTTTGAGGGCATGCTTTTTAAGGCCTTAAAAATCAGGCTTTTGCTGAAAGGTCTTTAAAAAGTCCTTAAGTTTTGTCACTGCCTATGATTTTTAATAAAGTCTGTGTAAAATCTTGAGTTTGTTAAAAAAAATTTATTTAAAAAGGTTGAAATTGAATTGAAAAAAAAAAGTGATCGACGATCTCACCGATACGTCGTCTGCTATAGGTCAAAACACCAGAGTTACGGGCCTTCATGGCGCATGTGCGTACGTGAAAGAATGTTCCACCATTTTGAAATTAAGAAGTCAACATGCCGTGGAAGTGTTTAACGTGGTTTGGCTGGAAAAAGACGAATACAAAGAATGGCTGCAGGCAGACCCAAGTGGAGACAGATGCAAGGCCTTTTGCCGCATTTGTAAGAAGACCATAGACATTTGTTCAATGGGAGAATCGGCTGTAAATACCTATGGAAAAGGGAAAAAACACAGCGACCTGATGAAGGCTTCAAATCCTGCAGTTCGTCTTTAGAATTATTTTAGAAAAAATTCTACAATGAGCGATCCCATCACTTCTAGCAGTTCGTCAGCCTGCAGTTCATCAACCAACTGTTCTGCTCAAACTCAGATGTCAATGAACAGCCTGAGCCGTACTAAAACAGAGGCAATGAAAGCTGAACTACTGTGGACTAAAAGTAGTGACAAGGCATTACAGCCTTCGTTCGTGTGAAGGCATTTTAAAAAATAGTGCTTCAAAAGTCCTTAATTTTTTTGTCTGGAAATCTGTATGAACCCTGCCCTCCTGGAGGACTGATTTTAGTAAGGCCACTGGATCCTGTTATATGGCCAGACCAACACAGTTTTCTTACTAGTTGTCACTAGATCTGCCTGATAGTTTGGTGCACTTATTCACTGATGATATGATCAGTGTATCTAATGTTTCGTATCTTGCGATCTCTTTTCCATGGCTCTGATTCGCCTCCAAGTCCATGGTGATGATCTATGTCCTGCATGAGTAAAAGGAAGATGGACTAGACCAGAGCACGTCACAGCCTGATCTTGTGTTTCATGGAGTTAATCTATGCCTTCCAAGTTTTCAGCCAGGACAGGGCTGAAGTCTTTGCTGCCCTTTAGAGGATTTCTGGTTTGGATCCCTTGATGTTCAACATCAGCATTTCTGTCACAGATTGGAAGTGAAAAAAACCAAACATGTACACCTCAGATTGGAAATGAAAAAAACGCACACCTCGCATCAGGAATTAACATATGGTTTCAAATTTTCGCCACTGTAACCCCTCCTCCAGTGTTATTTCAGTTAAGTTCTATCTCCTCTCTACAGAACCTTGTCTGTTCTGCTTACACTGGAAACAACCATGAACTGAGAGAACTATACTATTTGTTCTTGGTGGTGGCATGAGCACATTGTTTTGTTATACACTGTTCATGAAGGCTTACTCTTACAGCGCAGAGAAAGCACACACACACATACATCAAAACTGGACAGACTGGAAAGTAGTCTGATACATCTCTTGCTGGCTCCAGTTTTGCTTGTTTCACATACAAATCTTACGCAAATGAAATAACTTGGAATTGAAAAAAAAGCTGAAAAATAACCAAATATGACATGAATCCTTGTTAATCTCTTTCTACACATAATCCAACAATATGACAACTGAATTCTGTCCATCTCTGCACCACTCCCGATACAACTCAACTCCGTCTCACACGCACACATAGCCAAAATCTCAAATGGAGATAGTGGCAAACACTTAAGAGTCGAAGTGTTAACCCTCTAACAGCCCTTTACCCAAGCCCACCAGATTCCTGCTTGCATTAACCCTCTCACTCCATCACCAATTGAAGATAGGGGGAGGGAGCGGAAAGGTCAAATCGGTGTTGACTGTTGCGTGTTTCAGAGTTTGACGGTGAAGCGTACAGCCTTGGGAGGAAGTCAGTGGCAGTCTTGAAGAGGGCCTTGTGAATCAACGGAATCTCCACAGGGGCAGAGCTGGGTGTTGGGGGCTTTTTTGTCCTGTACAAACACAAACTTTTCTTTAAAATATACTTGAAACACGCACGCACGCACGCACACACACACACACACACACTTACATCTACAATTTTCTCAAAAGCGACCCCCGATTTTCTTTACAACAAACTCAAAACAAAACGATACACACGTGAACACTTCTTTACAATATCAGGCATGGGAATTGGAAAAAGTGGTTTGGGAGTACTGGGGGTCCAGGGGGCAGTAGCCCCCTGGCGGGGTACAGGGGCAGCGCCCCTTTGGTGGGTCTGGGGGGCAACGCCCCCCAGAAGCTGTTGATTTTCTCATTGTACAAATTGTTTTGGTGGCCTCTCCTTGATGTAATTACTGAATTCCATCAGAGTTAAAACATTTCATATTATAACCATTTCACAGTATTATTCACATTCCTCAGTTCTCTATGGAGTGTACACACACACACACCACACACACACACACACACACACAGAGAGAGAGAGACAGAGACAGAGACACAGAGAGAGAGACTCAGTAAGAAGAAAGTAATGTATTTAACTTAAGGGAAAAAATCTGAAAAGTTCAGGCAGCTGCATATGCCTACATGGAACAAGTATTAAAATGCTACTTCTGAGCAGGTGCTGTTAGTTGCTAATATTTATGCATGGAGCAGATAGCTTTTGTATCCACTCGCCGACGCGATACGAACGGTTGAGGCAGTCGGTCTATCATTGTTGTCAATCACCTTTTCGGTAAAGTCACGGTCTACCCATTCCCACCTCCACTTGAAGCGAGAGCCGTCGTCACAAAAACGCTTCCCGCGTTCTACAATGTCACTCCTGTGGGCCATTCTTTGTTGTTAATGATGTAAATTGCTTACGCTTCACTGCTTTGCTGTCCAGTGAACCGTTCCAGTCAAACTGCGCCTCAGGGTTGCAAGCTTGTGATCACTTCGTGAACAGCCCGTTTGCAGAATGCGCCGAATGAGAATTTTTTTTTTTCGGATAAAAACACGTTCGGCGTACAACGCCAGCGGTTCGGCGTCTCGCAACAGCGCATTCAGCGTAAATGCGCCGATCGGCGTACAATTCCCATGCCTGAATATACTCAAGAGACAATACAGATACTTTTCTATATGATATTCTCAAACATGGCACACACACACACACACACATGTACACCTTTTCTTTCCAACATACCAGTACTCAAAAATAACAGACATAAACATCTTCCTTTACAGTAATACTCAAAAACAGCACACAAACACTTTTAATAATATATTAAAAAACAACATACATTGGGAAAAGGACCCAGCGAGTCATTTACTGATCCAAGGGCAGAGTGATGGTGTGAAAAAGGACCCAGCGTGTCATGTACAGACCTAAGGACACTGATGGTGTGAAAAAAGACTCCGTGTCGCATGTACTGATCCAAAGACACAGCAATGGGGTGAAAACGGACCCAGCATGTCACATGTACAGACCTAAGGACACGGGTTATGGTGTGAAAAAGGACCCAGTGTGTCGCATGTACTGACCTAAGGACACAGTGATGGTGTGAAAAAGGAAGGACCAGTGTGTCATGTACTGACCTAAGGATATAGTGATGATGTGAAAAAGGACCAGTGTGTCACATGTACTGACCTAAGGACACAGTGATGGTGTGAAAAAGGACCCAGTGTGTCACATGTACTGAACTAAGAACACAGTGATGGTGTGAAAAAGGAAGGACCAGTGTGTCACATGTACTGACCTATGGACATAGTGATGGTGTGAAAAAGGACCAGTGTGTCACATGTACTGAACTAAGGACACAGTGATGGGGTGAAGAAGGACCCAATGTATCACATGTACCGAACTAAGAACACAGTGATGGTGTGAAAAAGGACACAGTGTATCAAATGTACTGACCTAAGGACACAATGATGGGGTGAAAAAAGACCCAGTGTATCAAATGTACTGACCTAAGGACACAGTGATGGGGTGAAAAAAGACCCAGTATGTCACATGCACTGACCTAAGGACACAGTGATGGGTGAAAAAAGACCCAGTATGTCACATGTACGACCTACGGACACAGTGATGGGGTGAAAAAAGACCCAGTGTATCACATGTACTGACCTAAGGACACAGTGATGGGGTGAAAAAGACCCAGTGTATCACATGTACCAACCTAAGGACACAGTGATGGGGTGAAAAAAGACCCAGTGTATCACATGTACTGACCTAAGAACACAGTGATGGGGTGAAAAAAGACCCAGTGTATCACATGTACTGACCTAAGGACACAGTGATGGGGTGAAAAAAGACCCAGTGTGTCACATGTACTGACCTAAGGACACAGTGATGGGGTGAAAAAAGATCCAGTATGTCACATGTACCGACCTAAGGACACAATGATGGGTGAAAAAAGACCCAGTGTCACAAGTACCGACTTAAGGACACAGTGATGAGGTGAAAAAAGACCCAGTGTATCACATGTACTGACCTAAGGACACAGTGATGGGGTGAAAAAAGACCCAGTATATCACATGTACTGAACTAAGGACACAGTGATGGGTGAAAAAAGACCCAGTGTGTCACATGTACTGACTAAGGACACAGTGATGGGGTGAAAAAAGATCCAGTATGTCACATGTACCGACCTAAGGACACAATGATTGGGTGAAAAAAGACCCAGTGTGTCACAAGTACCGACTAAGGACACAGTGATGGGGTGAAAAAAGACCCAGTGTGTCACATGTACCAACCTAAGGACACAATGATGGGGTGAAAAAAGACCCAGTGTGTCACATGTACCACCTAAGGACACAATGATGGGTGAAAAAAGACCTAGTGTGTCACACGTATCGACTTAAAGACAGAGTGATGGGGTGAAAAAAGACCCAATGTGTCACACGTACTAACCTAAAGACACAGTGATGGGGTGAAAAAAGACCCAGTGTGTCACATGTACCGACCTAAGGACACAATGATGGGGTGATAAAAGACCTAGTGTGTCACACGTATCAACTTAAAGACAGAGTGATGGGGTGAAAAAAGATCCAATGTGTCACACGTACTAACCTAAGGACACAGTGATGGGGTGAAAAAAGATCCAGTATGTCACATGTACCGACCTAAGGACACAATGATTGGGTGAAAAAGACCCAGTGTGTCACAAGTACCGACTTAAGACACAGTGATGGGGTGAAAAAAGACCCATGTGTCACATGTACCAACCTAAGGACACAATGATGGGGTTGACAAAAAGACCAGTGTGTCACATGTTACCTAAACTAAGGACACAATGATGGGGTGATAAAAAGACCTAGTGTGTCACACGTATCAACCTAAAGACAGCAGTGATGGGGTGAAAAAAGATCCATGTGTCACAGTACTAACCTAAGGACACAGTGATGGGGTGAAAAAAGACCCCAGTAGTGTCACATGTAACCGACCTAAGGACACAATGATTGGGTGAAAAAAGACCCAGTGTCACCAAGGTACCGACTTAAGGACACCAGTGATGGGGTGAAAAAAGACCCAGTGTATCACATGTACTGACCTAAGGACACACATGGGGTGAAAAAAGACCCAGTGTATCACATGTACTGAACTAAGGACACAGTGATGGGGTGAAAAAAGACCCAGTGTGTCACATGTACTGACCTAAGGACACAGTGATGGGGTGAAAAAAGATCCAGTATGTCACATGTACCGACCTAAGGACACAATGATTGGGTGAAAAAAGACCCAGTGTGTCACAAGTACCGACTTAAGGACACAGTGATGGGGTGAAAAAAGACCCAGTGTGTCACATGTACCAACCTAAGGACACAATGATGGGGTGAAAAAAGACCCAGTGTGTCACATGTACCAAACTAAGGACACAATGATGGGGTGATAAAAGACCTAGTGTGTCACACGTATCAACTTAAAGACAGAGTGATGGGGTGAAAAAAGATCCAATGTGTCACACGTACTAACCTAAGGACACAGTGATGGGGTGAAAAAAGACCCAGTGTGTCACATGTACCGACCTAAGGACACAATGATTGGGTGAAAAAAGACCCAGTGTCACAAGTACTGACTTAAGGACACAGTGATGGGGTGAAAAAAGACCCAGTGTATCACATGTACTGACCTAAGGACACACATGGGGTGAAAAAAGACCCAGTGTATCACATGTACTGAACTAAGGACACAGTGATGGGGTGAAAAAAGACCCAGTGTGTCACATGTACTGACCTAAGGACACAGTGATGGGGTGAAAAAAGATCCAGTATGTCACATGTACCGACCTAAGGACACAATGATTGGGTAAAAAAAGACCCAGTGTGTCACAAGTACCGACTTAAGGACACAGTGATGGGGTGAAAAAAGACCCAGTGTGTCACATGTACCAACCTAAGGACACAATGATGGGGTGAAAAAAGACCCAGTGTGTCACATGTACCAAACTAAGGACACAATGATGGGGTGAAAAAAGACCTAGTGTGTCACACGTATCGACTTAAAGACAGAGTGATGGGGTGAAAAAAGACCCAATGTGTCACACGTACTAACCTAAAGACACAGTGATGGGGTGAAAAAAGACCCAGTGTGTCACATGTACCGACCTAAGGACACAATGATGGGGTGATAAAAGACCTAGTGTGTCACACGTATCAACTTAAAGACAGAGTGATGGGGTGAAAAAAGATCCAATGTGTCACACGTACTAACCTAAGGACACAGTGATGGGGTGAAAAAAGACCCAGTGTGTCACATGTACCGACCTAAGGACACAATGATTGGGTGAAAAAAGACCCAGTGTCACAAGTACCGACTTAAGGACACAGTGATGGGGTGAAAAAAGACCCAGTGTATCACATGTACTGACCTAAGGACACACATGGGGTGAAAAAAGACCCAGTGTATCACATGTACTGAACTAAGGACACAGTGATGGGGTGAAAAAAGACCCAGTGTGTCACATGTACTGACCTAAGGACACAGTGATGGGGTGAAAAAAGATCCAGTATGTCACATGTACCGACCTAAGGACACAATGATTGGGTGAAAAAAGACCCAGTGTGTCACAAGTACTGACTTAAGGACACAGTGATGGGGTGAAAAAAGACCCAGTGTGTCACATGTACCAACCTAAGGACACAATGATGGGGTGAAAAAAGACCCAGTGTGTCACATGTACCAACCTAAGGACACAATGATGGGGTGAAAAAAGACCTAGTGTGTCACACGTATCGACTTAAAGACAGAGTGATGGGGTGAAAAAAGACCCAATGTGTCACACGTACTAACCTAAGGACACAGTGATGGGGTGAAAAAAGACCCAGTGTGTCACATGTACCGACCTAAGGACACAATGATGGGGTGATAAAAGACCTAGTGTGTCACACGTATCAACTTAAAGACAGAGTGATGGGGTGAAAAAAGATCCAATGTGTCACACGTACTAACCTAAGGACACAGTGATGGGGTGAAAAAAGACCCAGCGTGTCACATGTACCGACCTAAGGACACAGTGATGGGGTGATAAAAGACCCAGTGTGTCACACGTATAACCTAAGAACACAACACAGAGATGGTATCAAGGGCCCAGCATGTCGCATGTATTGACCTAAGGACACAGTGATGGGGTGAAAAAGGACCTAGCGTGTTAAGAACACTTACCTGAGGGCTGGGGGCAGGGTGATTGGGGGACTGTCGTCAGCTGCTGCCTGCATCACTTTGGCGTTCAGAGGGGTGGTCAGCTTCACAAACATCGGCTGACCTAAAACAACATATAAATACACTGGGGACCATTGTTCCTAATTACACACATATGTGCATAAATGATGCACTGAAGTTCTCAACTCTGACACACACAAATTGTAGTGTGTGTGTCACTGTGACACACAAGTTTTTCAACTCTAATCCACCTGATCGAAGACAAAACAGTGACAGGTATGGTAGTAAAGTGGGTATGTGGCAGGACCCAACTTCCATTCAGGTCTGGGCTCAATCCTGCCTGTGTACCTCCTGCCTGGCGGTTAAAGGGTGAAGATTTTTTTCCCATCTCCCAGGTCAAAATGTGTGCAGACCTGCTAGTGCCTAACTCCCTTCATGTGTATATAAGCATGCCAAACATCAAACACACAGTTTAAAGATCCTATAACTTAGTCATGTCAGAGTCCAGTAGCTTATGGAAACATGAAAACACAGCATGCATGCCCACCGGAGATGGAGTAGAAGGGGGTGCAGCATCATACCACAAGTACGTGGGAAAAAAAACACACAAATGTCAGCAACCACGGTAACTGACTACAGTCCGTATTTTACCAATTCAAAACACTGAATACCGACTGATTTAACCTGTCCTTACACAAAACCGAAAAAAAAATTCATTATACCGGTTGCTTCATTGACCTTTTTTCTCCCGGCCTAGTCCCATGTTCCGCATAGTGACATGAATCACTCAACCAGTTTCCGGTAGTCTACCAGTTTGTTCCCCTCCTCCCTTTCTATTAGCGCGGCTAGTGCCCATCCGCTGTTATAGGAAGGGCAATTAAAATTGATAGAACAAGCCTACTGATTTTTTTTTGTCTGTACCGGTTGCATTTTTGACATGTTGTAATTGCCGTAGCTAGTACCGGCTGGGGAAAAAATCTAGCGCGATCGCTGCAATGTGCATGCACACATCCAACAAAATCAAAATACTGAGGGGGGGAAAAAGGAAAAAAAAAAAAAAGACAACCAGTCAGTACACTGTTTAATTCTTTCCGTGCCAAAGTGTAAATAAAAAAGTCGCTTCCCTTGTGCCAAGGAAGTCTTAACATTTTGACCTAAATTTTGAACAAAAGAAAAAAAATCACATTTCTTCATTCAGCCAAGGAAACCTCATAAAACTACATTTTTTGGTTCCACTTTGGCACAGAAAGGATTAAACAGTGTACTGACTGGGGTTGTTGTCCACCCCCCCCCCCCCCAGTATTTTGATTTTGTTGGACTAAATGGTGTACTGACTGCTTGTCTTTTTTTTTTTTTTTTTCCCCTTTTTTTCCCCCCCAGTATTTTGATTTTGTTAAAATGTGTGCAAGCTTGGTTCCCCAGCTGATTCAGTCAATCGTAAATCATGCAATTGTAAATATATTATGTGGCAACAAAGTAAAAGTTATAAGAAAACATGGTAATTTTTGTTTTGTTTTGGAAACCAGGTTCTTGCAGTGTGTAATAGGCATACCAAGTCAGCCTATCTGTATGCATGTACACACCCTGAACACACTACCATCTTATCACTAAAAGAATCAGAATACCTACTTAACCCTTTGACTCCTGCAGCCTGTCCAACATCATCCTTCTTTGTCAACCATGCTGGAAGAGCAAAAACTTAACCCTTTGACTCCCTCACCCTATCCACCAGCTTCCTGCAGGAAGCTGGTGGATAGGGTGAGGGAGTCAAAGGGTTAAGTTTTTGCAGTTGTAGATAGGGTGCAGGTGGCAAAGGGTTAATACAACCAGACAAGACAGGCGCCTTGTCTTGTCTGGCTGTATTAGTTACATGTTCTGATTCTTTTCATGTTTTTTCCAGTTCCTGTTTGCTTGAACGCAGGCAGTCACACCTGTTTTAGACATTACATCACTAGTTTTCACACCTTTTTCTCTGCACTTCAATATGGTTAGTCTGGCAGTCTGGATGAAAGATGTAGTTTTCAGAAGAAATAATACAACAACAAAAAATTAAAGCATACTATTGGCTGATTCACTGGTTCCCATAGTCTAACTCTGTGTGTTAGAACCAGAACCAGAGCACATCACACAGTTCAGGTTTGCTTGGGCAGTCAACACATCGGTACATCGACACAGCGTCTGCCAAATAACCGCTGACAGATTTCGGTAGAATGCATGGAACCACCCAAGTGCGAGGTATCCTTTAACAAATTGCAAACAATCTAAAACACACCTAAACAAAGTCCCATTGCAATGTAAAATTGCCGTAGACCTATACCTATACACCCTGATTTTTCTGTTGTGTCATGTTCATTTGTGACTCATAAAAATTCCGTGCCAAAGGGTCACAATGACTGTCAGAATTCCAGGCCCACGGGTAAGACTGGTAACTTCAACCACTCACTGACACATGGCTAATCTGAAGACAGGTAGAATGCTAAACAATAGGGAACATCCCATTTAACCCTTTGACTCCCGCACCCTGTCCACCAACACTCAGCACTGCCAACCACACTAGCAAAGCAAACATTTAACCCTTTTTGCAGTTGGTCGATAAGGGACAGGAGTCAAAGGGTTTTAATGCAGAATGACTAATTTGCAGGACAACCTGAAACAAGTACTCACCTGTCTCACCTGTCGGCGTCACCGGGAACAGTGTTGGCCGCTGCACATGATGTCCTCACAAGTTGCCTCCAGCACTCTCGATCTTGGCTAAGTCTGACCACCTCCTGGAGTTTCTTGCCACTGATGTTTGTGATGTTTCTAGCAAGTGATGCAGGTGGCCGTCCTCTGTTTCTCTTTCCTTCCACTTTACCTTGGAGGACAGTGGACATCAAGTCTGTTCTTTCATTACGGATTGCGTGTCCAACATATTTCAGTTTCCTCCGTTGTATGAGTACTAGGAGCTTGCGTGTAGTACCCAACTCATTCAGTATGCTTTCATTTGAGCGCCTATCCGTCCATCTGACCCTCAGCAGTCTTCGGTAAAACCACAGCTCTGCTGCTTCCACTCGTCTTTCATCCTCTTTCTTCATTGTCCATGCCTCGCAGCCGTATAACATCACTGGCCAGACAAGACATTTTAAGAGTTTTATCTTAAGGTCTGCTGTTATGCTGTGGTCTTTCCAAATATTGTTCAATTGAACCATACTGTTCTTGGCCATTCCAATTCTCATCTTTATGTCTTTTGAGCATGTTCCATCGTGTGTCTTGACTGAACCTAAATATCTAAAGTCCTTGACATTTTCTAGAGGGACTTGGTTTAGCATGATCTGGTCCTGTCTAGTGTTATATTTGCCTGCAACATGCATAACCTTTGTCTTCTTTGAATTTAAGTCCAGCCCAGCTGCCTTTCCAACCCGGTCTACCCTGTTCAGGATCCTCCTAGAGCCTGTAATGTTGTCTGCCAGTAATCCTGTGTCATCTGCGTAGCGTAAATTTGACAGGTTTCTACCACCAATATTTACTCCCATGTCTTCTATGTCTGCTTCTCTCATAATATGTTCAGTGTATATGCTGAAGAGATGTGGAGACAGGATGCAACCTTGCCTTACCCCTTTAGTGATGTTAAAAAATTTGCAGTTTTGATTATTCCATCTGATTGTTGCTTTTTGATCATTATATAATGAAGCTATGAGGGAAACCAGATGTCTTGGAAAACCCATTTTGATCATGAAGTGGAAAAGACTTTGGTGAATCACGCTATCAAACGCTTTGCTGTAGTCAATGAAAACGATGAACATCTCTTGGTCTGTGTTTCTAATCTTTTCTATCAATATCTGGAGTACAAACAGCATATCTATTGTTCCCCTGTTTTTCCTATAGCCTGCCTGACAGTCGGATAGCTCTTCCTCTACTTTTGGCTTTAACCTGTTTAAAATTATTATCAGCAGTATTTTACTGGCATGACTGATCAGTGCAATTGTTCTATAATTGTTGCAGTCTTTGACATTTCCACTCTTATGTAACATGACAAATTCTTGGAGCTTCCAGTCTGTAGGCCATTGACAAGTCTTCCATATCTTGCAGCATAAGTGATGCATTACTTTGAGTCCACCATCACCTGAGTGTTTCAACAACTCTCCAGGAATATTGTCAAGACCAGGAGACTTTCTGCATTTTAGATCTTTAATGGCAGATTCAACTTCGCTGAGCAGAGGTTCAGGTTCCGTATCTCCAGGGGTCAATTCCAAATTTGGCTCTAAATTATTTTCATGGCTGTCAGGCTTGCCAAAAAGTGATGTGCCATATTCGTTCCACCTATCCAAGACATCATCTGGTTCAGTCAGAGTGTGACCATCCTTGTTGTTGATGCATTGGTTTGTTGCTTTGAAATTTGTTTTTTTCACTTTTTTTATTTGTCTGAAGAGCTCCCTCGACTTCCTGTTTTCGTTGTGTTCATTGATTTTACTGCATTCTTGTGCCAGCCAATTTGCTTTGTCTCTTCTGACTTTACTTTTTATTTCCCTTTTCAGTGCTGAGTATTTTTCCCGCTCTCCCTGCTTTCGAGCTTGACTTTTCTTTTCTGCCAGATCTATCACTTCCTGACTTATGTAGGGCTTAGCTTTTTTCCTTTTCTCTTCTTTTCCTAGTTTTTCTTCAGAGATTTTGGTCAGTGTGTTTTTTATGTCTGTCCAGATTTCATCAGGATATGAGTCATTTTCATCCCAAACTTCAAGTAACTTTAAGAAACGATTACTTGTTTCTATACTAAATTCTAACGCCAGCTCAGGGTTGTCTAATTTTGATATGTCGAACTTTGGCGTCGATTTGGTTTTAGGCTTCTTCAATATTTTCATTCTTAATTTGGTTGTCACAAGAATGTGATCCGTGTCGCAGTCTGTTCCAGGCTTTGTTTTTGCATTGAGGACAGTTGATTTCCAGGATCTGTCAATGATAATATAATCAATCTGATTACGACACCTGTCTCCTGGAGAGATCCATGTGTATCTTCTGCGCAGTGGTTGTTGGAAGAAAGTATTTGTGATGTTCATCTCATTTGCCTGACAAAACAGAGCCAGCATGTCACCTCTCTCATTTCGTTCTCCTAAACCATATGGTCCTATTCCACATTCTGTGTCAGCCCCCTCTCCAACTTTAGCGTTGAAGTCACCCATCACAATGCATATTTCCTTTTTGGGGATTTTGTCTCTGATAGTTTGGAGGTCATTGTAAAATTTTTCTATTTCTTCTTCTGAGCTAGTGGATGTTGGAGCATAGGCTTGAACTATGTTCAAAACAGCATATTTGGTATTTATTTTGACAGTGAGAAATCTGTCATTAATTGGATTATAGCTTTTCAATATAAACATATAAAGTACATGCACTGGATAACATTCTGTTCTATATCAGCTTAAAAAACATGGGTTGTTTTGAAGCAGTACAGAAGCTCCATAACTTTAACTCTCTCGCTACGAGCGTTGGGATTTCCCGACCATGTCTCAACAACGCTTGTCTAGGAGCGATGGAGAAATCCAACTTGAGTTTTGAAAATTTGCACGGCTTTCAGTATTTCCGTTAACCGAAACTAATAGCCAGAAATAGATTGTCCAGTCATTCTTAGCCTCGTTTCAGGCCATGAGGTCACTGTACTACGCAGTTGGTGAGTGGACAGTGCAAAGTTCATGACCCACTATCTCCGCAGCGAAGCAGACAATGGAAAAGCAAATGGCTAAACAATACTCAACAACTTGGCGCTCTTCAACATGATCTCTTCTTTCAGTGCACGTGGAGTGTGTGCGCATTAGATTTTATCAAATTTCATTCAAAATGTGACTGTAGGAACTGATGTATTGACCTGTGTATTTTGTAAGGCATTTTTCACCTGAAAATTTCTCTAATTTTACTTGTACCGTTCCTCAGCAACCATGATGGTTAGACAGTTGAAATTTCAGCATGTTGTACACCAATCTTTTAATATATGACCCACCAAATTTCAAAACTCTGTTTTTATTTATTTGTATGAGAATTTTTCTCATGACCTATACAAATGGTGTGTATCAGGGAAAGGGAGGGGCATAATCGTAAGTAGCGAGTCAGTTAACAATCTTCAGTCACTGTCAGTACATTGTTGACTGTCATCAACCCATCATCTGATCCTATTACAAGCATGTTTGCTGGGGAAATGGACAGAAAGCAGGCATTGTCAGGACTCCCATCTATGTGTTAGGGAGTGGGAGTAAGCAAGTCAGCATGCTAAGGTTAGTCCATTTTAATATTTACCACTAAATACTGAAAATGTATTTAATTATAACAACACATACACATAATAAATTTTAAAACACCTACTCCATTTTAGCTCTAAGCTCTCACAGTATTTTAACCCTTTGACTCCCACACCTTATCCTCCAGTATCCTGCACTGCCTATCATGCTAGCAAAGCAAAAAGTTAACCCTTTGATTCCCTCACCCTATCCAGCAGCTTCAACAGGAAACTGGTGAATAGAGTGATGAAGTCAAATGGTTAAGTACAGGAAGCTGATGGATACGGGGATGGAGCCAAAGGCTTAAGTTCTTGCAGTTGGTGGATAGGGTGCAGGAGTCAAAGGGTTAACTCACTCGCTGCCACTGGCCTGATATGCGGACATTGTAAGACGAAGCGTTAGCGACCACGGTCCGTATATGCGGATTCGGATTTTGAAAATTCGCGCTGTCCGAGTGACGTATCGGATACGAAACTCAAGAACTGAGATGATTCCTTAGTTATCCCCTAACAACTTTTTATTCACTTGCACCGCGTGCGATGCGTGGGTCACTCGCTAGCCAATGATAACAAAGAGCACCGTCGGTAAGCTTTACTCCATGATTGGCAAGATGGCGTCGCGACGAAGTGTTCGACACAGTAGGGCTGGTGATTTATTAGTTAGCGTTGAAGACGCACTGGAATTGATCCAGACTGAAGGGTAAGACGTGGAAGAAGACATCAGCAATTCTTCTGATGAGGATTTCGACTCCTACAGTGTGGAGACGACGTGGATTCCGACAGTGAAGTGGGCGCTGATAGTGGCGAGGAAGCAGACGAAACTGTGCCAGCACATGGGCCTCAGCAACAAGCGTCTGATTCGGACACTGACACTGAAATCGGCGAAGAAGTTGACGATTTTAGAGCTGTGTTTACTGATGATAGGACTGACAATTTAGATTTCTTTCTTCTCGATCATTCTTTCACAATGTCACTTGCCATGAGCTTTTTCACTCCAGGAAAGACTACAACCAGTGTTTGTGTACAGTGAACTCTTTTTTTCTGTATTTTCACTTTTTTTTTAATTTCATGTTCTCTATCACCTGCTTGTGATTCAATAGTATATCTCCTGTGTCTTCAGTGACTCCAGTTGTGCTAGAATGTGATGTAGAACATTTCTTAGCTGAAAAAGAACATTTGGAATATATATTTCTGATAGCTGCGAAAGTGCTAAAAAAAAGACAAAACGTGGATACCCCTTTTACCACCAAGATGATGAGCAAATTACTTTATTTTTTGTTCAAGTATACACTAATATGCATTGCATGCACTCACTAAATTTCAAGTGTCTATCTGCTCATATACATATAATTGTTATAATTTTTTTCCTAACCTATACAAACCCTGGGTATTCAGGGATAAGCAAGGGGAAAAACTCATGGCATGGAGTGAGTTAAAACAGACACAGGTATAAACCATAGCACAGATTAAAAAGCATCTAGATATCAAAACCTGTTGGATAACCCAAAAGAAATGAACTTTAAATTTAGTAGAAGAATGATCACGAACATCCACATCACAATGAGCAGAAATACCTTGGTTTCTGGTATTTAGTCTTGGTACTGGTAAAAAGCATTATATTTCACTGAAACCCAGACTGAAACTCACAAGGTCGGACTTTGTTTTGTTTTGTTTTCTCCTCTTTTTGTTTGTTGTCTTGCTCTGTGCCATCAGATATGAAGGTGGAATACCGTAAAAGCTGGCATTTACGATAACAATCATCAAATGAATTTATGTGGATGAATTGATCGCAGCAGTAACAAATTTATGTCCATGAGGTTGAGGATACAGCAACACGTCAACGCATCCTATACATAATACAGACCTTATGTTTACACGGGCTGGCTTTTTGTTTGTTTGCTTTTGTTTGATGAAGCCATAGATTCAAAACTTGATGTCTTGAGTTTAGTTCCAGCCCTCGGCATTTAATATGACTTGCTAGCTGCCAGTCTTTATGCTTCAATCAACATGGTGTTTTCATCATTCACGGGTTCCTACTCGTCCCCCTTCCCCTCTTCCCATTTCAAAACCTTGCCTGTGCATAGGGTTTGGTGCAGGCTCATGGAATCTGCTAAAGATCTGGTTGGAGTGCATATGGAATTGTCTGACTGTGACGAATCCCTCGTGAACAAACTCCTAACCAGAATGCCGGTGTATGGACAACATATAAAACTGTCACATAAAAAAGATTTCACCCCCTCCCCTCTTCTGTGTTACACACGCACACACACATGCATACACGCATGCTCCAAACAACAGGATCCATCTTTCTCAGTCCATTACTCCCTAAGTCAACTTGCACATGAACGCAGAATACACAGCTGAAAACATGACTGTGTAACAGTAGCTGCGTATACTTACCATCCAGTTCACGGTTGTGATAAGTTTTCAGGGCCAAGAGAGCATGTTCTTTGTGGATGAAGGCCACCTCAGCCTGGCCCCTGGTCAAGAGATTTGCACGTTTCAAAGGTCCCAGGGCTCCAAACAACTCCTGTCCATCACAACACAACACTCCCAAGTAGGTAAAATGTACGGTCAACAGTGTCCCTATAACATGGAGATCATGAGAATGTTATATGATCTAATACAAAACTTCCGTCTATTGGGGCCATACATGGTCCAATACAAAACTTCCGTCTATTGGGGCCATACATGGTCCAATACAAAACTTCCGTCTATTGGGGCCATACATGGTCCAATACAAAACTTCCCTCTATTGGGGCCATACATGGTCCAATACAAAACTTCCCTCTATTGGGGCCAGAAGTATAAGGACAGTGTCCCCTCCTTGTTGTTTTACTTTTCCTCACCCTCCACAGGGTCAGGTATCATTCACAGCTAAGGAACTGACAGCCACATGCACCATGTTCTTTTTGAGCCAGACTAGAATCTCCTGACCAGAAGTCCAATTTGCATGTAGTAGTTGCACATAAAATACATGTAGTAGTTGCACACAAAATATACACTCTCTGTTCCTCCCCACCACCATTTCCCAAACCCCCATTCCCCTCCTGTCCCTCATCATTTCTTCAAGTGACATACATACAAGACAGCCAGGTGGTCAGGCCACCAGATTTTCAATATCAAGGTCTGCAGCACCTGGTGGGAGCAAAATGAAGTATTTCCCCAATTTCTCAGGTCACTATATGAAGACCCGCTTGTGCCTGAACCCCCTTCTTGTGTATAACACACACATACAGACCACCAAACATGCAACTTAACCCTCTGACTCCCACATCCTGTCCACCCGCATCCTGCATTGTCAACCATGCTCACAAAGCAAAAACTTAACCTTCTGATCCCCTCACTCTATCCACAAACTTCGTACACAGAGTGAGGGAGTCAAATGGTTCAGTTTTTGAAGCTGGTGGATAGGGTGCTGGAGTCAAATGGTTATAGATCCTGTAAGCCATATCAATGTTCAACAGCGTTTGGAAACACAAAAATACCCAGTATGCTGCACACCCACTGAAGATGGGAGAATGCAGTGTCCAGCAGCACATAGTGCACACACTGTGCACCGAAGAATATACTGTACACATGCATTTAAAAAAACAAACAAACAGTGCTCAGGGTTGAAAAAAAAAAGAAAGAAACAGTCCTGACAGCACTTACAATGACATCATCCTGTGTGACGGTGGAGTGCAGGTTGGACACCAGGACACGGAAACCCTGCAGAGGACTCAGCAACGTTACTTCCCCAGTCTCCTCTTCTTCAGGCCCCTCAAACTGCCTCTGCAAACAAAACTGCTTCAAAACAACTGTTTTCATAGGCATGTACTCATGTAGACTGATACTAATCCATCATTCTGTCATGACTACCACATACAGTACGCAAATGAATGAACATTGGACTTCCATTCAAAAAGTCCTGGGTTTGATCCCCCAAGGCAAATACGCCTTGTGAATTAAGGATGGAGACTTTTCCAATCTCCCTGGTCAACATGTGTAGACCTGCCAGTGCCTAAACCTCCTTCCATCACATGGCACTAGTGGCATCAGTGCATATGGGACTCCTCCTGAACGAAGAGACGTCATCCTGAGAAAAAGAGACTGAAACTTTCATGTGCAAAAGTACAGAACACCTAATTTGTATTTCAAAGATCCTTTAAGCCATATCAGTGGCAATAGTATGGAAACATGAAATGATCCAGCATGCATACCCACCAAAGAAGCAGTGTATATAACAACACAGTGGAATGCTGTCAACTGGGCCATATGGTGATTTCTCTTTGTTCCACTAAAAAAAATGATTATATGTAAGATACACAGTGAATCCAAATAAGTTAGGACAATAGTGCTACACAAGAACAATTAATGATAAAGTTTTTCACTAAGTTTTGATTTCTATGTGAGGCCTTTATCAGAACAAGCATTGGCTGTATGTTTGGCTCTGCCATTGTTCCCTTGAGTCACGTGATATAACAACAGCAGACGCACAACACTCTTTTAGCCGGATCAGGGACAAGGCCCACCCCAACCCCGCTTCCTGGAATCTTTTCAGAATTGTAAAAAAATCTGTGCAACCTGGTGCGTTCTGGGCATAATTTTGAGAACTTTATGACAGACAGACAAAAAAATTTTTTTTTTTTACTTTACTTCATACTGTATGTGAGCTTGGCTGTATATGAGCTATGGTACTGAATCAATGCAAGCGTGTATTTTTGTGTGTATGTTTGTACTTCCTGTGTTTTTTCTTCTCCAAGAATACCAAAAAACAAAGCACCGTGATGAAAAAACAGAGATCAGAGCAATGGCCCTAAAATCGGAGCTGCTCTGATGTTGGTATCTTTGCTAAGGCTATACAATGCAAGCACATTTATTAGAAGTTACATCTGGACAAATATTATATTAAAAGCGCAGATACAAGAACACAACATGAGACACTCACTTCCACATGGAAACCATCTCCAAAGTCTGCTGCCTTCTCTTCAGTGTCAGAGAGTCGAAATTTCTTGATAGGGGCTTGGTCCGTGATGACAGGGATAGGGTTACCTGCCCCTCCTGATGAAAATCGATCCGACAATGACATGGACGATGGTCGCTTCACGGCCACCCTGGACATTGTTGTTGACTGTGATGCAGCCACGGGCTGAGGTGTGGCTGAGGGGTGAGGTGCTAATCGCTTTGTGATGGATGCACCAAGGGAGGACAGTCTGGATAATGCAGGACTAATCTGAACCGGTTGCTGTTCCCGTGACATCACAGGCCTAGTGTTTTGAGGAGGTAACTGGATCCGTGAAAACGCTGATCCCCTGTTCTGTGGCTGTTGATGCGGTTGCTGAATTCGGGACAATGCTGATCCTGCATTCTGAGCCTGATGTTGGACTCTGGGAGGTGCTGACGGGTTATGTTGCTTCGAGGGAGGCACTGAGACTGAAGCCAGGGGTGGAGGTTTTAATCTAGATGGCTGCTGAGGAGCATTGTGAATTGTTTTAGTGATAGGGGCAGAAGCTGGAACAGTCTTAACAGTCTTAAAGCGTAGGTTAGTTTCACCCGATGAGCTTGGTGCAGGTCTCACCTGACCTGGCGTAGAGATAGAAGGTTGGATGGGTGTGCGTGTTGCAGTGGGGGCACTGGGAGCAGATGATACTCTGGGTCTGTTTGTATTCAATATGGGGCCTCCGGTCTTAACTGTATTCCTGGGTGGGGATGGGGCCTTGATAGGAGTGGGCTGGAATTTCTTTTTCTGAGGTGGGGCGACTGGTCTGTTGGCAGTGAACATGTGTGGTCCTGGCCCTCCATCCATGGGCACTTCTTCCTAGAATGACACACAATTAAGAACACTCAAATGCCAATATCAAAACAACACAGACCTGATTACCAAAGAATCTGCAAGTCAGTTACACCCACAACCATGTTTGTCATGGTGCAGTGGATAGGGCAACAGACTACCAACTGAAAACTTGTAGGTTCAAACCCCATCAGTTCTGTCAAAATCACTCTGGGACTTTTCGGCCCCAAACCAGCTCCAACAAAGAGTTGAATGTTCTGTGGGCTCATTGGAAAGCCTGGGACCAGACAGTCAAGTCTCATCCACTTCAAGGGGATGAATCATTGAGGGTGTTGCACAACATCATTGAGGCCAATGAGGGTGTTGCTCAAATCTCATAATCAACACTGTGGATGTCTGCATCTCTCAGGTCAAGCTGATGCCAGGAAATATTATGACATTAAGCGTAAAGAACAGCCCTGTCTTGAAGTTTCAATCCCAGATGGAACTTCACAGCATCATCATCATGATAATGATCCCTATCATAGCGTTGTAAAAAATCATCCCAGATTCTGTGGCCACTAATGTGCCAGAAACAGCACAACAATAAAGCAACAACAATAATAGATGTTCGTCTGGAATTCCAGGTATCTGTCAGAATTATTCTGAGGAAATTGGCGACTACTATGAAATCTGAGTTTACTGCGTAAAAAGTCACATTATCAGTAACTACATATTCAGTACATGCTTTTCAAACATTTGTTAACGAAGGCCAATGTTGTTTTCAAATTCTGGAGTAGTTTAAAAGAGAATACATGGCTGTGTCTGTCTCTTTTTTGTTTTCTTAACAGTTTCTGTGTTGTAAGTGGTTTAAGTGATTACACAATCCCAAAGATTGCAGTTTATTTACTATTACATTATCTGATGACATTGTTTCTGTGTGCATTAAAGATATCTAGCATTCCACTAAAAAAAATCACCATAACTATGCCTCAGCGAGACCAACTTCAGCTGACGGTTTAATTTATCACTTCTTAATGATGTAAATGATGTCTGATTTTTTTCATTTTTCTTTTTATTCAGTCCAGCTGTTTATGTTGCGAGGCGTCCATGTGGCACTGTCATTTTCCCAGCATGTGAACATGAGAAGTCTAGTTCACACACTGAACACTGGACGTAGTATTCACTATTTTGTGATGCAAAATGCATGGCCATGTTTTCATTGTAGTCATGCCTGTTCTGCTGCAGTTTTTTTTTTTCATGGGCAAAACTGTTCCAGAATCAGAGGGTGCACTCTAGGCTGTGGATGGCAAAAAGTGATGAACTACATATGCTCAGATGCCCACAGTAAGACACAACTGTCTTTTTATTGAACACCGTACAGTTATAAGTTTTGACAAATGTAACTGATTTTTGACAAACGGTCCAACTGTCTTTTTATTGAACACCGTACAGTTATAAGTTTTGACAGATGTAACTGATTTTTGACAAATGGTTCTGTTTTGTCTGTGAATTCTGTTGTCAAGCCCAGAATGAAAGAATTCAATTTCTGGGCTATTTCTGGCAAATTGAAAGATAGGCTGGTGTGAAAATACTTCCAATCACTTTTTACGTATTTTCCGTGGCTACACTGCTGCAAAGTGAATCAAAGTCATAACAGAACAATACATCAATAAAAGTTCCCAAGATGGAGACTTGCCGGTGACATTTTGGGCTTGTTCAACGAAAAATTCTTGAACCTGGACAATTTCTTGGGCGCTGCGGTCAAATCAGCCAGCAATTATCTGGCAAACACCCTGAGCCTGCGCAAAACCCTACTCTCTTACAAAATCTTGAAATGGGGTGTGGGAGTGGGAAGATGGATCTAAACACTGAGCTGACACTACCACACTGATGGAAACACTTTAAGATGGGCTGTGAACTGGCCAGTTTTTAATAATGCCAGCTGGCACTGAACTTGAGATATCAGATCCCGAGTCCACAGCTCAGTCAAAAGAACCAGCCAACTAGTCTGCAAACATAAACAGATGTTGTGAAGTGAACCTTTTCTCTTAAAAATTAAACATCAAACAGATTTCACTTCAAATCAATGAGCAATCAGCTAACAAGGTTTGACATGAAGACACAACTAACCTGATTCTGAGGCACACGGCGAGTAACGGTCAAATTCTCCCCATCAAAAGACACTTCAGGAATAGTACGCGTTATCTTCAGACTGATGCCTGTGTCCTCCACTACGGTCCCTCCAGTCACCATGGAAATCGCCGGCTGAAAATGCATGGAAATGATGTTATATTTTCATAAGTTTACCCTTTTATATTTGCATTATCAATTTTAAGTACAACTCACCAAAGTTTTCACATTTCATACTTAAACATTTTCACACAATGACAGCCATGCTGACAAATGTGCTGCTGTTCAAATACCTACTATTTCAAATGAAAGATATTTTTCAGCCCATTAACACATCTATAGTTTGCCACTGTAGTCGCTAGTTAAGACACTCGCAGTGTTTGTTCTCTGTTTAACTTAGCCATGTGTCTCTTTATGTTGCTTGAAAAGTGTTTTCGTTTCATAAGTCATACAGTCTACATGTGTAATTTCTTTGTACAAAGTACTGGTGACTTCATTATGTGTTTTGAACTTTGAAGTTTACATCCTGTGATGTGATTCTAGTTTTATGCTTTGCAGACATGTATATATTATTATATACAATACATGTTTGTTCTTTAAAAATGATAAAAAGAAGTTGGAAAAAATCAGAAATACAAAGTGTATTTCACACGTCTTACAAAGAGCACATGACTTTTCTATACACACTGAGTATTTTCAACAAATCATGTGGCACAGAAAGCATTTATTGCATCCAACAATACTACTATAATTTTCAGAACTCTTCCTGAGATGGCTAACCATGATTCTGACCCTACACAGTACAAGAGGAAAGACCAGTCTATGATGAAAATGACCCCGGATGAACTCGGTCAATGCGAGGCGTCATATATAGATGTTTCCATACTACCATCCAGTCATGCAACTACAAGATGTAGTAAATGCGCAAGGATTGCAGAAAACAATTACTAACTCATTCGCAGCGAAGCACATCCCTCGCTGTGCATGTTGTCACTGTTCATAACGATATGCACCATTAAAATTCGCGAAATTAGATCTTATTTGTAATGTTTGCCATCTCGCAGATAATGGGAATGAACAACAGGTGTGTACAGGAATCATTTCTGTATACTTTTGTTTCTCCTATAGACCAAAGCTCAAGTATAGACAGATATCTCAAGTTCTCCAAAGTAAACTGAATGGGAAAATTCAAAACTTTCGGACACAAAATGGCACTTCTGTCACTCAAAGCGACAACAATACACAGCCAGTGAAACATTTGTAAAATTTATCATGCAACAAGGATCAGGTCATAGCAATGCATAAAAATCAGCTGAAGAATCATTCCTTGAATCACATCAAGAAACTCTGCCTGCAACAATGATTTTGGGGGTTAAATAAGTGACTAAAGTGCAAGTTCTGCAAGTGACACAACATCCTACACTCTATCATTATCAACTGGACTCAAGGAAGATTTCGTAATTTAGTTTTTTCACATGGACAGTGGAGTGCTGTTTTCATCAAGCAAGATAGCCGTTTGCTTTACTATAGTGTTACTTGGACTGCTGAAAATACACAACTTTGTGCCTGTGTTAACTCTAAAATGGCTTGTCAGTTGAATTCTTTTTCAACCTGCCAGGCAAAAGACTGCATTTTCGTGTATCTAGTGAGGTCATTTTTTTTATTTCATTCGTGCATTCTGAACGACTTAATTTTAATATTATCAGGAAACATGGCCTGCATCAACAAATCATGTGTGCAGCATGCGTGCAAACTATCTTAACCAGCAAATCTTTATAGTATGCATGTTTACTATTTTAACTATCTTAACAATCAGACAAAAACATTCCTCCATAACATTGTGAAGACATGGAAAACTAGAGCTCTAACTCATGATAAAATACACATCAATCTGTAACTGAAGTGTGCAGTTACTTAACCTCAACTGTCTAAACTGACACGTCAAATAAGAAAGCTTGTAATTAAATAAAAGCAGTTATCAAAATTGTTTAATTTAATACGCCAACAAGATTATCCAGTGATACCTTGATCTTGACAATCTCAAATTTTCAGCTTGAAAATTTTAGTTTTTGTTTTGTTTAAAACAAAAACATTCTTCATTCAAACTAACTAGATATCAAAAACATAAACACACACACACACACAGAGTGACACACACACACACACATACCAAGGAAAACAACATACTGGCACTGGTGACTAGTCTGCAAGTGACAAGCTAGCTAACAAAGAAATTTACTCTTGTATACAATGCATCCACATGAGACTATATAACACTCGAACATGACTTAATTTAAAATGAATAAAAGCTTCATTTACTGTGAAACTGAAGTCATCCCCATCTTCCTCCTCAACACCGGGCTGAAATCCTGGAGGGGGCTCGCGGAAGTCTGGCAATGGCTGAACAAACCCTGGAGGAGGCTGACTCATATCTGGGGTGGCTGGTTAAACTCTGTAGGGGGCTGATTGACATTAGGAGATGCATTGAACATTTGATTGGGAGGAGGCTCCATCATGTTGTGAGGAGGTTGGTTAGGGCCGGAAGGAGGCTGATTAAAGTTGGGAGGTGGCTGATTCATCTGTGGGGGTCGGTTGAATGGTGGGCCTTGTTGGTTAAATGGATGATTAGGGGGACCTTGCTGAACAAATTGGGGGTCTTGTTGGTTGAACTGCATGGGTTGTTCCTGGCCAAAGGGCGGGCCTAGTTCCTGGTCAAAGGGAGGGCCTGGTTCCTGGCCAAAGGGCGGGCCTGGTTCCTGGCCAAATTCAGGTGGGGGCTGCCCAAAGGGTCCAGGCTGCTCTTGCACAAAATCCGGAGGCTGCTGGTTGAACTGAACAGGCTCAGACTGGCTGAAAGGAGGGGGCTGTTGTGAATTAAAAGGAACTTCTTCTTGTGCATTGAATGCAGGTCCCTGTGGATTGAAAGGAGGCTCTTGATGATTGAAAGGAGGTCCCTGTTGATTGAATGGAGGTTCTGGTTGACCAAAAGGAGGTCTCTGTTGGTTGAATGGAAGTCCTTGTACCTGATTCATTGGTGGTCCCTGTTGGGGATTGAATGGAGGTCCTT
The DNA here is from genome assembly GCA_030674185.1 of Monoplex corrugatus. Classification (NCBI taxonomy): domain Eukaryota; kingdom Metazoa; phylum Mollusca; class Gastropoda; order Littorinimorpha; family Ranellidae; genus Monoplex; species Monoplex corrugatus. The sequence continues at coordinate 114,743,518 of CM060306.1, read as the reverse complement.
GCTGACGGAGTGGGGGCCTCTGTTGGTTGAAGGGCTGGCCCTGTTGTGGGTTGAAACGGGGAGGTCTCTGCTGATTCATCGGAGGGCCACCTTGTTGCTGGAACAACGGCCGAGGCTGCTGAAATGGTAACCCTTGTTGGTGTGGTGGCTGGAATCTTTGGGGACCTGTAAGTCTGGGTGGCCGGAGTGGGGGCTGGAATCCTGTTTGCTGAGGTGCAAACTGTTGCTGAGGTCCCAGGCCTGGACCAATTGGCCTTGCACCTGGAGGGGGACGAATCTGGGGTCGTAGCTTGGCACGGGCATCTAAATTCCCTTGGTTCAGCCGTTTCTGAATAATCTTTGCACGAGCATCACCCATTTTTATCCTATTTTTGATAGAGATCATGTCACGAGCATCAATCTGTCCTTTACCAGGCCTACCACGCCCAACACCACTGTTTGGTGTCTGAGCACCTCTTGGGACATTGGGTCTGATAGTTTTGGTACCAGGGCCTGGAGCACTGATGGCACGTTTAAGCTGGATGATACCAGGGTGATTAGGTTTGGGTGAGGGTACAGGTTTCTTCAGCTGGATGCGTTGCTGCACTGGTTTCCCTTGGAATGGTTTGCCAGCAGTTTTAGTGCTGAAAGAAAAGAAAGACATCTCATGAGCACTGCTGTTTCATCTTTTTACAACAATCCACTGACAAAGTCACCATGGAACTCACAGTCACACAAAATCATTTGATATATTCTATTCCTCCCATGGGAATGCTGGGGGCTCTTTCAATATGAATCGTGTCCCTACCTTCTGGAAAATCTGAGCTAGAAATTTCTTCTTTTCTGTCACTCTCTGTTTCAGGCTTGTTCTTTTGATGTCTGTCATTTCTTCCTATCAAATTCTGCCTTGCTGGTCCATTTACCTATGTGTGTGCGATAAAGTCTTACATACTTTCTCTTAGGAATGATAATTGGGTACATGTATTAAGTGCATTTTTGGCTCTATGGAAATGAGATTTACAGTGCTCAATTTTAGGTAATTTGGGCCCGTTTTTATATGCTAGTGTCCCTAGTTATGTTTAAATCCCCTGTGTAATAAATTGGACAGAGTGGTAGATGCCAGGGGCATCTCCTTAGATTATGTGCACAAATGCATTGATATGTGTACTTTTTTTTCTTGTTGAAGTAATGTAGTGTTTTGAAATGGTTATAAATAGCCCTGATATTATATGGCTCTACACAGTTGGCTTGCCTTTAAACAAAATAACAATAATTGAAATGAATAATGACATATTTTACAGAAATGACAATATCTAAATCCCAGTCTCCAGGATATATAGTGGAGATTTTCTGACTTCTTAGGTCAATATGTGCCTAAATCCTTTCGTGTGTACCCCTTTCATGTGTAAAAGTATGTAGAACATAATGAGCACACCAAAGGTCCTTAAATCATACCAGTATCTGGTGGTTTATGGAGACACAAAAACACCCAAAATGCATAACAGCAATGACAGAATGTGCAGCAAATACAACCTGCAAAGTGTGGGCAAAAACAATAGCCTATATACCAATTACCATGTACACTTATCCAAGAAAAATCAGAATGCTAAAACATCAGGCAATGGTGTCCAGAATGGGTTAACACTGAAACTGATAAGACTAATACCCTTTTTAAGTTTTAAGCATAAAATCAAAAGACATGACTAAACCTTTACCACTGTTGCCTGCAGAACCAGTAAATTGACAGCCCTCCTCGTCCCCCTCAACAGCTAGTCTATGCTAATCGCAGATCCATGGTCTGAATCCACAGACATGATTTTTTTATGAATGCAATCATCACATTAGTTAACAGAACTAAACTATGCCATCTGCACCTCAGACAAAGAATCCTGTCAGCCGTTGTGCTGGTAGTATATTACTATATATCAGCCTTATTTATTTCCTAAATTTACATTTTCGTGCGTTTCTGGTTCCTCAGGTTCTGTTCGCTTGAACTAAAGAACTTGAACTTGAAGTGAACGCCGGTGGATAGCCTACACGATTCAGATTTCAAAGCCACATACACAGATTTTCATCTAACTGTCCTCCGCATCCCCCATATGAGCAGAAGTCTACGGCAACCAAGTTTAACCACTGAAGAGTCCATGAGCAGATTTATACATTCTGACAGGCTGTGTGTTATAATCTAACGATGACGCTCGATAAGCGCATCAAACACGATGCAGCGTTGTCTGTCGTTTTTTCCCCTGCATTTAAAAACTCAAAACACAGTCAAGACTAAGGATAAGGAAAAATTGATAAACTGATTATATTTTTTATTTCTAATCTAACTGGTCATCAAAAAATATACGTACAAAGCTTCCTCGCTGACATTCAAACCCCGTTTTGCAATTATTTCATCCAGAGACACGTCCGCCATGTTGCAGGAATTAGAAGTGGCTACTCCAGAATTAGACCTGCCGATCTCAAAGGAGATCTTCGCCGTGTTTGATGGAAAACGGCGTGATTTACTCAAGTGTCGCTGTTTCACTTCCCCTGTCTTTTTAAGAGGGACAGAAACCCATACACATCTGTTTCCCGTCCCCCCCCCCACTCCCCATCCATTTGAGATTTTAATTAAACAATCTATCAAAACAGATTTTTTTTCTGCACTATTTTTGCCAGGAATAAATCAGTTGTTGCTGTGAGCCTGCTTCATTTTCTTCTTCTGTTTAATCTTGCACTAAGTTAAGTACTTGTTGTACAGAGAACGTTTGTTTATCATCGATTCTGAAAAAGAAGCGTTCAAACTACCTCTGAAGGTCTGATTTTTAACTAAAAACAAAATTTTTTTTTAGTGGCAAGACTTTGAGCAGGGAACGTCCAGATCATTGTCTAGACATGTGATCAGACTATCAGACTTCAGACCTGTTTTACCACTAGTCCTTGCTACTCTACACACAAAATATGAGCATGAAAAAGAAAGCGGACTATAACTCATAAAATGCGAGACAAGTGATTGTGATCAAATAACAATAGACTACTTATCACTTCAGCCATGAATTCCTTTGTTTTTGTTTTGTTTTGTTGTTTTTGTCGTATGATCAGCTCATGTGATTGAAGGCACATGACAATTGAAGGAAAATAAACTTGCCAAGTCGCATAACTGAATAGCATGCAGAGTGCACAAAAATGATTTTAGTAAATCTAATTTGCTATCAGATTGAGGCTTTTTATCTGGAATATTCACGCATTGTTTGCATACATCCAATAAATGTGGATCGCATATATTGTAACAGACATCAAAAGTAAAATCCCCCCTCTGTCTGCCTGTCTGTCCTGTCTGTCTGTCTGTCTGTCTGTCTCTGTCTCTCTCCTCTCTCTCTCTCTCTCTCTCTCTCTCTCTCTCTCTCAAGTCAGGGTTTTGCAGCACTGCGCCGAAATGATCTCAGTCAAATGACTGTTTGTAGCCTACCAACAGCTTAGACGTGTTTAAAATATACACTTCTCCTTAACATAACAAAAAACAAAATGAAATAAAACAAAAAATAAAAATACATAAAAAACTGGAAACTTTAAACAATTAAATCCTTTTCATCATTATTATTAAACGATTAGTGATTGATGAAGAGGTAGAGTCCTGTCTTCCTATATGACAGCACAGACTGACTTGACTGCACTCGGGTGCGAGCCATGATCAGTGTACCTCCCTGGTCCATTCAACTGCAAGCTAGGTGCTCTGCGCTTTTTATGGTTGAGAGAGATAAAGCAGGAAAGCCCATATTTCTGGCTCTGAGAGAAGTTGAGGTCTCTACCAATTCATTCCATTGTGATCTTAGAGTTGTGCGACAATGTTTTCTTTAGTTTATTCCCCCCTCTCCCCGCCCATCCTTTCCTTTCCTTTTTTTTTTCTTTTTCTTCTTTTTTCTTTTCTTCTTCCTCTTCTTCTTCTTTTTTTTTTTTTTTGCTGCCCAGTCCTATACATTACTCATTATGTCACTATCTGAAACTGAGCAGCGTAATTCAGTTCTGACTCCAACATATCTTCGAATCTTGAAACTGAGGTCACCATGACAGCAAGGCATAAAGGACCACGGAGTCTGGTACAACTGGGATTCTTCACCATGACGATGAGAATGGGTATGATAATAATGATGCAGTATAGCATCAGTACTATCATGGGGTTCCACTTTAGAATGAGACTGCACAACCAAACCGTATTCTACTCCTACTTTCATCATATATCCTAGTATTAACCTGGCCCGAGAGCTACAGACACCTGTGGTGTCGGTAAAAATTTCGAGCAACACCCATACTTAAAGCGGATGAGACTCAAAGAAAGTTCAGCCCTGATCCTGACTGAATTGATGAACCTACACAAAGCGCAATTGAAAATGGAGACGGAAACCCAGCCGTACTGACACAAAACAATGAAAGGTATTGATTTACAAAAAAAACTCATGTGGATCTACTGCTCCAGACACGCTGGTGTTAAGGGAAAAGGGTGTGTCCACAAACTTGCAGGTAAAACCAATATAAAGAGAATTCTGCATCTTGGAAAGTCATAAATTCTGAGACGCCTTACATCTTACCTTCACAAACAAAACATGATTCATCATCATTGATCGTCTTACTCAGAAGGGACCAGCTAGAGGAAGTTGCCAAAAATCTACCATGAAAGGAAAAACAAAACCATCACGAGTCAGTCAACCATTTGATACTATCTCAAAAGTAACGCTGTGCATACTCTTACAACGCGGAATGGAAAATATTTGAGCTTTTCCTGAATCAGAGAAAAACAGAAATTCAAAGAAATGGAAAACAAACAAACAAACAAACAAAAACACTTGGAGGGATGGTGAAGCTTGTTGTAGCGTTTGTTTAAGTTTGTTATGGTGTTTCTCTCTTTGTTTGTTTGTCTTTTTTTTCCCGTTTGTTTTGTTTCGTTTTGTTGATTTGTTTGATTCTTTGTATTGTTTCTGTTGTCGCGCGCGCGTGCACGCGCGGGCGCGTGTGTGTGTGTCTGTGTGTGTGTGGTCGTGTGTGCGTGAGTGTGTGTGTGTGTGTATGTGTGTGTGTGTGTGTGTGCTCGCGCGCGCGCGAGTGCGTCCGTGCAAGCAAGCGTGCGTGTGTGTGTATGTATATATATATATATAGGTGTTGTGTGTGTGTGTGTGGTGTGTGTGTGTGTGTGTGCACGCGCGCGTGTGTGTTTGTGAGTGTGATTCGCTTACTTGTTTGTAAGTTTTTGGGAGTGGACAATGGACTGCACGAGCTGCGATAATGAAGACATTATTCTAATCATGTTAGCGAGCAGATGAGGCCATATGTTGTATTAATTAGGGATTATTTTTGTGATGTGATTATGTAGGACGTTGGTGAGATAAACCTACATTAAATGGCCGGTTGTGTTTTTATCTGTTTCCAGTGAGAGTGTGTGTATTTTAGGTTGTTTTGTAACATTACTGGTTTAGGTACACACATCACTACAATGTAGCCTAGAACCACTACAGTGTAGCCTAGATTGTTCCAATAACTGACTCAAATATATAGAACCATAAGATATAAAACCTGTACGCTTGGTAGGATCTCGAGACATTGCCAACATGTAGGACTTCCGTCAGATCCTGAGAAACTGAACCTGAAACTATGTGGTTGTGTTCCGTTTCAGTTTCAATTTCCTAACAACGTATAGCACACACAGCTCTGGGTCGGGATAAAAAATCCCATAATATTTTTTAACTGATGGGGGTGCAATCATAGCATATTCCAGTCAGTAGTCTGTTACGCTAACCATTTTGTCACTTTGACTGGTTTCTCTTTAAAGACGTTTTAATGCATAGTAGTTTTGGGACTCTACGAATCATCGGATACCAACAAAAAACTGCGAACCTAACATTGTTAATTATTTTTTGAAAACATGATTGATAAATCTTAGTGTAAATAATGTCCAAACTTAAATACGAAAACTATAGTTAGAATTACTAGCATGCTGGCATTTGATTACAATTTTATAGTTTTAAAATTATTCCATGTTGCGGAACTAATATATGGCAGCCTCCTAGATAAGCGAAAACACGCGAACGACGTGTTTCTGTTTCGGTACGGTAACGTCTTGGAATCTAGATAACTGTCATAAGTAACGAGATTTATGTGTGTGTGGGAGGTAGGGGGAGGGGGGATTTGGTTGACCTATTGATGGTGGTTGGCTGTATCTCTTGAGCTTTTAACTAGGCATTAATGTGCAACCTGTCATGCAGTCTTTTGACTTTGACAGTTTTGTCAACTCAATTTGTGTACGGTTTACGTAGCCCAGTCGGCCTGTCTTGTCTTGTTATATTATGTACTCTGGTTCTGGTTTAGTGTTTTTCTAGTTCATGAGGTGCTAAAAAATGATAGGATAACAGTCAGGGTAAAGAATTGCTATAAAACTAAAAAATGATAGGTAACAGTGACAGTCAGAGGGAAAGAACTGCTATAAAACTTAGGTTCTATGGATACATGATTCAATTCCCATTGATTTCATCACACATCAAAAGTTTGTTGAAATCTGTCGGAAGAATGCATCAACCCGCTCTCAAGCAAAACTACTCTGTTGGAATTGACTTTTAATTCAGTTTCCCACAAGATGGGCAGTGATGATATATTTTCTGTTTATAAATGTTGTTAGTTTTCTTCTTTTGTGTGTGTGTTTATGTGGTGTGTTTTATGTGTTTGTTTTTCTCATCTCTTCTGTAGAGCGGCACCATGAGTGAAAGGGAAAATAGGAAGCGCAAGTCAAAGAGCTGGTACAGAAAGCAAGCCTTCAAACAGAGGAAAACTGATGGGAAACCAGGACATCGTCTGACCGCTGGACTCAAAGGCTTCATCGTCACCTGCAATGATCGGGAAAGGGATGCTGTGAAGGAGTCGTACAACATCCTCAATGAATATGCTGACATGCTGTATGGGCCTGAGGTATGACACTTAGTTATGTTGACATCATGGTCAGAAGCTGGAGAAGAACAAGTGGTGTAATCCTTTGACTCCTACACCCTATCTACCAGCTGCAGATAGTTAACCCTTTGACTTCCTAACCTTATCCACCAGCTAGTGTTGAAAATTGGATGATACACCCAAAAAAAAAAAAAAAAAAAAAAAATGTGAGCACAGAGATTTCCCTAAATGCAATGATCCTTAAAAAAAAAATCCTTATGTCATCTCCATGCCAAGTGCAGTGATCCTAAAAAAGAAAACAAAAACAACAACAAAAGAAAAATGTTTGTCATCTCCCTGCAACATCTTCGTGGTAGAAGCAGCTGAACACAAAAGGAACATTTGACATAAAGGTTGTTCATAACCCTGAGGCTGTGTAGGATTGTAGTGGTAGTGCTCTTGATTTTGCTCAGGGCTACTCTTAAGAGTGTGGTGTGTACCTCCTGTCTCTTGCTGTTGTACCTTCCCCATCCTGAAACAGGGTCCAGCAGCCATTCACAGCTTGTTGGACTGAAGACTGTACACTCAAAAAGTGATTTTTATAAGCCAGCTGAAACAAGTGCCATCTGATAGGAATTGGATGAGGGAGGTGAGGAGGGGTGTTGTTCTCTACCCCATCCAGGCCTCTGACACCTCAAAGTATAATAAAAGTTTTGATTAAACTCAAAGTGAAAGGGGCGATAGTTGAGGGGATGAATGTCAGACTTCCGTTGAAAGGTCCTGGGGCTCGATCTGTTTAGACACCTTTGCCTGATAATTCAAGGGTGGAGATTGGTCTCTTATCTTTCAGGTCAGCATGTATGGGGAGCCACCAGTGCCTAAACCCCCTTCGTGTGTATACACATGCAGAATGTCAAATCTGCTCATAAAAGATCCTGTAAGTCATGTCACTGTTTGTTGGCTAATGGAAACATGAAGACAACCAGCATGCATACTCTCCAAAGATGCAGACTGTGTAACAAATGGTGGAGTGTAGTCAGCTCATCTAACAGCTTGAGGTGTCTGTGCTTCACTAAAATGTCTGATTATGTATAATGCAAGTGAATCCAGATGAGCTCGAAGAGTAGCGCTAGAGAAAAATGATTCATATACTAATAGAAATTGGAAAGGGGGAGCACTTTCTGTTCCCCATTTAGGTGTGATTTCTTGAAAATTTGATCAAAGTAAGGGAACTCTTGCAGTTAACCAGTCGCTATGGTGCAGAGGTTGGCACAATGGACTAACAATTGGATGGTTGAGGTCGAATTCCATCAGTCCTGTCAAAATCAGTGTAGGATTTTTTGGCCCCATCTGGTTCCTACTCAAGAGCTGAGCATGCTGTAGGCTCAGTGAGAAGACTGGGACCACACAGTCGATTCTTATCCACTTTACAGATGCATCATTGAGGATATTGTTAAAAATTTTCTGACCAACAGTACAGGTGTCTGTATTTCTTGGGCTTTGTCTACACCAGGATGTTTTATGAAAGGGGATATAGATAATGGAGTACGGCCCCTTCACACAGTCTTAATCCAGAATGGAACTTTAATCGAAGTAGCATCATGATTATCATCTCCATTGTGCATCATCATAATATTATAGTTTAGATATGGTGTTTTTGATAATTGTGACATCAGATTTCAGTACATTTAAAAGCTTGTGCAGTTTAAAGAATGTGCATTTTAGATCTTGATGAATCAATGATTCTATATTTTGAAAAGTCACTTTTAGAAAAGTTATGATAATGATACATGTAAGGTCCTGAAAACGCCTTTATAATAAATTATTTTAGTGACTGAGAATTGGTTTTATTTCTTTTGATGAGCAGAGGAAGGAGGAAGTGGAAAGTGATGGAGAGAGTGATGACGACATTGAAGCAGCCATTGCTAAGGAAGTGCAGAGCCTGAAAGAGGCGGCCACAACAGGAGAACGTCGCTTCCAGAACAGTCAAACAGGGACAAAAAACTGCATCTTTATAAAGACAACTCTTGATGACCCTGTAGGTCTCGCTCAGGCCATTTTCACTGATCTTCGTCAGAACAGAGTGCAGAAATCCAAGTACGCTCTCCGTCTTCTGCCAGTGGTGGGTACATGTAGAGCCAGCGTGAAGGACATCAGTGAGCTGGCCAAGGTCGTTCTGCAGCCTTTCTTCACTGACACCAAGTTTGAGGTCACATTTGGAATCAACTTCAAGGCCCGAAACAACAACGGCATGGGACGAGAGATGACTATTTCAACACTGCGGGACACCATCATGCAGACTTTTCCATCTGTCCTCCTGCGTTTCACCCACGCTAACCCTCAGATCACCATCTTGGTGGAGGTGATGTGCGGAGTGGCGTGCATTGCTGTGGCCAAAGACTTTGCTCTCTTCAGGAAGTACAACCTGTTGGAGGTAGTCCATGACAGATCGTCCACAGAGAACAATAGTGATGTTAAGTCTGAGGATACACCCGTGAAACCTTTATCATCCACAGAGGACAACAGTGATGTTAAGTCTGAGGACACACCAGTGAAACCTTTATCATCCACAGAGGACAACAGTGATGTCCACATGGAGGATACCCCCGTGGAGCAACAGGTTGTGGACCCACTGGAAGGGGAACAGAAAGAAGGCAGTGCCATGAACAGTGCAAGCAGACTGTCAGAGTGTGTATCAGGTAAGGATGCAGACAGAGGGTCTGACATCAGTGAGTCAGTGCCAGCTGATGACACAACCCAACAGTCTGACAGTACTGTAAGTGTCAGTGTTCAGTTGCAGCAAGAGGGGCAGTGTGATGAATCCTCAGCCAGTGAACTGCAACCACAGGATTCTGACAAGACTGAGAAGGGTCTGGAGGTGTCAGAGAATGCAGGTGACAAGCCGATAGATACAGGTGTGGCTTGTGGGGAAGGAACAACTGCCTGCCCTGTACTCACGGAGCAAGAGACTGAGGACACTGTGTCACCTCCCATCAATGTGACACCAGTTGTAGAAAGAGCTGTTGAAGCAGAGTCAGCACAGCACTAAAGAGAGCTTGAACTGTATCAAACAAGACGACAGACTTCACCGTACCGTAGACATGTTGATGTATAGTAATATCAACATCAACAGGGTTTTACTGCCGGTAATAGTCTTTCTTGATTGACAGTGATGGTCAGTGTGAGCATGTGCAAACATGTTTCAAAACTGCAGATTTTGGCTTGGTGGAGCATTTTTGTTGTTGTTGTAACATTCTTCTTGTTAAAGTATGACTGTAACTGTAAGTGATGCTAAAACAAAGCTTCAGGTGTGAAAAATGTGTGACCAAGATTGTTCAGTGGTTTATCATTTTATGTTTGATTCTTTGACTGTTCTGGGGAAGATTTTGAATATATATATGTGTTCAAGTCCCAGGTTATTTTGATGCTGTAAATTCCTGAGGATGGGTATAGTTATTAATGTGACTATTTTTTAAAATCGTGTGACATCTTACAATGTGTGAAAAGAGAGGTTGTTTAGACTGAATACAGCTTAACTGCATAAGCCCTCTACAATCAACAACACTCGCCTGTCCCACCTGTTGGCGTCACCAGGTTCAGTGTTCTCCCCCGTTGGGTTGCCGGGGGCTCTTTCAGTATAAATAGTATCCCCACCTTCTGGAAATTCTGTGCTAGAAATTTCCTCTTTTCTGTCACTTTTTTTGTTTCTGCCTTGTTGCCTTGCTTTCTGTCATTTCTACTTATTTTCTGCCTTAATGGTCCATTCACTTGTATTTTTTCGATAAAGTCTTACGTAGGCCTACTTTTTCTTCGGATTGATAATTGGGTACATGTAGTAAGTGCATTTTTGGCTCTAAGGAGGTGAGATATACTGAAGCAATTTTAGGTAATTTATGCCTGTTTTGTATATGTTTTGGTGTCCTTATGTATGCTTATATTTGTATTCAGGCATGTTTTTTAAATCTCCCCTGTGCGATAAATCGGACGGAATGGTCCTGCACGGGGGCATGTCCTTGGATTATGTGCGTGAATGCATTGATATGTGTAGGTCTACTTAATTTTCTTTTATTTTTTGTTTCCTGTTGAATTTTGTGTGTTTTGAGGTGGTTGTAGCCCTGATATGGCTTGGTTGACACAGCAGAATTAATTGTTTTGTGGAAAAGGACTGATTGATTGCATGCCACTGGTCACAGTAAGGTATATTCTTGATGTAATGTTTGGATCAGGTTTGAAAGAATACACTGTAATAAATATTTTTAGGGAACTGTGTCAGTGTTTGTGTATGTGTTCATGAGAGAGAGAGAGAGAGAGAGAGAGAGAGAGAGAGAGGGGTGTGTGTGTGTGTGCGTGTGTGTGTGTGTGTGTATATGTGTGTGTGTGTATATGTGTGTGTGTGTGTGTGTGTGTGTGTGTGTGTGTGTGTGTGTGTGTGTGTGTGTGTGTGTGTGTGTAAAGCAAAAAATATGTAGGGCAACATACCAGGACAAACTCCTAAGCGCTTCGCACTTTACAGAAAATGTATCCATAAAGTTGTAAATCAGTGATAAAGAAAGAATTCATAAAGATGTTAGTCAATGATATTAAATCAATAATGTAAGCATGATATGACATAATATAACGGTGACATGTGGGTTGGAAAAAAGAAACATTTTGATGTGAATAAATATGCATACACACCAAGGCATAGACATACACACAGATAGACAGAGTCGCATGTACATATATGCGTTCATGTAAACAGACAAGGACCTATATAGGGACTGATGCTGGTAGATGATATACGCTGATGCAGGCTTAAAACCAATAAATGAAACATATACGAACAACTCTTATCTCACACAACTGATCACATGTGTACAATATGGACAGTAAGACTATTACTACAATACTAGTAAAAATATTGTTTTAACAGATGTCTGAGGGAAGTTGTTTCCATTGTTGTGGTGCAGAGAAAGAGAATGAATGCTGACTGAAAGTCTTAATCTTTATATAAGGAATATAGGAAATGTGTTTATCTGATGATAACGGAACTGTCTAGAAGAAGTGTAAGTGGTGAGGAGGTTAGAAATAAAAGCATGTGATGGTTTTGGACAAAAAGTTGTAACAGAGTTTAGAATTTGAAGTTCACCTGGGCTTGGACTGATCTGTCATAGACTTCTAAATCATCCTTCAATGTCTTTCTGTCTACTCTGATATGTGTACTTAGTTTTCTTTTCATGTTATTTATCCTGTTGAAGAAGTATTGTGTATGTTTTGAAATTGATATAGCCCTGATCTGGCTCTGCGCAATCAGCTGGGCTTTAAACAAAAAATAACAGTAGGCCTACCATAACAGTAATCTTGGTGTTGATCTTGCAGTGTGTTGTAGACTTCTATTAGTTCTAAATCACTGTTCAACATCTTTCAGGCAACTCTTGGTGTTGACCTTGCAGTTGTTTTGCCAGTTTTTAATTTGTTATTGATATTCTGTGTGTATGTGTGCGTTCATGGACTTTTTACTCCCAAGTTCACAGGAATATGTGAGTGTGCTTTCACATGTGAGGCTGTTTTTTTCACATTGCCATTAAGGCAGTCGTGCTCTGCTTTCATGATGACTGATGGATATGCTGAATGTTTTCTCATTTCCATAACCACCAGACACTGACACAACTTACAAGATCTCTAACATGCATGTCTGATGTTCTGTATGCGTGTTTATGCAGTAGCAGGTCTGCGATTCTGGTGACCCATGAGTTGCGGAAAAATCTCTGCCCTTTACTGCCAGATGGTACCCAATTAGAGGACCATTGTCTGAGAGGCTCAACTAGTGCTGAATGATGTGGGTGTGTCCTGTATGAATCTTGAGGCCTGCAGATCTTTCTGCATCATCAGTGGAGAAATTCTCCCGTGGGGATGCCAGGGGCTCTTTCAGTATAAACAGTATCCTCACCTTCTGGAAATTCTGTGCTGGCAATTTCCTCTTTTCTGTTCCTTTTCCGTCATTCTTCTTTGTTTCTCCCTTGCTCCTTTGTTTTCTGTCATTTCTTCCGATTATTTTCTGCTTTGCTGGTCCCCCAACCCCGCCAAAACCCATAAAACAGTAACAACCCTAACAAACAAACAAACAAACAAACAAACAACAAAAAAAAACAAACAAACAAACGAACAAATGAACGAACGAACAAACAAACAAAAACAAACAAACAAGCAAACAAACAAACAATGAACCCACCCACCTACCCCAAAGCCAGAGTTTTTACTTCTCAATGTCACTGTGACACTGAAAAACTTCATTTGAAACAATTTGATGTAGGCCTACATCGAGGACCGTGACAGACTGTCACAACAGCGAAAACAGATTTTAACACTTTGACTCCCTCACCCTGACATATTTTGGTCATACACGTACACACACACACACACACACACACACACACACACACACACACACACACTACACACACACACACACACACACACACACACACACACACACACACACACACACACACACACACACACACACACACCACAAGGCCAAGGCCCAATGTAAATCACAAGAAATTACCATAATAATGGGAGATTTTAATGCTAAATTGGGACAGGATAGGGTGGAGGATATAGTTGGGATCTCATGGCCTTGGTACACAAAATGAAAGGGGAGGGAAACTTATAGAATGGGCACAGGTGAATGACTTCATAGAAGGAAACACCTGGTTATAGCAGCCTAATAGAAGAAAATGGACTTGGATGAGTCCAGGAGATAACACCAAAAATCAGATTGACTACATCCTGATTAATAAAAGATTTAGAAATTCTTAAATGTCAGCAAAAACACTTCCAGGCGCAGACTGCAACAGTGACCACAATCCTGTAGTGGGAAGATTTAGGCTTAAATTAAGGAAAAGGAGACAGACCAAAAGCAACATCAATCTAAATCTTAGACTCTTAAAGACAGATGAAGTGATACGTCAAAAATTTAATGTTCATGTTCAAAACAAATTCAGTGCTCTGGAAGACGTTGGTGATAATGAGGAACAGTGGACAAAGTTGAGAAATTCGATAAATGAAGCTTGTGAAGAAATCCCTGAAATAGATAGAAAAGCAAAAAAGAACTGGATGACAAAAGAAATTTTAGGCTTGATGGAGGAAAGGAGGAAGGCAAAGAGAAACGAGGAGATATACAGGAAGATAAACGAAGAAATCGGGAATAGGTGTAATGAAGCTCAGGAAGCTTGGCTGAAAACAAAATACAAAGAAATATAAGACCGACACAAAACAGATCCTCAGGGTATGTACAGACGAATTGAAGAAATTGTCCACAGGAAAATACATGCACATCAACTGGTTGCTCAAAATCGAAAGATAGCACGCTTCTCATGGAAAAAGACAAAATATTGACAGAATGGGGAGAATACATTAAAGACCTTTTTGAAGATGACAGAAATGAAGAACACATTATAAGAAAGAACTTTAAACGACCACACATAATGAAAGATATGAAAGATGAAGTTAGAGCAGCATTGAAAAAGATGAAACCAGGAAAAGCTCCAGGACCAGACAACATTACTACAGAGATGATTGAAGCCCTGGAGGAATTTGTTAAAGAAAAATAACAGTCCTCCTAAAACCCCCAACAGAATACAATTAAAATTTCAACCGCATGACAGCAACACATTTTGATTTTAAAATACGACTAGCTGCAGGGAACGTCTTAACAGATAAACTGCCTTTTGAAGTACTTTTCGCTTGATTTCACTTTGTCACAACAGGAAAGCTGGAGGGTAAGAGAGCCCCAGGTAGACCCATGGAGAAGTATTGAAAGATATTAAACGGATTTGCAGAGTGTCTGAAGACAAAGAGGGTGGAGGAGGTGCTTGAGGCAACAAGGGATAGAAATAGATGGAAGGCCATGACAGCCAACGTGATGTGGCAAGGCACGTGATGATGATGATGATAATGTTAATACACAGGTTATAAGCACAAGCTATTAAGCGAAGCCACAGCGATGGCGGAACAGATAACCGATCACAGTGTGTTTCTTTATGCATGTATCATCATCATCATCAGGTGCCTTGCCGCATGGCGTTGGCGACCATGGACTTCCAATCATCTCTATCTCTCGTTGCCCCCAGCATCTCCCCCACCCTCTTCATCCCCAGCCACTCTGCAAGTCCGTCCAGCATTCTCTCCCTGGGTCTACCTGGTGCTCTCTTTCCCTCCAGCTTTCCCGTTGTGACCAGGTGCTCCAAATCCCACTTCCTCATAAAATGGCCTATAAATGTTGCTTGTCTTTTCCTAATTTTCCTTATGAGTGATCTACTTGTGTCTGCCTCCATCAAGACTGTCTCGTTTGTTTTCTTTGCTGTCCATGGAACTCTCAACATTCTTCTGAGAAACCACATCTCGGCTGCCTCGATCCTGCTCTGGCTTTGCTTGCTGCCTGTCCACGCCTCGCATCCGTATAACAGTATTGGTTCTATATAACATTCAAGGACTCTCTTTCTGATGTTAATTGATAGGCATTTGTTGGTAAGAATTCTTGTCATCTTCTTGAATGCTGTTTTGGCTTGGCCGATTCTGCCAGCTATTTCCGATGTGCTTCTGCCATCTGATGAAATGACCGTTCCCAGGTATTTGAACTTATTAACCTGTGTCAAGGTTGTGCCATTTGTTTTTATTTTGCATGAGGGGATTTCATGTTTTTTACTGATCACCATGACTTCAGTCTTCCTGCTGTTTAGTTCCAACCCCTTACCTTTGCTTTCTGTTTCTAGTATATTCACAAGGTTTTGTAGGTCCCTTTCATTTTCTGCAATTAGCACGGTGTCATCTGCGTACCGAATGTTGTTTATCATTTTCCCTCCAACCTTTAATCCAGGGTCTCTTCTAGGTTTCTCATGATGTTTTCGCTATATAGTGAAAACAGATCTGGTGACAAAACACAACCCTGTCTGACTCCTCTTTTGATGTTTTGAAAAGAGCTTATATTGTTTTCTATTCTCATTGCAGCTGTTTGTTCCCAGTACATATTCCTGATTATTCGTAAATCTTTTCCATCAACATTGAGTCTCTCCAGTTGGTTGATCAATTCATCATGTCGTACCCGATCGAAAGCCTTGGTATAGTCAACAAAGCATAAATACAAATCCTTATTCATCTCAATTGACCTCTCTATGATAGTTCTTAGGATGTATATGGCATTAATAGTTCCTTTCCCCTCCACAAATCCACGCTGTTCTTCTGCTATTTCCCTTTTGATTCTATTCCTTATTCTCATCATGATTATTCTTAACAGGATTTTTGTTACATGACTCATCAAACTGATTGTGCGATGGAGTTCGCATTCTATAGCCCCTGTCTTCTTTGGAAGTGCAATGAAAATTGATTTTGACATATCTTTGGGGATTTTCACAGTTTCTATGCCAAATTCCTCCTGGGCTTCAATCATCTCTGTAGTAATGTTGTCTGGTCCTGGGGCTTTTCCTGGTTTCATCTTTTTCAGTGCTGCTCTAACTTCATCTTTCATTATGGGTGGTCCTTCAAAGTTCTTTTTTATAATGTGTTCTTCGTTTCTGTCATCCTCAAAAAGGTCTTTAATGTACTCTCCCCATCTGTCTAATATTTTGTCTTTTACCATGATAAGCGTGCCATCTTTCGATTTTAAGCAACCAGTTGATGTGCATGTATTTTCCTGTGGACAATTTCTTCAATTCGTCTGTACATACCCTGAGGATCCATTTTGTGTCGTTCTTCTATCTCTTTGCATTTTGTGTTCAGCCAAGCTTCCTTAGCTTCATTGCATGTATACACGTTTTTATTCCTGCACTGTGCTAGGGTTGATGCTGCTGAACAGTCTGCATATTCCGTTTGACTTTTTTTTTTTGCTGCTGAATACTGGCATCGCTTACGTGTTTTTTTTTTAATGGAACCCAAGGCTAATATATTCGATTAATACAATGTTTTCACCTTCAAGGCACGTGAGGCAAAAAATGGCGACAGTAGACGGACATCTAAGAGTCATAACTTAGATACGGTCCGCCTACCCCCCTACCCCCCCCCCCCCCCCCGGCTTAGAGCATAAGTTCATGGCCGAAATACATACTTCACGGCAGGGGTGAAGGGTGGAGGGGGGGGGGGCTCTCCTCTGAGAAACTTGTACTGTTCAACTATCCCCAGAGTTTCTTGCTACCTTTTTAAATGCTGGTGACCTACTGATTACTGCAACAGGTAAAGCAGGATTAGAAAATAAAACAGGGATTACAAAATAAATTGGACAAACTGTGTAATGAAATCATTGTAAGAAATTGGTATTAAAACATCAATAAGAAAAGAAAAAGAACAAAAACATGAAATCTATAATCTGTTCTGAAAACGAATCCCGAATTCCTCTTTTATTTACATGCAGCTCTCGTATTATACAAATCATAGACTGGTATACATATCTAGGAGTATTTTTGACAAAAATGGACAAAAATGTTTTACACACACACACACACACACACACACACACACACACACACACACACACACACACACACACACACACACACACACACACACACACACACACACACACACACACACACTCACACTCACACACACAAACACACACACGCAAACACACACACACATACATACATACATACATACATACATACATACATATAAATAAATAAATATATAAATATATGTATATATACATGTATACATAAAGGCTATATATGTATGAGAACATCTATTATAACAAGCTAACAAAACCGTCCATGTCCTAAACAAATCCATCAAATAATCAGAATTGCAACCAAGATGTAATGATAGATCTATACAACACGATCATCACTGAAACATGGCACTGAAATATGGTTCCTCTACACAGAAGATCCCATTGACAATATACAGAATTCCACATTCAAGCTGCTACACCAAAGGTATCTATCACGAAAAACTACATATCCCATTTTTTAGAAACAATTACATGTAGTAAACAAAAAGAAGCTATGACTCTCCTAATACTAACTTAAGTAGGGCTATGTCCTATCCTTACATACATTGCATGTCAGCGATTAGAATTTGGATTACACATATTAGAATGTGACAGTATATCTTACATCAAACAGATTTACAATGAAATTTTACAAAACAAAGTTAAGTCATACAAAACCCTGGCTTGATTTCACATACAAAACGAATGTCCATGATATTGTTATTGGAATGAATCATACATGGAACATGCAATCAACTTAGAATGAATACAAACTAAAGTAAATACGCAATGAAAATAGCAACTAGAATACAAATATTGGCCTATCTGTTTCTGGAGTTGTTCTAGTGTTGGTTTGGAGAGGTTCGATGGCATGGAGGGCAGAGGTGGCAACAAAGTTCTCTATGGAGTATAGCTCTGATTAGTGTTTCACCCATCTCTCTATCTGCTTGCTTTTGTTGGTGATCACTTCCCCACTGGTAGATCTGAGGAGTAGGGGGGGGGGGGCTGTTCTGCTCTGTGGGGACCAAGAGCTTTCTTGATGCCCTCGTATATACCTCTTATGTTGCCTGTAGCTGCTGCTGTCTGGATGTCGTCACTAAGCTGTTGCCAATATTCGTTGGCAATTTTCTTACTGTTTGCTGCACTTTGCTCCTGGCAGCTCTGAGTGTTTGCAGGGATTTCTCTCTTGGTAAGCGCTTGCGTTTAGCAAGAGCAGCACGCTTTGCTTCAATAACGGGAATCGTCTCACTGGACTTGGCTTCAAACCAGTCATTGTTGTTGGAGGTCTTCCTCCCAAAGGTAGCTAGGGCTGTTTTCTGAATGATCTCCCGGAGGTGGTCCCATTTTTCAGAGGCAGAGTTGTGCAGTTAGTCTGTGGATAGTACATCTCTGGAGAATTTGGCAAATTCCTCAACTTTCTCCGGGTACTGTCAGTGCAAAGCTTCCCCTTTTGGGTATAGCTGTTGGAAGATATTGATAAGTTTTTGCCCAATGTTAATTGTTTTTCATTGTGGCCCGTAGTACCTCCATTGAGACTCTGTCCAAAGTCTTCTAGGAGAGTATGAAGACGTAGTAGAATTCCTGGGAGCATAGACAAGCATGGATAATGTTATATATTAGTCCATAAATTAGACAAAACCTCAAGACTGTACCATCGTGTTGGGTTTATGTGCAGGCGAATGTCTCATGCCATGATCATTTTGGATCGTTTTCAATACAGCTCATGGTATGTGTGGCGTTGAGCATATGGAATTTATTCAAAGCGCGGACACATTGTTTTGAAGAAAATTGAAAACTGTTAACTGACACTTTTCTGGGCTCTATTTGCTTTGTGATTCTTTTAATGTCTCAAAATTGTTTGCTGGCGACTTTCTGGGCAATATTTCCTTTGTAATTCTTTTATTGTCTCAAAACTGTTTGCTGACAACTTTCTGATCAATATATTTTTTATTATGATTCTTCTGTTGTCTCAAAACTGTTAGCTGACAACATTCTATCAATTTGTTAGAGATTTTGGAAAAGAAACTGCACTTGTACAACATTTACCAGTTAGTAGCTTCATGACCAGTTAGTGTCTTAACCCATGTGCCTTGGTTGACACCTCACCCTCGCCTGGATCGGCAGTAGAAGCCGCGCTCGACGTTACAAGTCTTCTCCAGGTCACACGAATGAGGCATCTGTGGGCGACTTCCTGGATCCCCAGACCACAGACATCAGCGATGTTGTTGAAGTAGGAGGTGTGCGGTTGTCCCTTTCTTCTCCTCTCCTCAACATTCCCCTGCAGGACCCCGTTGATATCAAATCTGTTCTGTTGTTTCTGATGGCGATGGCCTACATAATTTCAGCTTTCTTTTGTTGGTCTCTGTTAGCACTTGGCGCTTAACATTCAATTCCTTTAATATCGCTGTCGTTTCATGGGTTTATGAGCAGGCTTTAAGGCTTGTGCCACGATGACCATACACATGGCACCTGTGACGTTAGTGCATATGGAATTCGTTCCGAGCGCGGAGACGTCGTCTTGAGAAACTGAAACTGAACTGAAAAGCTGTCGTTTGTTCTTCTGTCTGTCCGTTTGACTCAGAGAAGTCGGGGTTGACAGGGCAGGCTGTAAAGCAGGACCTGATGTGGGCACACACTACCGCCTACTCGAGACCAGAGCAGACAGCATCTATTTCTGTCCAAACACCTTGCGCAGCTGTTTGACTCATTCTCATTTGTTTCATTCACTTTGATTCATTTGTCAAGGTCTATAAACGCCAAGCTTAACCCTTTGACCCCCACACCTTTGATTCCCTATATTATCCACCAGCTTCCTCTCTCTGTCTCTCTGTCTCTGTCTGTCTGTCTGTCTGTCTGTCTGTCTTCTGTCTGTCTGTCTGTCTGTCTGTCTCTCTCTCTCTGTGAGCAAGTGTTTTAATGTATATGTTTATGCATGTATAGGTCCAAGGACGTATTTGTGTTTGATATGTTCGAGAAT
>CM060306.1:114718203-114720703 GCA_030674185.1 Monoplex corrugatus | reverse complement strand
CTATCTCTAAATATGGTTTCAAATCATGCATACTAGAAAAAGTATTGTATATGTTATACCTCTCACTATTTTGAGTATGTTCGTTCCATTCCTGCCACCTACAATCAATTAAACGTTGACGAAAAACACGAATGAATTGATTCAGTCTACCAACACCTTGACAAAACCATACAACACCAAAAGCCATATTTAAACAAGCAAATACGTACATTGGATGCCCAGTTTTGCTTACCTTTAGCATCTAAATCATATAACATATTGTATGCTTTTAGTGGAATTCTGTGGTCTTTCATATGCAACCAGTAACGAACACAATTAATTGCAGAGTTTATGTATATGGGATGGCGATTTGTTTTATAATATACAAGATCATTAGGTGTTAGCATATTAATTCCTAGAAATTTCTTCAAGGCAAAAGTATGAACTGCTTCACAACGAATTGCAGCTTTACTTAATCCCCATAGCTCAGACCCATTTTGTGCAATAGGTTGTACCTGAGAATCAGATAATTTAACAAACATATCAAAAGAATTAATATTAAAAAGGTACACCTGCATAATGAAAAGCAAAATATTTTTATCTCTTCTGGCTATATCTTTGCATGTTACAGCAAAACTCAAACGAGTAGAGAATAGCATTCCAAGATACTTTTACACATTTACCACAGGCATTGCATTTCCACCAAACACCCATCGTTCCCTTGCACCCAAGTACCCACCCTTTCCAAATACTATGATGTTACTCTTTGACATATTGGCCTTTAAATGAAGCGCAGCTGATGCACGTTGCAGACTATTTAACTGTGTTTGGAGTCCATGACTGTTTCTGCCATCAAAACATCATCTGCCAACAAAAGAATAAATAATTCACAAGCATCACCAGACAGAACACAGCACCGTGTCTTCCATTATTAATCACCTCAATCGCCAGTTCGTTTATAAAAAGAGAAAATAATACTGGACTGCATGGATCATCTTGTTTCACTCCTGCAGTGCAATTGAAATAGTCTGTAAGTTTGGGACCACATCGAACCCTGGACTTTACCTGATCATAATGCTTCTGATACATCGATACAGTTTACTTTTTAAATTGTTTTTGAGAAGAATAGGCCAAAGTATATTTCTGTTGATCGAATCAAACGCTTTTCAAAGTCAATAAATGCCACACATAGTTTCCTATCATTGGCAAACTATTTCTATACAAGACCTAACAAAGTAAATATATGGTCAAAAGTTGAGTATCCCTATATAAAACCAGCCTGATGGTCACCTGTGATATTATTTTCTTCTATCCATTCTTGTAATCTATTGTTGATTATTATGCTAAATAGTTTACTACTTATGTCACTAATCCAAATTCCTCTGCAATTATTGGGATTATTAATATCTCCTTTTTTAAAAAAAAAAAGGTAAGATAATAGATTCAGTCCAGTTTTGGGGAAATTCACCATTATCAAACAAAGTATTGAATAACTTTAAGAAAAACCGCATTACTTGCTCACATGAATTCTTTAAAATTTCACCTGTGATGCCGTCGGACCAGCAGCTTTCCGGATTTTCAATTTCCTAATTGCAAATTGTACTTCCTCTTTTGATATTGGGCGGTTCATATAGCCATCACTCTCATTAACTAGTATGTCCTCATTCTGTGGGCTATCAATATCGATATCAGTTTCTAATAAAGTTTTGAAGTGGTGGAACCACATATCCATCGTGATATTACTTATAAGTTGTTTTCTTCTTGAAGTCAATTTGTTAATTGTATTCCAGAATTCCTTTTGGCTTTTGACAGAGTGAAATAATTCATCAACTATCGCCATATCAAAATGCTCTTTCTTTCTTTTTTGTAAATTTTTATATTCGCGTCTAGCAATTACAATTTATTTTGATCTTCAGGTTTCTTTGAGCGGCGACCTGTTTTAAACAGTCTCCTGATATTTCTCCTTGCACACACACAGTCCTGATCAAACCAATCGCCAGGTACCCTCTTATTGGTTAAGAATACACGTTTCTTCATACACTCAGCACTTTCTTTTATACAGTCATTAACATATTCAGTGCCATATTCACGTTTGCATCTATCAAACTTATAGCATCATCAAATTTTCTACTGTTTTCATATTGACTTAATGCATCACAATACAGATGTCTATATTCATCATTCCAAACGATTCTTTCGATGAGCTGTTCATGCCTTTCATGATCTGTGTTTGAAGTATTTTCATTTAGAAAACAAATACAAGCTGTGACAGGCAGATCGTCTGATTCAATTCGTTCAAGGATAGACAATTCACATTGGTCATACACACGCACAAGAAGATCATTTGAGAATATAAAATAGTCGGTAACACTGTTTCCAGTCAGAAAAATATGTACACCGACCTTCAAGATCACCTTTACAACATCATTCAAAATACATAGTCCTAAAGCAATACACAAATTCAGCAGTAATTTTCCATATTTGTTTATATGACAGTCTTCTGAACTTCGCTTAAAATCAA
>CM060306.1:114703203-114713203 GCA_030674185.1 Monoplex corrugatus | reverse complement strand
ATGCATGTTGACTGTTTGGTGTTTATTTACAGACATACATGTTGACTGTTTGGTGTGTTTATTTACAGACATGCATGTTGACTGTTTGGTGTGTTTATTTACAGACATGCATGTTGACTGTTTGGTGTGTTTATTTACAGACATACATGTTTGGTTATAACGCAGTATGTGTTTTTACGAATCGTGTGTTTGTTTATTTAGACTATGAGTTGTTTATTACAGCTTGTTGATGTTGGTTTATTTACAGATAGTTATGTTGTATTTTTTTAAGACATAGTTGAGTTTGGTGTTATTTACGACATCATTGATGTTGGTTGTTATTTAACATGTTAGTGTTATTTAGAGTGACTGTTGTTGTTTAAGTCATTGATTTTGTTTATTTACAGACTCGTTGATGTTGTGTATTCGTGATTTGTGTTATTTGCATGTTGATTGTTTGGTTTTTTTTACATCGTACTGTGTTTTTCGCTATGTGATTGTTGGTTATACATATGTTATTTGGTGTTATAGATAATGTGATGTGGTGTTATTAGCTCATTGATGTTGTTGTTTATTTACGATAGAGTGAACTGTTGTTTGTGTGTTATTTTACAGACTCATTGGACTGTTTGGTAGTTTATTACAGATACATGTTGACTGTTTGGTATTTTATTTACAGCTGACATTTGATTGTGTTTGGTGTGTTTTATTTACAGACATCATGTTGATTGTTTGGTGTTTATTTACGGTTCATTGAATGTTTGGTGTTTTTTACAGACATCATGTTGATTTTGGTGTTTTATTTACAGACTGCATGTTACGATTGTTTGTAGTTTATAGTTGTATTTACAGATATCATGTTGACTGTTTGTGTGTTTATTTACAGACATACATGTTGATTGTTTGGTGTTATTTACAGACATCATGTTGATGTTTGGTGTGTTATTTTACAGACAACATGTATGTTTGGTTGTTTATTTACAGACTACATGTTATTGATTTGGTATGTTTTTATTTACAGACACATGTTGTTGGTGTTTGTGTGTTTATTTACAGACGTCATGTTGACTGTTTGGTAGTTTTATTTACAGACTCATGTTGACTGTTTGGTGTTTATTTACAGACATACATGTTGATGTTTGGTTGTTTATTTACAGACATCATGTTGATTGTTTGGTTATGTTATTTACAGACTACTATTTGATGTTTGTGTGTTGTTATTTACAGACACATGTTGATGTTTGGTGTGTTTATTTACAGAGACATGTTGATGTTTGGTGTGTTTATTTACAGACATCATGTTGATTGTTGGTATGTTTATTTACAGACTACTGTTGATGTTTGGTTGTTTTTTACAGACTCATGTTGATGTTTGGTTGTGTTTATTTACAGACACATGTTGATTGTTTGGTGTGTTTATTTACAGACTACATGTTGATGTTTGGTGTGTTTATTTACAGACTACATGTTGATGTTTGTGTTTATTTACAGACTACATGTTGTTGTTTGGGTGTTTATTTACGACGTCATGTTTATGTTTGGTATTTATTTAAGACGTAATGTTGATGTTTGGTTGTTTATTTCGACGTCATGTTGATGTTTGTGTTGTTTATTTACAGACAATAGATGTTGATTGTTTGGTGTTTATTTACAGACGTCATGTTGATTGTTGGTTGGTATTTATTTACAGACATGCATGTTGATTGTTTGTAGTTTATTTAACAGACTTTGATGTTGATTGTTGGTGTGTTATTTACAGACTAGCATGTTGATTGTGTGTATTTGTTGTTTTACAGACGTTCATTTGACTGTTGGGTTGTTTATTTACAGACATTACAGATACATGACTGTTGTTGTTGTTTATTTACAGACATTATGTTGATTTTGTTGTTTAATTTACAGTACATCATGTTGATTGTTTGGTTGTTTATTTACAGAATACAGTGATGTTTGGTGTGTTTATTTACAGACGTACATGTTGATTGTTTGGTGTGTTTATTTACAGACATACATGTTGATTGTTTGGTATGTTTATTTACAGACATGACATGTTGTATGTTTGTGTGTTGTTTTATTTACAGACATACTTGTTGATTGTTTGGTAGTGTTTTATTTACAGACATGACATGTTGATTGTTTGGTATGTTTATTTACAGACATACATGTTGATGTTTGTGTGTTTATTTACAGACATACATGTTGATTGTTTGGTATGTTTATTTACAGACTACATGTAGACTGTTTGGTATGTTTATTTACAGACATACATGTTGATGTTTGGTATGTTTATTTACAGACTGTACATGTATGATTGTTTGGTATGTTTATTTACAGACATACATGTAGATGTTTGGTATGTTTATTTACAGACATACATGTTGATGTTTGGTTGATGTTTATTTACAGACGTACATGTTGATTGTTTGGTGTGTTTATTTACAGACGTACATGTTGACTGTTTGGTATGTTTATTTACAGACATACATGTTGACTGTTTGGTATGTTTATTTACAGACGTACATGTTGATTGTTTGGTATGTTCATTGGCACAGACACATATACTGACTTGTTGGTTCGTAGATTTACAGAGTGTGCGTTGACATTTCTTTCATCCTCAGGCTGGCACTCTCTTGTAATGGCGTCCTGAAGTATAATCACACACACACACACACATACACACACACACACACACACACACACACACACACACACACACACACACACACACACGCACACACGCACGCACACCCACCTCATATATATATATATACTATATATATATAGTATAGGAGTTAATCTAAGTGCACAGTACAAACAGCACACTACAGAGACACACAGACACACAACGCAGACACACACACACACACACACACACACACACACGACCACACACACACACACACACACACACACACACACACACATATATATATATATATATATATATATGTATGTATATAACTTCAGACTTAACCCACAACACACAAACTGGCCTATTGGCCGCTCAGCTTAAAGCTCCAGTCATTCTGGTGGTGTCAGCCCAGCATTTTGTAAATTCTGACCCCTCCTTCCAGCACAATGTCTCGTCCATTTCAAGACCTTACCAGCACAAGAGTTTTTGTTTTGTTTTGGCATAGGCTCGAGAAGTCTGCCAGATAACACAGATAGCAAACTGGATGGAGCGAATATGGAATTGTTGGGAGTAAGATGAATCCTTCTTGAGCAATCTATAGACTCCTCCTCATCATCATGCGCCTTGCCGCATGGCGTTGGCGATCATGGCTCTCCATACGAATCTATCCATTGTCGCAGCAAGTACATCTCCCACCCTCTCTGTCCTTAGCCACTCTGCAAGTCTGTCCAATATTTTCTAAACTGTTAACTCTCACAGGTAAACTCTGATGCAGATAGGGCCAAGAGAACGATGGCGGCGAACCCTAGGCTACGCTATATGTACGTCGCCTGGGCGTTTCTAGAAGTGTTTACTCTTCGCGGGTCTGTATTACGGATGGGGTTCCCTGGTGTTTGTTCTAATAGAAGATGGTGTCTATTCTGAGCTCTGTGACGGATACAGCCCCAACCCCAACCCCAGCCTCAGCCCCAGCCCCCTACCCTTTACAACGGAGGCAAGCGACATTGTACCAGCTTCAACAACTTATGACCTGGCTGACCAGAGCGTCCAGACGAGGGACCAGAAGAATCTCACACAATGGAATCAGAACTGTCCACGTCGTGACGAGCGCCTTGCTCTCGTGTTCACTATCGCCTGTGCTATGTCTAGTGTGGGTACTCTTGTTATGGGGCATTTGAACTACAAATATGGCACTCGCGTCACCCGCATTTCTGCCTCGTAAGTACTGGTTATTTTTGTTGTATTTTTTGTACCATGTAGTATTAATGTACACTTTGTACAGTAACACTGTTACATATTTATGTATCACTCACATCACCTGCCTTATGCTTTGTAAGTATTTTATTTGTTGTTTTATAGTATTTTTGTACCATGTAGTATTAATGTATACTTTGCACAGTAACATTTACATATTCATGTATCACTCATATCACCCGCTTTATGCTTTGTAAATATTGTTTTTGTTGTTGTTGTATTTTTGTATCATGTAGTATTAATGTACACTTTGTACAGTAACACTGTTACATATGTATGTATCTCTCACATCACCTGCCTTATGCTTTGTAAGTGTTGTATTTGTTGTTGTTGTTGTTGTTGTTGATATTGTTGTATTTTTATACCATGTAGTATTAATGTACACTTTGTACAGTAACACTGTTACATATGTATCACTCACATCACCTGCCTTATGCTTTGTAAGTATTGTTTCTGGTATTGATTGGGGAGTGGTGGTGGTGAAAGGGGAGAGGGCTTTTGATGTGAGACAAGTTTATACTTAATGACAGGGTATATTTTCATTCAGTCTCTTTTCTTTTCTTTTTTAATTTTTTTTTTATTATTTCTAAAGCCTGACGGGAGAGTACTGCTATGACCCCGTTCGGGGTCATGGGCTGACCTTCAACTTTGCTTTTTACGTGTTATGTACCAGTAGCATTTGTCATCAACGACAACGGTGACCACGACGACGACAACAATAATAACAATAGCAACGACGACGAACAACAACAACAACGACAACCTTATCATCGATGACGACGACGACGACGATAACAACAACAACAACAGCAATCACCACCAAAACCACAACAACAAACAACAACAACAACAACAAACAACAACAACAACAAACAACACAACAGCAACAACAACCAGCAGCAGCAACAGCAGCAGCAACAGCAACAACCACAACAACCACAACAACAACCACAACCACAACAACAACAACAACAACGATCAAAAGGTTACAACTACATCAACAACCACAACAACCACAACAACCACAGCAGCAACAACAACAACAAGAACCACCACAACCACTACCACCACCACCACCACCACCACCACCACCACCACAACAACAACAACAACAACAACACAACGACGACACAACAACAACAACAACAACAACAATCAAAAGCTCTACATGTAACTCGTGGAAAACAATGCGTATTCTTTAGTGTAGTTTTTTAGTTTTGTTTTTGATATCTCATGGTTAGTTGTTCATTCTTCTGTAATTGGATTACCAGTAATTACAGGCACTTATACATACACGTAAACACACACACACACACAGTCACAAGCACAGACAGACAGACAGACACAGAGTCACACGCACACACACACACACACACACGCATACAGACACACACATATTTACAGACATACACACTCGCAAACACAAATACACACATTTTCACTCACAAATGCAAAACACACACACACACACACACCACACACACACACACACACACACACACACACACACACACACACAAGCGCGCACACGGCCGCGTGCGCGCGCGCACACACACACACACATAGGCATAAACACCCGCACCCGCGTATATACAGACACACACAAACATACATACGCTCATACACACACATATGCACACACCCGCATATATACGTACACAAACACATGAACACACACATACACACCATACACACGCATACACACAGACACCAGACACACAGACAACAACACAAACACACCACAACACACACACACATACACACACACACAACACACAAACACACACACAAACACACACACACACACACAACATCACACACACACACACACACACACACACACACACACAATTTTCCCCATGGCATGTTTTTATATAGCAAGGCGTTAGTCCTTCTTGAATCCTCTAGTTCATTGCACACTACCTTGATTTCACAAGTGATTGTGTTTGTGTTCTTTCTGGCAGACTCCTCTACATGTGTGGAGCATTGCTGACTGCATTCACTTCACATGGTATACAGTGTACTTTGTCTTTTGTTTTGTTTTATTGTCGTCATTCTGGTGCTGTCAGCTTAGCGTTTGATAGGTACCTTTTCTCCTGTCCCCCGTTTCAAGACCTTGCCAGCACATAGGTTTTTGTGCAGGCTCAGGAAATCTGTCAGATAATTTCTGTCGGGTTTGGGTGGAGCGCATATGGAGCTGTCCGAGCGTGATGAATCCCTCTTGAAATAACTTCAATAACTGCAATTGGAATCATGGCGCTATCGGTATCTCATAGTGCAACTTAAATGTTTTTAAAAGCTTCTTTGAGCAATATTCTTATAGCTAGTCCTCATATACTCTGAGAGTGGTAGGACTATTTCAACTCAACGAAACAACAAATAGAATCTGTGACATTTTTTACCATGCGATGATGATGATGATGATGATGATGATGATGACAATGATGATAATAATCACGATGCTATGGAGTTTTCCATCGAGGACTGAGACTGCTTGACGGAGTTATGTTTTTTGCTTACTATCATAATGTATCTTGGTGTCAACCAAACCCAAAAGATACAGACACCTGCGGTGTTGGTCAGAAGATTTGAGCAACACCAACAATGCATCCGTGAAGTGGATGAGACTCGACCGTGTGATCCCAGTCTTTCCCATGAGTCATAGCACGCGCAATCCTGGGTGGGTGGTGATGGGAGGGGGGGGGGGGTCTGTTGGAGTCAAAATATCTCACGATAATTTTGTGCTTTTTGAAGGGACTGACGGGGATTTGAACCCACAACCTTCCAGTTGGTACTCCATTGTGCAAAACCACCACGCCACGGCCACTGGTTTAGTTTTGTTTTGTGAAGTGTTTTTCAGTGTTGTTTTGTGTTTAGTTGGTTTTGTTTAGTTTTGTGAAGTATTGTTTAGCATTGTTTTGTGTTTAGTTTTGTTTTGTTTAGCTTAAGTGTTGTTTGGTATTATTTTGTGTTCGATTTTCCGGTCAAATTGAGGGAAAAAGTCGAGACCTCTACGGGGAGCGAACCCTGGAACCTCGAGTTTAGTTATTGGCAAGCGAACGTCTGAACCATTCTGCCACTCTTCACCCTCTCTGCTCACCACAGTACTCAAGAAGATTTGAACACAGACTGTCCAGTTGATGTATCCTACCCTGTTGTACAGTCCTGCTAGACTACGATTTTGTGAAGGCTCTAGGCTGTGTGTGTGTGTGTGTGTGTGTGTGTGTGTGTGTGTGTGTGTGTGTGTGTGTGTGTGTGTTGTGTGTGTGTGTGTGTGGTGTGTGTGTGTGTGTGTGTATGTGTGTTGTGTTTTGTTGTGTGTGTGTGTGTGTGTGTGTGTGTGTGTGTGTGTACGTGTGTCACTGTGTGTGTGTGTGTGTTGTTGTGTGTCACAGTGTGTGTGTGTGTGTGTGTGTGGATGTGTGTCACTGTGTGTGTGAGTATGTGTGTGTGTGTGAATGTGTGTGTATGTGTGAGTGAGTGAAGAGAGAAAGAGAGAGAGAGAGAGAGTGTGCGTGTGTGTGTGTGTGTGTGTGTGTTTATGTGTGTCATTGTGTGTGTGAGTGCGTGTGTATGCGTGTGTGTGTGTGTGTGTGTCTGTGTCTGTGTGTTGTGTGTGTGTATGTGTGTCACTGTGTGTGTGTGTTGTGTGTGTGTGTGTGTGTTGTGTGTGTGTGTATGTGTGTGTGTGTGAATGTGTGTATGTGTGAGTGAGTGAGAGAGAGAAGAGAGAGAGTGTAAATGTATGCGTGTGTGTGTTGTGTGTGTGTATGTGTGTGACTGTGTGTGTATGAGTGTATGTATGTGTGTGTGTGTGCGCGCGCGCGCGTGCACGCGCGTGCGTGCGTGTGTGTGTGTGTGTGTGTGTGTGTGTGTGTGTGTGTGTGTGTGTGTGTGTGTGTGTGTGTGTGTTGTAGAGTGTAGTTCTGTTGGCTATGTTGAGTCTTCCTCTTCTGCATTCAATCTGTTGATGGATCTCATGCTACGTGTGAATTCTGTGTTGTGTGTGTGCAGATTTGCCATGGCTGATATTTCCTGGCTTGTCCCTTCTGGCCATAGGTGGCTTGCCAATTCTAGTCACAAATACCCAGGTATGCTTTGGTTCCCAGGTTATTATAGCCCATCTCTCTCTCTTTCTCTCTCCCTCCCTCCCTCTCTCTCTATCTTTCTCTCTCTCTCTTTCTCTTCTCTCTCTCTTTCTTTCTCTCTCCCTCCCTCTCCATCTCTCTCCACCAACACATACAGCCCCCCCCACACACACGCGCGCGCGCGCGCGCAGAGGTGACTTGCCACTTCCGGTCACAAATACGTATGTACGTCCTGGATTCCAGACTGGTGTGCATTGTACACAGCAGACTCAAACACGAACAGTTCCAAAATAATACATGCCACACACTTTTAAACAAGATTTATTATTATTATTTTAAAAATTGTTATCTAAAAACACACGTGTGAATAGATGTTAAAAGAAAAAAAACACGAACGACTGCAGTTACACATACGCACACGCGCGCACACAAGCACACGCACACATACACACATACACATACACACAGACACATAAACTCACATACATACATCATCATCATCATCATCAGTCCCGTAGTCTGGTTGACCGTTGGGGCACCACTGAAGATTTTGCAACCAACTTCCTCCACTCCTCACGGTCCTCAGCTTTCCGCAGAATGATATTCCATTCAAGGCCAGTCCACTCTCTGATATTGTCTTCCCATCTTTTTCTCTGTCTGCCTCTTCGTCTCCCTCCCTGAACTGTTCCCTGCAAGACGGTCTTGGCCAGTCCAGATGATCGTGTGACGTGCCCGTACCACCTCAGTTTCGTCTTTTCACTGAGGTCAGGAGGTCTTCATACGGCCCGATGGCGTTTTCGATTCGGGTTTTCACTTCCTTATTGGTTATATGATCTTTGTACGAGATACCAAGGAGTTTGCGGAAGCATCTCATCTCCATTGCCTGTATCCTTCTTTCAATGTCTGCTGTTATGGTCCATGTTTCGCATGCATACAAAAATATTGACATGACCAGGGAACGCATCAGTCTGATCTTGGAGCCGATTGCGATATTCTTGTCGTTCCAGATGACTTTTAGCTTGGTCATTGCAGCTGTGGTCTGGGCAATCCTGGAAAGTACCTCGGGCTTTGATCCTTCATCTGATACTATAGCTCCCAGATATTAAATCTATGGACGGTCTCAAGTTTCTTGTTATCTATGGTAATGTCAGTGCTGATGCCATTGGTATTATTTGTCATCAACTGGGTTTTCTCTGCACTGATCTGCATGCCAAATGCTGTGGAGGCCTCATCAAGATGTTTTATCAAGCTGACTAGCTCTTGCTCTTGCCCAGCTAGTCCGTCAATGTCGTCGGCAAAACGCAAGTTTGTGATTGTTCTACCTCCGATGTTGACTGTTCCCTCGTGGTCTTCAAGTGCGTCAGCCATTATTCTCTCTAAGAAGATGTTGAAGAGAGTGGGGGAGAGCAGGCATCCTTGGCGTACTCCAACTGTGGTTCGGAACCATTCGCCTATGTTGTTGTCATGGTAGACTGCACTGGTCGCCTTTTCGTAGAGGCATTCTATGGTTCTGATCAGGTTGGCATTGATGTTATACAGTCTCATGGTTGCCCACAAGGCTGCGTGCCAAACTCTGTCGAATGCCTTCTTGAAGTCCACGAAGACGTGGTAAAGGCCTTGCTGGTGTTGCAGGTATTTCTCACAGAGCAATCTGAGGTTGAAAATTTGCTCTGTGGTACTTCTTCCTGGTCTGAAACCTGCCTGCTCTTCTTTTATTATCTCCTCAGCTCATACATACATACAAACACATAAATACACACATACAAACACACACACACACATAACAACACACACACACACACACACACACACACACACACACACACACACACACACACACACACACACACACACACACAACGGATGCGGTAGTAGGTAGACAATATGTCAGACTACCAGTCAGAAGGTCTGGGGTTCGATCCTGCCTGGGTACCTCCCGCCTGGTGGGTAAAGGGTGGAGATTTTTCCAGTCTCCCAGGTCCAGACCAGCTGCTGGCTAAACTCACTCAGTGTGTATATATCGCAATATGAAATACGCACGTTAAAG
>CM060306.1:114665703-114695703 GCA_030674185.1 Monoplex corrugatus | reverse complement strand
CTTTCCCTCCAGCTCTCCTGTTGTGACCAGGTGTTCTAATTCCCCTTTCCTCATAACATATATAAATGCTTCTTATCTTTCCCTAATCTTCTTTATCAATGATCGTTAAGGATAGCATTAGGTCCCTCTAATTCTGTCATGAGCCACTGGACAACGACTGCATATGGAGCAGAATTAAACCTTGATAGACTCACAGGTTCCACTTCTTTTATCAAAGCGCATTGAACATTCTCTGACATGGACGAATGCGCTATGCAAATGGGATTGTTATTATCACAATTGTCATTTTTGTTAGAATTACTATTGATATTATCATTATGATTACTATGCTGCTGCTGATTAGCATTATCATATCATTACAATTATTATTATTTTATTATTATTATTATTATTATCATTATCATTATTATTATTACTATTATTATCATTATCATCATCATCATCATCATCATCATCATCATCATCATCATCATCATCATCATCATCATCACAGTCATCATTATTACCTTCTCCAGTGACGATTCTGGTTATGAGAGGAGCTAATAAAATGGATGACGACACTATCAAGTAAACTTCACTCTGTAAGTAAAAACAGGTGATTTGTCTGTAAGATCAAGGTTATAACAAATAGGAGAAAATGAGAAGAGGGATATCCGTCAAGCAAAGGGGGGCTGTCCATGCTTTGCATGACCCATTCCGACCCAGTCATCAATTACCTTGTTTACAAACCTGATGGCAAGATGGGGAGATGACAAATTTCGGAACATGGTCACTCAACGCGCACCATCCAGATCCAGCCCAGCCTCCGGAACAATTGAGAATGGAAGACCCCTCTCTCGCCAGTCTCTCAGAAAGCAAACAGCCTATTTCATCAGTTCGCAACAGCATACGATTACAGCATATGCAATTTGTCATCGTTGTCATTTGAAGTGTGTTTTCTTTAATATTTCATCCATGGATATATTATTTTACTAAAATGATCGAAGCCCTGACTTAGTTTCCGTTTCCGTTTCAGTTCCTCAAGACGACGTCTCCGCACTCGGAACGAATTCCATATGCACAAACGTCACAGGTGCCATGTGTATGGTGATCATGGCACAAGCCTTAAGCTTGCACATAAACCCATGAACTGGCCAGGTCCCGAGGCCCTGCTTAGCCTATGTTTTACTTAGTCTATATTTGATACTGGTGTTGTATCAGCCAATCACTGGAATAATCTTGCCCTGATATATATTTGTTGATCAGTGCCCTGAATTTATATTTCCTACATACGATGGAATCTTTCTTTTATTTAATGTCAGTTTACAATTATTATGTTAAAAAAAGGAGAGGGGAGTTTGAAGGGGTACAATTTAAATCAAATAACAATTTATAACAATCAAGTAATAGTGTCAGATAATAACATATAACAAAGAACATAACATAACAGTCTGCTAACAGGGGATCTGAGAATTAGCTGTACAGCTGGAAGAATGTCACCGTTTTTATTGTACAGAATATCGCTGAAGTCAACGTCAGTTCATGAAAAATCGGAATTCCCATTTCTGTACAACGTAAATAGGATAGGACATTCAAAGAACAGACAGTGAATTCACAATGCCTTTGTACAAATGCATACATTTTGTGTGTAATTTGTCTTCCAAGATTTAAGTCTCGGTTTGTGTATATCAAGGACGCTAGCTGTCTGAAGCAGTGAGGGATCAGGCTTTTAGTAGTTGAAGAACTAGCAGAGCTAATTTCATGAGCTGATAGTCCTAGATTATTGTGTGTTATGGTATTTGCATTATTTGATGCACCGCACTCGTCTTTGGCTAATTTGTCGGAAACTTCATCCCAATGAAGTACACTTTATGACAGAACCCAACAAAAATTTATATGAATACCGCTGGATGAAATACAGTGGATTAAATGTCCGATGTCAGTGGAATCTTTTCAAACTGTACATCATACGATGTAATGTTTATGCAGATGTAAAATGTTGACATGGAAATGTGTTAAATATCACGTATGAATAATTTTTATGTATGTCTGTTTGTCTGTCCGTTTTTCTCCGATTCCGAGCATTTGTTTTTCATTGCCTTTTTCTTGGTTTTTATTTTTCATAAAATGTAAGAAAAAAGAAATTATTTTTCAAAATACCATTTTTTTGTTTTGTTTCTTTGATGTGTTTCGTTTTCTTTTGTTTTGTTTTTGTTTTGTGTCTTCTGAATCTTGAAGGTTGTAGTCATGCCATGTGGTCTGTTTGTTCTATGTACTTCTTCAAACTGCCATACTTGTAGTGACAAAAAGTGACATATTGTTACAGCTGGTATTTGTGTCCTTAATTAATTAGACTGCCAGTTTTCGATTTTAGTCCCTCTCCTCCCCACCACACAAAAAGAAGGTAGAGCACATCACGCTGAGGCAACAGTTTACATGTATATCAACTAATGAATGGCAATTTACGGCTGCATAAAGAATACGTTCCACATGACATTTCTTTTTATATTTAACGACTGTGACGTCAAGCGTGTGTTTTTCTTACTCTGTTGATCAAGACAGAAGGCGAAACGGACGGTTGGATCTTTGGATAAAGCCGTAGACTGAAGATTTGATATCTCAGGTTCAATCCAAGTCCACAAAATAAAGACTGACCTGTTTGCTGTCCATCTTAATACTATAATCATTGTGAAACAAACTGTATTGCCACCAGTCCTGTATGGCATAAAGGGAGGTCTCCCGCTTTCCAGTCTCATAGAGTAGATTTGAGTTTAGGACATGAAGTTTTGTGCAAACGGCCCCAGTCCATCCAGTTGGGAATGGATACCTGTCCCTAACGGTAAAACAACGAAGAAGAGGTATCTTAATCACTTCATTTTATTGAAGATAACTGACCACATGTATTGCTGCGGGTTTTTTTTAGCTTCTCCATGATAAAGGGATTCCTTTACGCACGTCGATGTTGGTGATATGTGGAGCCCATCTCTTGACCATGGTCAACACATTTTTCTTCCTACCTAAAGGCTTCATCACCAAGGCCAAACCCGCCCCGCTGGACATCGAGGTGGGCAGTTCGCATACACTCCTCACAGATAAGGACAATTCCCCTGCTCAAGATAGTGCTCAAGGTACTGTGTTTATTTCTTGCTTTTGTGTTTTGTTTTTGGTTCAAACAGATCTGTCAGCCATACGTTGTAAATTGAGCAGCTCTCATTGGTTCGTTATAATTTTGTTTTAGTATGGTATTTTGAGGATAATGTCCAAACTGCACAAGTATAATAATTGTTTAACGCAGATAAAAAACACACAAAAGAACTGAAAAAAAGTCGAAAGAAAACCGATAGAAAACACAAAAATTGATAAAAAAACGAAAAACACAAACTTCTTTGTCATAGACAATGGTGGCATTAGTCAGGGCCAGACCTGGAAAATATGCTCTATCTGTTCTATGACTGAGCCACCAGCCTGATCAGGGCCGCCTATTGAAGTACTAAGCTTATGCTCTCACACGGTAGATCTTTTGACTATGAGCCAAGGGCAGGGTAATCCTTGCAGAAAACCCAGAGTGATGAAATCAGGGGGAAACCAGACCTTCAGGCATGCAATATAACGTTCATGTCTACATGGTCATCTATGTCAGACGAGAACGGCAATTACCCATTGAATTCCAAAGCATGTGTGACTGCCCGCGTTCAAGCACATAGGAACCAGAAAAAAAAGAACCACAAAAAAGAAGAATCAGAAAACGTATTTTATACAACCAGACAAGACAGGCGCAAATTTTCGGCCAACTGGCCTTTGTCAAGCGTAAGATCACAAACAAACAAACACCAAATACAAAAATTTAGGAGAAAAAGACTGAAACTTCCCAGCTGCTTCGTCCAATGGGAGAAAAGGTCTCATTGACCCATTGAGGCCCCTTCAGTGTGGAGCTGCATCGGGTCCTGCGCCTCAACAAGGTTGGGGTAATTGCTTTGGTGAATGATGAGAGTGCACACCTTGATTTGATTCTTGTGTCAAGATTTGGCGCCTCAAAATGTCAGTATTATTACTAACCTCCCACCTAGTGCCAGACACCACTCCATCGCAGAACCAGATTGAGTGAGGATCCTCTAGTATGGACATTGCCGCCATATTCCTCCAGCGATAAACTCCAAGACCATTGACCCAAGGACCCCAACTTGAATTTGCATCAACAACAGAAGCAGCAAAGAAAACCAATACTGAGGTCACCACGAGGTCAAAAAATGAAAGTCTACAGAATCTGGGACAATTTTTATGATGTTAAGACGATTTTAGATACGAAGTGTGGACAGTCAGTACGCCAAGTCAGAACAAGATTGAGGCAGCTGAAATGTAGTTTCTAAGAAGAAGAGTTCCATAGACGGCAAAGAAAACAAACGAGACAGTCATGAAAGAGGCGCACGAACACACACACACACACACACACACACACACACACACACACACACACACACACACACCGCGCGCACACTCACACACACATACACACACACACACACGCACGCACGCACGCACACACACACACCGTGCGCACGCACACAAACTATTAGTGAAGAAGATAAGGAATAGACAAGTAACATTTATAGAACAATCTTATTAGGCATGAGAAATTTGAGCACCTAGTCACTACAGGAAACTGGAGGGACAAAAAGCACCAAGTAGATCCAGTGAGAAACTATTGGACGGATTTGCGGAGTGGATGTGGACAGAAAGGATAGGAGATATATTCGCAGCGACAAAAGACAGATTTATACGAAAGGGCTATGATCGCCAACGTCGTGCGGCAAGGCACATAATGTTGATGAAGATGATTTCATGATAACGGAGATGATGATCATAATGTTATGGAGCTCCATCTAGGATTGAAACACTGTGACAGGGCTGTACACCATAATTGCTTGCATAATATATCCTGGCGTCAACCAGGCCCGGGAGATACGAACAGCTGTCGTGTTGGTCGCGTGATTTGAGCAGCACCCTGAATGATGCGTGTATGAAGTGAATGATATTCTCCTAAAATAACAACAGGACTGGAATTGGAATTGCTAAACGAAATGTGACAGGCTAGTGTGTGAAATCTTTACAGGATGTTTTCTCCAAATCACTGTCCCGAGAGTAAGAAAGGGGAGAGGGGAAGGTAATTTCAAACCCCACTTTTGCGGCCTATGGCATTTAATTATGCATCAAAATGATCAGAATGGATTTTTGATGTTAAAAATGCACATAAAACGTCCATAAAGGAACCAGAAAAAAAAACACGAAAGAAGAAAACGAACGTGTATTTAATACAAAAAAAAAAAAAAAAAAAAAAAGGCGCAAATTCTCGGCCAACTGGCCTTTGTCAAGCGTAAGATTACAAACAAACACTACATGTGGATACACAAAATTTGAGACAAAGACTTTTTTCCTTTTCTCACATTGAACACAGCAGCAGGGAAGTTTTAGTCTTTTTCTCAATTTTTTTGTATCTAGTGTTTGTTTGTTTGTAATTTTACGCTTGACAAAGGCCATTTGGCCGAAAATTTGCGCCTGTCTTGTTTTTTGGTATTAACTACGCGTTCGTATTCTTCTTTCGTGTTTTTTCTGGTTCCTGTTTGCTTGAACGCGGGCAGTCACACTTGTTTTGGAAAACATCCATAAATTGAGTATTGGACAAAATTTACATTACTGATGATTGCTCATCGTTGTGACACACAGAGAGAGAACCATTGCTGAAAAAGGCAGCCAGTGAACTCCCCTCCATCAAATCTTGTATTCTCTCCCCTCTCTATCTGCTCCATGCGGTTTGGCTGTCCATTCTCCAGCTACGTTTCTACTACTTCCTCGGCGACTTGAACGCGTGGCTCAACTCTTTGTTCTCCACCAAGGAAGATGGTAAGCTGATGGTTAAGTGTTGTGAGTTTGTTCGAGAGGATATTCATCGCAATGGGACAATTTCATATGCGCTCCCCTGCAAATTTGCCAGCAATTATCGTGCAGACTCCCTTTGCCTGTACAATGCCCTATACCCTGGCGAAAACGCTAAGCTGGCGCCGCTAGAAAATGAAAATATTTAGACCAGTTTTTAATGTTGCAGGCTGGGATTGAAATCGAGGTATCAGATTTTGGGTCCACGATTCTTTTAAAAAAAAAAATCCCAAACAACAACAAAACAAACAAACAAACAAAGAAAAAACAAAAACAAAACAACACACAAAAAACATCAACACAAAACAAACAAACAAACAAAAAAACAAACAAACAAACAAATAAACAAACAAACAAACAACCCCCAAACCAAACAAACAAAACAAACAAACAAACAAAAAAACAAGAAAAGAAAAGACAACAAACAACCCCCAAAACAAAGAAAGAAAGAAAGAAACAACAAACCAAAACAACAACAACAACAACAAAACCACAAAAAAGCAGCCTATGGCAAAAAACGGTGTATTGGTAATATAGTCCTTTCATTCCCTCATCAAATTCACCATCCTCGTATTTTAGTCCCTCACCCTGTTCATCAACGCTCTGATCTTTTCTCTCCCTCACCCTAACCTTTTCACTCTCTGACCCAGCCTCTGTCTGCAGTTTGATAGAACTGATTTATCTGGACTGTTTGTTCATTGTGGTCGGGTGTTCGTTTGGCGGTTACCTGTGTGGTTGGTTGGCTGTTGAGTAGTGTGGTTCCGTGGTTTTGTGCTTGTGTGTTATTTGGTAAGAGAGTTCTTGAATGCTATACATAGAACCGATAATGTTATACGGTTGTGAGGCGTGGACAGTCAACATGCAAAGACAGAACAACAAGATTGAGGCCGCCGAGATTTGGTTTCTAAGAAAAATGTTGAAAGTTCCATGGACAGCAAAAAACAAACAAACAAACAAAACAAAAAACAAAACAAACCCCCCCCAACAACAACAACAACAAAACAACAAAACAACAACAACAACAACAACAACAACAACAACAACAACAACAACAACAACAACACAACAGCAACAACTGAGACAGTCTTGGTGGAGGCAGACACAAGAAAATCATTGATAAGAAAGATTAGGAATAGACAGGCAACATTTAAAGGCCATTTTATGAGGAAAGGCAAATTACAGCACCTGGTCACTACAGGAAAGCTGGTGGGAAAGAGAGCACCAGGTAGACCCAGGGAGAAAATATTGGACGGACTTGCAGGGCGGCTGAGGACAGAGAGGGTGGAAGATGTGCTTGCGGCGACAAGGGATAGATACGCATGGAGGGCCATGATCGCCAACGCCATGTGGCAGGGCACTTGATGATGAGACCGCAGGGTCAGGTTGGTGATGGCTCCATTTAAACTTGTCGGTTCACCTGAACGTTGAATCAGTTGTGGCTGATGCGTAACCTCATTTGGGCCGCTCGCTGTTCTCTGGACAGAAGGTGGTGATAGACACTTTCTGTCCTGGGCTTAATATAGGTGTGATCTGATAGTTCTCCTCTTCTTGCTGTAGCTGACACTGTTGTCTGGTTCGTCTTGCTCAGCTCACTGTTGTCAGGTTGGTCTTCCTTGGCTGACTGTTGTCTGGTTGGTCTTCCTTGGCTGACTGTTGTCAGGTTGGTCTTCCTTGGCTGACTGCTGTCAGGTTGGTCTTCTTGGCTGACTGTTGTCAGGTTGGTCTTCCTTGGCTGACTGTTGTCAGGTTGGTCTTCCTTGGCTGACTGTTGTCAGGTTGGTCTTCCTTGGCTGACTGCTGTCAGGTTGGTCTTCCTTGGCTGACTGTTGTCAGGTTGGTCTTCCTTGGCTGACTGTTGTCAGGTTGGTCTTCCTTGGCTGACTGTTGTCTGGTTGGTCTTCCTTGGCTGACTGTTGTCAGGTTGGTCTTCTTGGCTAACTGTTGTCAGGTTGGTCTTCCTTGGCTGACTGTTGTCAGGTTGGTCTTCCTTGGCTGACTATTGTCAGGTTGGTCTTCCTTTGCTGACTGTTGTCAGGTTGGTCTTCCTTGGCTGACTGTTGTTGGTTAATCTTCCTTGGCTGACTGTTGTCAGTTGGTCTTCTTGGCTGACTGTTGTCTGGTTGGTCTTCCTTGGCTGACTGTTGTCTGGTTAATCTTCCTTGGCTGACTGTTGTCTGGTTAATCTTCCTTGGCTGACTGTTGTCTGGTTAATCTTCCTTGGCTGACTGTTGTCTGGTTAATCTTCCTTGGCTGACTGTTGTCTGGTTAATCTTCCTTGGCTGACTGTTGTCTGGTTGGTCTTCCTCAGCTCACCGATGCCTAGTTGGTCTTCCTTGGCTCCTCTTTCAGTTTGCACATCTACTGTCTTGTTTCCTGACATCACATAGTGGAAATCCACAGGAGGAGTACCCTTCTGGTTCTTCTGACTTGTTTGAAGGTCTTAATCAGGTGCGGGAGCTTGTTCTCCAGGGCCTTGAGAGCTAGAGACCATCTGAAAGGAAGACCACTTAATAGTATGCGTCACCTGTAGTATAGTCACGGAGGATGCTTACATGAGTGCTTCTGTTTCTGAACGACAGTTGGTATAGTGAATATCATAGAAATCGAAAGCAAAAATAAAAGTTTGCAAGAAGACTGAAGTCATGGTAATCAGTAAAAAACATGAAATCCCCTCATGTAAAATAACAGCAAACGGCACAACTTTGAGACGGTTTGATAAGTTTAAATATCTGGGAATGGTCATCTCACCAGAAGGCAGATGCACATCAGAAATAGCCAGCAGAATCGGCCAAGCCGAAACAGCATTCAAGAAAATGAAAAGCATTCTTACCAGCAAATGCCTATCAATTAACATCAGGAAGAGAGTTCTTGAATGTTATGTAGAACCTATAATGTTATACAATTGTGAGACGTGCACAGTCAACAAGCAAAGCCAGAACAAGATTGAGGCAGCCGAGATGTGGTTTCTAAGAAAAATGTTTAGTTCCATGGACAGCAAAGAAAACAAACGAGACAGTCTTGATGGAGGCAGACACAAGAAGATCATTCAAAGGAAGATTAAGAAAAGACAGACAACATTTACAGGCCATTTTATGAGGAAAGGGGAATTAGAGCACCTGGTCACAGCAGGTAAAGCTGGAGGGAAAGAGAACACCAGGTAGACCCAGGAAGAAAATATTGGACGGGTTTGCAGGGTGGCTGAGGACAGAGAGGGTGGAAGATGTGCTTGCGGCGACAAGGGATAGATATATATGGAGGGCCATGATCGCCAACGCCATGTGGCAGGGCACATGATGATGAATGATGAGTTGGTATATTGTGAACACTGGCAGTTGTGGGTGGATAAGTGATTGAGCCATTGTCTGGATGGTTGGTTGGTTTGTTGGTTGGTTGGCTAGTTGCTCAGTGGGTGCACTTGGGTAATATATTGATTGGGATGTCAGTTGGTTGATTGGCATGTGGACTGGTTGTTGTTTGGGTGAATCGTTGCTTGGGTGGATGGCTGGTTGATGGAGTGTTCAGGTATTTTATTGTAGGGGATTGTTGGATTTGACAATGGATTATTGGATGGGTGGATTGGAGGGAGAGTAGAAGGCGGGGCTGGTTGGAGTGGGTAGGGTGATAGTAGTAGTGTGTGTATATATGTGGGTGTATGTGTGTATGTGAGAGAGAGAGACAGTGTGTGTGT
This sequence comes from Monoplex corrugatus, assembly GCA_030674185.1. Classification (NCBI taxonomy): domain Eukaryota; kingdom Metazoa; phylum Mollusca; class Gastropoda; order Littorinimorpha; family Ranellidae; genus Monoplex; species Monoplex corrugatus. The sequence goes on along the minus strand of CM060306.1, from coordinate 114,686,105 downwards.
GTGTGTATGTGTGTGTGTATGTATGTGTGTGTATGTGTGTGTGTGTGTGTGTGTGTGTGTGTGTGTGTGTGTGTGTGTGTGTGTGTGTGTGAGAGAGAGAGAGAGAGAGAGAGAGAGAGAGAGAGAGAGAGGTATTCATTGCTGGTAGATGAAGCTGTTTTCAATCAGTTTCTGTTCCAAGATCTGTCAGTATGCAGTTCGTAAATTTGGCTTAGTACTGTACTGCAATAAATTATTGCATTGTTTTATTTATATTGTATTCATGTCCGTTTCAGTCAGCTTCTATACAGACATGTCCCAGTACATCATGCTATTTGGAGTGCTCCCTTCATTGATGGCTGGCATCTTCGACGACATCGGCAGGAAAATCTTTGATGGTCAGTCTGAATGATTCTTTTAAATCGTTCTAGTACAGCGTTATTCTCCAATTTCATTTGGACTCCAGACTTTTCAGGAATCAGAAACACACGAAAACAAATTCCGAACGTGTATTCAGTACAAGACAAGACAGGCTCAGATTTTTGGCCAACTGGTCTTCGTCAAGCGTAAACGCAAGACAACAAATGAGAAATAACAAACAACAAACACAAAAACAATAAAAAAAACAACAACAACCAAACTTTCCTATTATATGCCCGTCCAGATAACATTCAAGTCAAGCTGTTAGGTGAGTTGACCACACTCCACTATGTTGTTGCCCGGTGCAGTCTGCATGTTTGGTGGGTTTGTATGCTCAATGAGGCACTGCCATGACGTAAAGGGTCTTAGATTTAACGTCTTTTCACTATGAGTGATATTAGACGTGTGTGTGTGTGTGTGTGTGTGTGTGTGTGTGTGTGTGTGTGTGTGTGTGTGTGTGTGTGTGTGGTGAATGTGTGTGTGTGTTGTGTGTGTTTATGTGTGTATATGTGTATGTATATATGTGTGTGTATGTGTGTATGTATGTATATATATATATATATACATACATATATATATATTGTTGTGTGTGTGTGTTTGTATGTGTGTGTGTGTTGTGTGTGTTGTGTGTGTGTGTGTGTGTGTTGTGTGTGTGTGTGTGTGTGTTTATGTGTATGTATATATATGTGGGTGTATGTGTGTATGTGTGTGTGTATGTGTATATGTGTGTGTGTATTGTGTATGTGTGTATGTGTGTGTTGTGTGTGATGTGTGTGTGTGTGTGTGTGTGTGTGTGTGTGTGTGTGTGTGTGTGTGTGTGTGTGTGTGTGTGTGTGTGTGTGTGTGTGTGTGTGTGATGTCTTTGTCACAGACAGTCATTTTCAAGTACGTCGTGACTTGATGCCAGCCGTGATCTCTGAGACTGTCACAGTAGGTCTGGGTGTAGTGTTGTCAGTGTTGGTACTGATAGGCACCACCTCCATCCTCCTTCCCACCTTCATCCTCAACGTTACTTTCAGGGCCTTCATGTTCGGCATAGGCCATTCCTACGTCAGTATCATGTAAGTATTGTTGTTGTTGATATTATCAGTACTAGTATTACTATTACTATTGTATACATTCATCATCATCATTGTATACATTACGAGACAAAATCGAATGTCCAGCCTTGTGAAGAAGTGTGGTTTGACAATGGCAGAGCTTGTACACATCAAAAACCAGTTTAATTGGACAGAACACATTTGTCCTTATGGAAGACAATCACACCCAAAGACACTTCTGTACGGAAATCTGAAGCAAGGATACCATGACCAGTTAACCCTTTAACTCCTGCACCCCTGTCCACCAGCTTCCTGCAATGCCAACCATGCCAGCAAAGCAAAAACGTAACCCTTTGATTCCCTCAGCCTGTCCACCAGCTTCCTACAGGAAGCTGGTGGACAGGCTGAGGGAATCAAAGGGTTACGTTTTGCGGAGCTGGTGGATAGAGTGCGGGAGCCAAAGGGTTAAGATCACTCAAGTGATAGAAGGATACTCTGAAGGCCACTTCATCAGCTGTGACATCATCACTACCAATCAGGAAGACACTGCCTGCAAAAAGAGGAAGCTGGCAGCATTGCATGCATGCCATAATCACATTTAAACAGCTAAAAACAAGAGCTATTCAACAATACAGGGAACAGAACCTAGAGCCGCAAGATTATTTCCCCTGCAATACTTACAGAAGAACATGTCCCCCCAGGATTTGTTTTGTGTCCTACATGAAGACTCACACCAGGCGATAAAGGATCAGTATGCTTAGTATCCCACATGAAGACCCACACCAGGCGATAAAGGACCAGTATGCCTACAATCCCACATGAAGACCCACATCAAGCGATAAAGGATAAGTATGCTTAGTATCCCACATGAAGACCCACACCAGGCGATAAAGGACCAGTATGCCTACAATCCCACATGAAGACCCACATCAAGTGATAAAGGATAAGTATGCTTAGTATCCCACATGAAGACCCACACCAGACGATGAAGGACCAGTATGCCTACAATCTCACATGAAGACCCACATCAAATGATAAAGGATAAGTATGCTTAGTATCCCACATGAAGACCCACACCAGACGATGAAGGACCAGTATGCCTATAATCCCACATGAAGACCCACACCAAGCGATAAAGGACCAGTATGCTTAGTGTCCCACATGAAGACCCAGACCAGGCGATAAAGGATAGTATACCTACTATCCTACATGAAGACCCACACCAGGCAATAAAGAACCGGTATGCCTACTCATCCATTGCATCGACGGGAGAGTCCAGCATCACTGTATAAATCTGAGGATTCTTAGTTTGCATGATTTCTGATTTTGCTTGTTGATTGTCCACGCTTCGCATCCATACAACAGTATTGGCTCTATATAGCACTAAAGAACTCTCTTCCTCATGCCAACTAGTAGACTTTTATTGGTAAGGATGCTTTTCATTTTCTGGAATGTTGTTTTAGCTTGGTCAATTCTGCTTTCTATTTCTAATGTCTGGTGAGATGACTGTTCGCAGATATTTACACTTATCAACTTGTCTCAATATTATGTCATTTGCTATTATTTTACACGTTTTATTTTTATTTTTTTCTGATTACCGTGACTTCAGTCTTCTTACTATTTAGCTCCAGCCGTTTATTTCTGCTTTCTATTTCTATTATGTTCACAAAATTTTTGTAGGTATTTTTCATTTTTTGCAGTTAGATCGATGTCATCTGTATTGCGAAGTTTGTATATTTTTCCTCCAACTTTTATCCCAGGGCATACATTTTTCATGACGGTTTTGCTAACAAGTGAAAAGAAATCTGGTGACAGAACACATCCTTGTCTAACCCATCTTTTGATATTTTGAAGAGAGCTTATATCACTTTCTTATCTTATTGCTGCTGTTTGTTCCCGATACATATTTCTTATTATTCTTAGATTTTTTTCCATCAGTATTGAGCTTTTCCAGATGGTCGATCATTTCTTCGTATCTGACCCGTTCAAAAGCCTCGGTATAATCAACAAATATGAATATAGATCCTTATTCAACTCAGCTGATTTTTCTATGGCAATTATAAGGATACATGTAACATTAACAATTCCTTTCCCTTCAAGAAATCCACATTGTTCTTCCGCTATTTTAGTTCGATTCTATTCCTTGTCCTCATCATGATATTTATTAACAGAATCTTTCTCATATGACTGATTAAGCTGATTGTATGTTGTAGTTTGCATTCTATAGCCCCTGCTTGTTTGGAAGTGCAATGAAAATTGACTTTGACTTATTATGGGGAATGTTATGCAGATTTTTCCAGTGTCATAAATATCATTTAGGAGACTGCTATTCTGTTAATACCAAATTCATCAAAACCCTTAATCACTTCTACAGTAAATTGTCTGGTTTGGGGGCATTTCCATGTTCCATCCTTTTGATCACTGCTCTAACTTCATCTTTAATTATTCGTGATCGTTCAAAGTTCTTTCTGATCATGTTTTCCTTCCTTCTGTCGTCGTCAAAAACGTCTTCAGTGTACTCTGCCAATATATCTAGTATTTTGTCTTTTTCCATAATAACTGTACCTTCTTTTGATTTTAAGTAACAAGTTAATGTGCATGTCTTTTTTTCTTAGAGCGGTCTCTTCAGTATTTTTATACATGAACTTAGGTTTGTTTTATATCGGTCTTCTATTTCTTTGCACTCTGTTTCCATCCAAGATTCCTTAGAAATAAGAGGGAAGCAGGGAGAATTTTTATAATATAATCAAAGGACATAATAACTCTTGAGAATTATCTCCCATGTTGTATAGAACTTCTCAAATCTAACACAGTTTGCGCTACCCATTCAGCTAGCATAGAAGCAGATACAAAGTACAAAAACAGTAAGGCTCAGAACACTCCTCTTACTGTTTTTGTACTTTGTGTCTGCTTCTATGCTAGCTGAATGGGTAGCGCAAACTGTGTTAGATTTGAGAAGTTCTATACAACATGGGAGATAATTCTCAAGAGTTATGTCCTTCGATTATATTATCAAGATTCCTTAGCTTTACTCGTATTGCACTTATTTCTGATTTCCTTATCTTGTTGCATTCTTCTTGTATTCTTCCTCTTTTTCGTTTACCTTCATACGTTCATCCATCAAGCTCATAATTTCTTTTGTCATCCAATTTTTCTTTGATTTTGTTTCCACTCTCTTCACATATTTCATTTACTGACTTTTTCAAATTTGTCCATTGGTCCTCAATGTCCCCAACATTTTCCAGAGCAAAAAATTTGTTTTGAATAGATAAGCTAAATTTTGCTCGAGTTGATTCATCTGTCTTTAAGAGTCAAAGGTTAGTTTGATGTTATTTTTTGGTTTGTTTTCTTCTCTTTCGTTTCAGCCTAAATTTTCCCTATACAGGATTATGGTCACTGTTGCTGTCTGCACCTGGCAATGATTTTGTTATCCGTAAAGATTTTCTAAATCTCTTATTTATCAGGATGTAATCAGTTCGATTTCTTGTGCTGTCTCATGGATTCATCCATGGCCATTTTCTTCTGTTAGGTTGCTCAAACCAAGGGTTTCCTATTATGAATTCATTTATCTGTCCCCACTCAACAAAGTTTTCTCCCTTTTCATTTCAGGCACCCAGGCCATGAGGTCCAACTATGTCATCTGCTTTTTTCTGTGCCACTTTAGGACTAAAATCTCCCATTACAATTGTAATTTCCTGTGATTTACATTAAGCTTAGCCTTTACTATCTCGAATTCTACATAAAAGTTGACAATTTCTTCCTCTGGACATGTACTTACGGATATGGTGCAATACTTGTTGATATCAAATGGCTACCCTTCTAATCTAATTAATAAAACTCGGTCTGATATGGTCCAGTATTCTCTAATAGGCTTTGGCTTGTCATTGTCCATTATAATGCCTACCCCGCTTTCATGTGTGTTTCAGAATATATAATTTCACGCTTGTCCAGTGTCATCATGCCTGATCCCTTCCATCTCACCTCTCCTATTCCTAAAATATCGATGTTTAATCTTTCACTTTATGTGTCGACGTTTTCTAGTTTTCCCTTCTGAGACATTGTTTTAATGTTCTATGCTGCTATTTTATGTTGTTTAATTGCACATCAGTAGCTTGATTTGGTCTGGTGTCATCTCCTTAGCATGGCTTCCCCAACTAGACGAAGGTACTCCAGTGGAACCCTATTCACGTCGTTGATTGTACTTTTCGTGTTTTGAAGCATGATTTTTCTAGGGAAGCTACGATAGTGATTTCCCATTGCTTTCCATCGGATTTTCTGTCAATGTTTACTCCCTTAGCCATCTGTCTCTCTCGAGACAACCACAAGGCAATGGTGATTTTCTATCAGGGTTTACTCCCTTAGCCTTGGTCTCTCCCGAGATATCTCAAAGGCAGTGGTGCTATTTACCCATAGCTGGAGGTCGGTTCGTGGGCACCAGGGCATGTCCACGTGACGGTAGGTTTGCGTGACACACGTCTGGGGGCCAGACTCCTCCGAGTCTCTCGAGAGTTTATCCTGAGTTAATTACTGAGTGCTCAGTTACCGTGTGTCGCCAAAGGAGAGGCACTACGTAGGGCTTGTTGATAGAAAGGCTATGTATTGACAGATAGAGACCTGTGCACTCTGCTCTCCTTTTCGCAGAGCTGCAAGCAGCAGTGCTAGCCAGTAATGCGGACTGAAAGCGAGAGATGACAAGCACACAGTCACTGACCAACACATTGGATGTATCACATCAGTCATCAAAACACATGATTATCATTACTATCATAATTTTCATCATCATTGTTATCATTATTAACATTATCATTACTATAACTGTTATTATTATTGTAACAGTTATTAATAACACCAAATACTGTGTGTTCACCGAAATATTCAGATTGTTACCCAGCCTGCAGAAAGATCCATATTTTCATTGACTACGACAGAATCAACTGGCAGACTGCATTGTCAAAGGCTGTGTTGTGCAGGTTTCCCAGTGAATATTTTGGAGCGTTGTACGGTCTGTTGATGATACTGTGTGCACTGGTGGGCCTGGGACAGTATGTCCTCTTCTCCTGGTCACTGGTTGTTGGCGACGAGACTGTAAGTCAGTGTGTGGTGTGTGTGTGTGTGTGTGTGTGGTGTGTGTGTGTGTGTGTGTGTGTGTGTGTGTGTGTGTGTGTGTTGTGTGTGTGTGGTGTGTTTGTGTGTGTGTGTTTGTGTGTGTGTGTGTGTTGTGTGTGTGTGTGTGTGTGTGTGTGTGTGTGTGTGTGTGTGTGTGTGTGTGTGTGTGTGTGTGTGTGTGTTGTGTGTGTGTGATGTGTGTGTGTAGTGTGTGTGTGTGTGTTTGTGTGTGTGTGTGTGTGTGTGTGTGTGTGTGTGTGTGTGTGTGTGTGTGTGTGTGTGCAGTGGTGTGTGTGTGTGTGTGTGTGTGTGTGTGTGGTGTGTGTGTTGTGTGTGTGTGTGTGTGTGTGTTTGTGTGGTGTGTGTGTGTGTGTGTGTTGTGTGTGTGTGTGGTGTGTGGGGGTGTGAGAGAGAGTGTATGTGTGTGTGTCTGTTTATCTGTCGCTCTCATCTTTCTGTCTCTGTGACTCTCTCTGTGTCTCTCTGTGTGTCTCTCTCGCTGTCTGTCTCTCTGTCTCTGTCTGTCTGTCTGTCTCATTCTCTCTGTGTGCATGCGTACGTGTGTTTGATTTAGTGATAGCAAATGTGATATGAAAATTGTTACGTGGCTACAATGTATGCGATTTCAAAATCAAGAATGCTTTAAAATTTTTACTGTATAAGTATGTGTGTTAATTTACAGTGTTAATTTGATGTGTCTTGGTGTATCAGTGTGTGTGTGTGTGTGTGTGTGTGTGTGTGTGTGTGTGTGTGTGTGTGTGTGTGTGTGTGTGTGTGGTGTGTGTTGTGTGTGTGTGTGTTAATTTACAGTGTTAATTTGATGTGTCTTGGTGTATCAGTGTGTGTGTATATGTGTGTGTGTGTGTTTGTATGTATGTGTGTGTGTGTGCGTATGTATGTATTAATGTATGTATGTATGTGTGTGTGTGTGTGTGTGTGTGTGTGTGTGTGTGTGAATTTTCTGTTGATTTGATGCGTTTTGATGTATCAGTGTGTGTTCATGTTTTGTGTTGATTTGATGTGTTGTGATGTACCAGTGTGTGTTCATGTTCTGTGTTGATTTAATGCGTATTCGTGTATCAGTGTGTGTATTAATTTTCTGTGTGGATTTAATGCGTCTCCGTGTATCAGTGTGTGTATTAATTTTCTGTGTGGATTTAATGCGTCTTCGTGTATCGGTGTGTGTATTATTAATTTCTGTGTGGATTTAATGCGTCTTCGTGTATCGTGTGTGTGTATTAATTTTCTGTGTGGATTTAATGCGTCTTCGTGTATCGGTGTGTGTATTAATTTTCTGCGTGGATTTAATGTGTCTTCGTGTATCAGAGTGTGTTACTTTTGTGTCTGGATTTAATGTGTTTTAGCGTGTCAGTATGTGTGTGTGTTAATTTCCTGTGTTGATGTGAAGTGTGATATCATTTCTGTGGGCAGGTCAACATTTTTTTTCTTGTCTTCATGACACTGGCATTGATACATCCTTTGTACCAGTGGATCTTGTGTCGTCGGTCTGAGTCCTCAGCGCTCCGTGGGCTAAGTAATAATAAAAAGTGATGGTGGTTCTCATAACCCAGAGGCATTAGGGGAGCGATGTGGTAGAGATCTCATCTTCTCTCTGGGCCAGCTTTATAAGCGGAGTACCTGTCTCCTCTCTCTTGCTGCTTTACATTCCCCAACTTTGAATAGGGTCAGGTACCAATTTAAAGCTGGGTGAACCGGGTGTGGCTTGCAGAAAGTTTCTCCTGAGCTGAATTTAAACCCTTGCAGTTAAATTAGAAGACGTGAAATATACCACTACACCAACGAGACTTAAGCTAAATTAGGCTGTGCATTTTTTATGTAAGATAAATGTTGGTAGGATTTGTCATTCATTCTTGAAAAGTACAGTTTTCTCTGCTACATGTGACAAAACGTGTAGTTACGACAATATTGTTGTTACACTCTTTGAATATTGCTTCTTTGTTATTAAGGAGAGGTTATTATCACAAGGTCTGGTTTAGAGTGGTACTTGTTTGTAATTAAAAACAGATTGTTGTCATCATGTTTGATCTACATTGATACTTGTATGTAAGGCTAGATTGTTATCACAAGGTTTGGTTTACAGTGATATTTGTTTGTAAGTAAGGACAGATTTAAGGTTTAGAGTGATACTTTGTTGTAATTAAAGACAGATTGTGTCACAGGGTTTAGAGTGATATTCGTTTGTAATTAAGGACATATTGTTGTCACGAAGTTTAGCTTGATACTTATTTGTAATTAAGGACATACTTTTGTCAGGTTTAGAATGATATTTGTCGTTAAAGACATACTGTTGTCACAGGGTTTAGAGAGGCAATTGTAATTAAGGACAGATTGTTGTCACAAGGTTTAGAGAGATACATTGTTGTAATTAAGGACAAATTGTTGTCACAAGATTTAGAGTGTACTTGGTCGTAATTAAGGACATACTGTTGTCAGGTTTAGAGTGAGACATTGTTGTAATCAAGGACATACTGTTGTCAGGTTTAGAGTGATACATTGTTGTAATTAAGGACAGATTGTTGTCACAAGGTTTAGAGTGTACTTGTTTGTAATTAGGGACATATTTTTGTCACAGTGTTTAGAGTGGTACTTGTTTGTAATTAAGGACAAATTACTGTCACAAGGTTTAGAGTGACACATGTTGTAATTAAGGACAGATTGTTGTCACAAGGTTTAGAATGATACATTGTTGTAATTAAGGACGTATTGTTGTCACAATGTTTAGAGTGATACATTGTTGTAACTAAGGATATATTGTTGTCACAATGTTTAGAGTGATACATTGTTGTAATTAAGGACATACTGTTATCAGGTTTAGAGTGAGACATTGTTGTAATTAAGGACAGATTGTTGTCACAAGGTTTAGAGCAATACTTGTTTGTAATGAAGGACAGACTGCTGTTAGGTTTAGAGTGATACATGTTTGTAACTAAGGACAGATTGTTGTCACAAGGTTTAGAGTGTACTTGGTCGTAATTAAGGACATACTGTTGTCAGGTTTAGAGTGAGACATTGTTGTAATTAAGGACAGATTGTTGTCACAAGGTTTAGAGTGACACTTGTTGTAATTAAGGACAGGTTGTTGTCACAAGGTTTAGAGTGACACATGTTGTAATTAAGGACATATTGTTGTCACAAGGTTTAGAGTGACACTTGTTGTAATTAAGGACAGATTGTTGTCACAAGGTTTAGAGTGACACATGTTGTAATTAAGGACAGATTGTTGTCACAAGGTTTAGAGTGACACATGTTGTAATTAAGGATAGATTGTTGTCACAAGGTTTAGACTGATACACTGTTGTAATTAGGGATAGATTGTTGTCACAAGGTTTAGAGTGATACATGTTTGTAACTAAGGACAGATTGTTGTCACACGGTTTAGAGTGATACATGTTGGTAATTTGGACAGATTGTTGTCAAAACGTTCAGAGTGATATTTGTTTGTAATTAAGGACATATTTTTGTCACAATGTTTAGAGTGTACTTGTTTGTAATTAAGGACATATTTTTGTCACAATGTTTAGAGTGTACTTGTTTGTAATTAAGGACATATTTTTGTCACAATGTTTAGAGTGGTACTTGTTTGTAATTAAGGACAAAAAATGGTCACAAGGTTTAGAGTAATACATTGTTGTAATTAAGGACAGATTGTTGATACATGGTTTAGAGTGTACTTGTTCGTGATTAAGGACAGAGTGTTCTCACAATGTTTAGAGTGATATTCGTTTGTGATTATGGATAGATTGCTGTCACAAATTTTAGAGTGATAGTTGTTTGTAATCAAGGACAGATTGTGTTAGGAGGTTTAGAATGATACTCGTCTGTAATCAATGACATATTGTTGTCAGATGGTTTAGACTGATACTTGTTTGTAATTAAGGACACATTGTTGTCCGACGTTTTAGACTGATACTTGTTTGTAATTAAGGACATACTGTTGTCAACATGTTTGGTATAATACTTATTTGTAAGTAAGGACAGATTGATGTCACAAGGTTTAGAGTGACACTTATTCGTAATTAAAGAATTACTGTCATAAGGTTTAAAGTGATCATCGTTAGTAATTAAATTAAAATAATTTATATAATTATATAATTTTTAAGGTCAGATTGTTGTGACAGGTTTAGATTGATACTTGTTTGTGATTAAGGACATATGGTTGTCAACATGTTCAGAATAATACTTGTTTGTAAACAAGGACAGATTGTTGTCACAAGGTTTAGAGTGACACTTGTTCGTAATTAAGGAATTGCTCTCAGAAGGTTTAAAATGATCATTGTTAGTAATTAAGGTCAGATTGTTGTCACAGGTTTAGACTGATACTTGTTTGTAATTAAGGACAGACTGTTGCCACAGGATTTAGAGTGATATTTGCAATTAAGGACAGATTATTGTCATAACGTTTACATTGATTTTTGTTTGTAATAAAAGACAGTCTTGTCACAAGATTTAGATTGATACTTGTTTGTGGTTACGGAATTGTTGTCACAATGCTTAGAGTAATATTTGTTTTTAAGTAAGGACAGGATGTGTCCGGAAGTTTAAAGTGATACTCGTTTGTAATTGAAGACAGACTGTATCACAGTGGTATTTGCCAGGGGTCAAGGAAAAATACTAGCATGAAGTCCGTTACCCACCTTTCCACTAAAACCAGCACAGAATTTTGTCATCTGGAAAGTCCACTCAGTAGCACCACCATAGACTTTAAGTTTCTTCATGTGCCCTTCCTTCCTCACGTGAAGTGAGAAATAAAACATCATCCTGCACAATGCCCACATGGCGACCTGGTTAGTACAATGGACTACTGACTGGGGCTCATGGTTTCAAACCCCTATCGGTCCAAAACACTACTCCTGGATTTTTGCAGACTGTACTGACTCCTACTCACAGTTGAGCATGCCGTGAGCTCGTTTGAAAGACTGGTACTACGCAATAGAGTCTCATCCATTTTTTCATGTTAATGCTGCACTTCTGTATTAGTGTGTGTTTCTGATTGTTGTACCGCATTACTATATAAACATTGAATGTTTATGCTCTAACATATATGTTGACGAAAGAAAAGAGGAAATAGACAGGTAAGTAAATAAGTCAGTAAGTCAGTAAGTAAGTCAGTAAGTAAGTAAGTAGGTAGTAGGTAGGTAGGTAAGTAAGTAAGTAAATAAGTAAATGAAAGATAAGTAAGTCAGTAAGTAAACAAATAAATAAAAAGTAAAAGAGTATGTAGGTGAATAAGTAAGAAATGAGAAATAACAAATAATAGTAAATACATGCATATAGACACACACCCGCGCACAGGCACATACACATACATACATCCTTACATATACACTCATATCAACACAGCATGATGGCGGACAATAACAACAACTACAACAACAACAACACCAACAACAACAGCAACGAGGAAACACACATATACAAGTGCTCACATAAACACCAACCAATCCATGCAACGGATGGTAAAACAAAGCAAACGGTAGACACCTATAATGACAACCTACAAACATATAGAAAACAATCAACAAATAGACCACAAGCACACACACAGACGGTTTGACAAACTTGCCCATTCTCCAATTGTCTTTACGCTTTCTTCACTTTTCATTTATCTCTGTTTCAGGAAAAGCCCAAACCTCTTCCATTCCACGCTGTAAGAGTCTGTGCAGTGTATTACTTTTCAGATGATACCAATATCAGTCTGATTAATGATAGCTCTTGTATATCGTTTCATAGCACTTTTTCGGCCACTTCTTCTATCTGTTCCTTTTTGGGAAAGACGTTCAATGGTATGATGACTCACATTTTGTCCGCGAAGGTACGATTTTAAGTGTCTAAGGACCTCAGACTTTCCCAGATAGAGAACTTTTGTTGTAGTGGCATTGCCTGCAAATTTATCAGCACGTTCATTTCTGTTAACACCAGCGCGTCCGGGGCCGTAGATCCACGTGAGATTTTTTTAGGTCGATGCCGCTTATTGCTTTGTGCTATTCTGGGGTTCCTGCTCCATTTTGCACTTTTTGAAGTAGATTCATCGCGGCAGAGAAGATGACGGCTGGACTTTCTTTCATTTCATCATTCAGCGAAGTTAACTATCGGAGTGCATGTGTAACTGCCTCAATTTCCATTGTTAGACTGGAGGTTGTGATATCATATGTAGAGTTTTGTTCATGTATGGTGTTTCCATTCTGTTTGACATTGAAGCCCCATCCAGATTTGTTGTTGGTGACGAGCCATCGGTGTATATTATTATTACATCTTTGAGGTTATAACTTAGTTGCTCCATGAGTAGTTGAATTTCTGTATCTGCTTTCCGTCCTGGACATTCGTGACAGTGTCTCCCTAGATTTTTGGGTATGATTGTTTTGTATAGATATTTGAAATGGTGTGGATGTTTTTCCCATACCTTTGTCCTTTTGAGTTCTGTCAGTTGACACACATGCTGAATAGTCTTCTGCCTGTCCCATTCATGATTTTCTACGTTGGAGTCTGTTGCCTTTTGCTGCTCCGACTGTCTGGTGTTGTGTTTTTTCTGGGTTTTCCAGTGACCTGTTTCTGGGTTTTCCAGTGACCTGAAATATGCCTATTTTCTATTTTGTGTCTCGACTGTAGTGAAAGAAGTTTAAGCAGATATCGCATAGTATTCTTGGGTGTGTGTTTTATGGTTCCGAGGATCACTCTCATTGCTTCGCTTTTTATTCTTTCTAGTTTTAGCAGGTTTGTCTGTGACAAAACAGTGAAGCCCAGTCGCTAATCGACGACACTCAGTATTACAGCTAGGTTTAGCTGAAAGAGATGACGTTGTTCAATGCATTTAACACAGCGCACAATATATCACCACGTCTCCCTTCGGCACCATCGACAGCAGAAATGATAGTTTTTACTACCTTCTTCATCAGCAACACTCTTTCACTCGATGTTGAACTCGACTGACGGCACGGGAAGGCAAACACCATCATGGTCAGACTGACAAAGAGGGTTGGGGAAAACAAAGCGCTGACAGAACAGACCAAGACTTTTCAGCACCTTACTGCGTGGAAACCAAATCTGGACAACCTGCGTGAGGCAAGAAGTGGGGTCAACTCGTTCCCTATGTGGTGCCTACATTGCATCCTTTGACTCAGATGTCAGGACTGCATCCTATACCAAGACGTTCTGGAGCGCTCCAAGGTCCTAAGCAAGGTCCTGAGCCAAAGCCGCCTACGATGGTTGGGGCATATATGTCGCATGGACAATGGGAGGCTGTCAAACGAATCCTGTATGGACAGTTAGTCCAAGGCACCGAAAGAGTTGGCCCCCTCTGTCTACAAAGGGGACAGACCAGAGGAAGCGTGCTGGAGCAACTCGTGCAACCCAGGCCTCCCAGTCCATCTGCACCAACTGCAACAGCAACCCTACAACACAGGCCTCCCAGTCCATCTGCACCAACTGCAACAGCAATCCATACAACCCAGGCCTCCCAGTCCATCTGCACCAACTGCAACAGCAATCCCTACAACCCAGGCCTCCAAGTCCATCTGCACCAACTGCAACAGGGACTACCACTCACAAATCGGTCTGCACAATTGTAGCAGATGGTGCCAGGACCTTACCAACAGATAACATTCCAGAGGTTAATAGGCAAGGGAGCATCGAGGTCACAGAGGATGCCATTTTCAGAATTTGAAACTGAAAATATCTTGACTTGTTTTCAGTGCTTAGTGTGGGTCTTCATGTGAGAGAAGAGATTAATCCTGGAGGCACATGGTCTTCTGCTGGGACTGCATGGGAAGGTGTCCTGCAGTCCTGGCTTATGCTACCTCCGATCACTCTGCCATTGACAAGCAGCTGTTCTGCTTTGTTTAAAGATGACTGTGCCATGTGTGCACTGCTATCGTCAATACGTTCTATTGCAGGCAATGTCTCCCTGGTTAGTTATGTTCATACCGCAGCTGATGAGATTGGCTTTCAAAATATCTGTGTCTCGCTTCAGTGGTCTTTCCTGGTCATAGTGTCCTTGCTTCAGCTCTCCATACAGAAGTATCTTTGTGGTTGTCTTCCATACAGACAACGTGTCCTGTGTAACAAAGCTGGCGTTTGAGGATTACAAACTCTATAAAGGGATAATCAAGTGGTCTTCCCTGGTCATGGCATCCTTGCTTCAGTTCTCCACACAGGAGTATCTTTGGGATGTGGTAGTCTTCCATAGACATATTAGGAGATGGCATGAAGAAAGAGAAACCCAACAGTTTTATTCATAAATGGAACAGATCATGTAAAAAATCACTATACATCCACCCCTTACACAAGCAGTACCTTCTGGTACTTTGCAGATAGCTACAAACAGAAACGCAATTCATCGTATGAATTCATTGCACGATTAGTTCAAAGTAATGAAAAGTTAACAAGAAACACAACGAGGGTGTGGATGCCCGCCACCCTCCGGAAAATCACGTCCCAAGTTCCCGACGCCACTCGACAGTCATTTCACCAAGCACAGATGGGCTGTCCATGCGTTGCATGATCCATTCAGACCCAGTCATCAGCTACCGTGTTTACACTTTGAATGGCAAGGTGGGGAGATAGCCACACAACGCGCACCAACCATGTTCAGCCCAGCCTCCGGATCAAGAGAGAATAAAAGACCACCTTCTCACCCCACTCCTGTCATCACTCCCTAGGGCAGCCCACCCTGCCACCAGCACAGAAGATTAAAACAGAAGAATCAAATGATTTAGAAATATCTCAAACTGATAACTTGAAAAAGTTCAATCATCATACAGTGTCAATGAATGATGTGATTGCTGAGCCAGTACATACGAAATAAGCATGACTTACCTGACAGATTCTTGGCAGGATATCATCACCTGGACTGCCCTTCACTGGACATCAGAAAGAAGACAGAAAGATCCAGGAACATCTGGTGACGAATAGTCGAAGGAGAACTGTAGGCCCTGTGACACATGTGGGTTATCAAAACATTTGAGCAACGCTCTCAATGACTCAACTGTGTGGTTCCAGTCTTCCTATTGAGCCCACAGCACACTCAGCTCTAGGTAAAAGCCCGTTGGGGGCCGAAAATCCCACAATCATTTTGATAGCACTGATGAGGATTCGAATCCACACCTTTCCAATCAGTAATCTGTTGTCCTAACCACTACAACAAAGCAACTGGTTTGGCAGACAGTGTTGCTGCCCTACATGGTAGAATCATATCAGGCAGACAGTGTTACTGCCCTACATGGTAGAATCATATCAGGCAGACAGTGTTGCTGCCCTACATGGTAGAATCATACAGACAGACAGTGTTGCTGTCCTAAATGGTAGACTCATATCAGGCAGACAGTGTTGCTGCCCTACATGGTAGAATCATATCAGGCAGACAGTGTTAATGCCCTACATGGTAGACTCATATCAGGCAGACAGTGTTGCTGCCCTACATGGTAGACTTATATCAGGCAGACAGTGTTGCTGTCCTACATGGTAGAATCATATCAGGCACACAGTGTTGCTGCCCCACATGGTAGAATCATATCAGGCACACAGTGTTGCTGTCCTACATGGTAGAATCATATCAGGCAGACAGTGTTGCTGCCCTATATGGTAGAATCATATCAGGCACACAGTGTTGCTGCCCCACATGGTAGAATCATATCAGGCACACAGTGTTGCTGCCCCACATGGTAGAATCATATCAGGCACACAGTGTTGCTGTCCTACATGGTAGAATCATACAGACAAACAGTGTTGCTGCCCTACATGGTAGAATCATATCAGGCACACAGTGTTGCTGCCCTACATGGTAGAATCATATCAGGCACACAGTGTTGCTGCCCCACATGGTAGAATCATATCAGGCACACAGTGTTGCTGCCCTACATGGTAGACTCATATCAGGCAGACAGTGTTGCTGCCCTACATGGTAGAATCATACAGACAGACAGTGTTGCTGTCCTACATGGTAGTATCATATCAGGCAGACAGTGTTGCTGCCCTACATGGTAGAATCATATCAGGCAGACAGTGTTACTGCCCTACATGGTAGAATCATATCAGGCAGACAGTGTTGCTGTCCTACATGGTAGAATCATATCAGGCACACAGTGTTGCTGTCCTACATGGTAGAATTATATCAGACAGACAGTGTTGCTGTCCTACATGGTAGAATCATATCAGACAGACAGTGTTGCTGTCCTACATGGTAGAATCATATCAGGCACACAGTGTTGCTGTCCTACATGGTAGAATCATATCAGGCAGTGTTGCTGTCCTACATGGTAGAATCATATCAGGCACACAGTGTTGCTGTCCTACATGGTAGAATCATATCAGACAGACAGTGTTGCTGTCCTACATGGTAGAATCATATCAGGCACACAGTGTTGCTGTCCTACATGGTAGAATCATATCAGACAGTGTTGCTGTCCTACATGGTAGGATCATATCAGGCAGACAGTGTTGCTGCCCTACGTGGTAGAATCTTACAGACAGACAGTGTTGCTGTCCTACATGGTAGAATCATATCAGGCAGACAGTGTTGCTGCCCTACATGGTAGAATCATATCAGACAGACAGTGTTGCTGCCCTACGTGGTAGAATCATACAGACAGACAGTGTTGCTGTCCTACATGGTAGAATCATATCAGGCAGACAGTGTTGCTGCCCTACGTGGTAGAATCATATCAGGCAGACAGTGTTGCTGTCCTACATGGTAGAATCATATCAGACAGACAGTGTTGCTGCCCTACGTGGTAGAATCATACAGACAGATAGTGTTGCTGTCTTACATGGTAGAATCATATCAGGCAGACAGTGTTGCTGTCCTACATGGTAGAATCATACAGACAGACAGTGTTGCTGTCCTACATGATAGAATCATATCAGGCAGACAGTGTTGTGTCCTACATGGTAGAATCATATCAGACAGTGTTGCTGTCCTACATGGTAGAATCATACAGACAGACAGTGTTGCTGCCCTACATGGTAGAATCATATCAGTGAGACAGTGTTGCTGCCCTACGTGGTAGAATCATATCAGGCAGACAGTGTTGCTGCCCTGCATGGTAGAATCATATCAGACAGACAGTGTTGCTGCCCTACATGGTAGAATCATATCAGACAGACAGTGTTGCTGTTCTACATGGTAGAATCATATCAGGCAGACAGTGTTGCTGTTCTACATGGTAGAATCATATCAGGCAGACAGTGTTGCTGCCCTACGTGGTAGAATCATACAGACAGACAGTGTTGCTGTCCTACATGGTAGAATCATATCAGGCAGACAGTGTTGCTGTCCTACATGGCAGAATCATATCAGGCAGACAGTGATGTGCCCTACGTGGTAGAATCATATCAGGCAGACAGTGTTGCTGCCCTACATGGTAGTATCATATCAGACAGACAGTGTTGCTGCCCCACATGGTAGAATCATATCAGGCAGACAGTGTTGCTGTTCTACATGGTAGAATCATATCAGGCAGACAGTGTTGCTGTCCTACATGGTAGAATCATATCAGGCACACAGTGTTGCTGCCCTACGTGGTAGAATCATACAGACAGACAGTGTTGCTGTCCTACATGGTAGAATCATATCAGACAGACAGTGTTGCTGTCCTACATGGTAGAATCATATCAGGCAGACAGTGATGTATCCTTCATGGTAGACTCATATCAGGCAGACAGTGTTGCTGCCCCACATGGTAGAATCATATCAGGCAGACAGTGTTGCTGCCCCACATGGTAGAATCTTACAGACAGACAGTGTTGCTGTCTTACATGGTAGAATCATATCAGGCAGACAGTGTTGCTGCCCCACATGGTAGAATCATATCAGACAGACAGTGTTGCTGCCCCACAAGGTAAAATCATATCAGGCAGACACTGTTGCTGCCCCACATGGTAGAATCATATTAGGCAGACAGTGTTGCTGTCCTACATGGTAACTCATATCAGGCAGACAGTGTTGCTGTCCTACATGGTAGAATCATATCAGACAGACAGTGTTGCTGTCCTACATGGCAGAATCGTATCAGGCAGACAGTGTTGCTGTCCTACATGGTAGAATCATATCAGGCAGACAGTGTTGCTGTCCTACATGGTAGAATCGTATCAGGCAGACAGTGTTGCTGCCCCACATGGTAGAATCATATCAGTGAGACAGTGTTGCTGCCCTACATGGTAGAATCATATCAGGCAGACAGTGTTGCTGTTCTACATGGTAGAATCATATCAGACAGACAGTGTTGCTGTCCTACATGGTAGAATCATATCAGGCACACAGTGTTGCTGCCCTACATGGTAGAATCATATCAGGCAGACAGTGTTGCTGTTCTACATGGTAGAATCATATCAGACAGACAGTGTTGCTGTCCTACATGGTAGAATCATATCAGGCAGACAGTGTTGCTGCCCCACATGGTAGAATCATATCAGGCAGACAGTGTTGCTGTCCTACATGATAGAATCATATCAGACAGACAGTGTTGCTGCCCTACATGGTAGACTCATATCAGGCACACAGTGTTGCTGTCCTACATGGTAGAATCATATCAGACAGACAGTGTTGCTGCCCTACATGGTAGAATCATATCAGACAGACAGTGTTGCTGTTCTACATGGTAGAATCATATCAGGCAGACAGTGTTGCTGTCCTACATGGTAGAATCATATCAGACAGACAGTGTTGCTGTCCTACATGGTAGAATCATACAGACAGTCAGTGTTGCTGCCCCACATGGTAGAATCATATCAGGCACACAGTGTTCCTGCCCTACATGGTAGAATCATATCAGGCAGACAGTGTTGCTGTCCTACATAATAGAATCATATCAGACAGACAGTGTTGCTGTCCTACATGGTAGAATCATATCAGACAGACAGTGTTGCTGTCCTACATGGTAGAATCATATCAGACAGACAGTGTTGCTGTCCTACATAATAGAATCATATCAGACAGACAGTGTTGCTGTCCTACATGGTAGAATCATATCAGACAGTGTTGCTGTCCTACATAATAGAATCATATCAGGCAGAAAGTGTTGCTGTCCTACATGGTAGAATCATATCAGGCAGTGTTGCTGTCCTACATGGTAGAATCATACAGACAGACAGTGTTGCTGCCCTACATGGTAGAATCATATCAGGCAGACAGTCAGTGGGCGCAGTCGTGAAGAGGCTAATTGTCGGACTTCCAATCAGAACATCCTGGTCGCCCAGACACCTTCGCCAGGTGGGTAAAAGGTGGAGATTTGTCCCAGCTCATCTCCCAGGTCAACAGGTGTGCAGATCTGCCAGTGAGTAAAACCCTATGTGTGTATACGCACACAACGCATGAAAAACATCAAACATGCACGTTAAAGCTCCTGTAAGTCATGTCAATGGCTGACTTACGGAAACATGAAAACACCCAGCATGAACTCCCAATAAAGACGCAGATTGTGCAGCAACATAGTGGAGTGTGGTCAGCTTGCCAACAGCTTGAGTTCTCACCGCTCCTTATAAAAGTCTAGCTATGTGTAATGCTCAGTGAGTTTGAGTTAAACAATAGCGCCAAAAAAGAATGATTTTTATGCAAATAAGCAAACGGGCACGCGAGCACACACACACGCAAGCAAGCAAATAGGCAAGCAAGCAAGGAAACAAGCAAACAAGTAAATAAATAAGTAAGTAAATAGATAAGGACGTAAGTAAGGACGTAAGTAAGTGAGCAAGTAAGTAAGTACATGTAAGTAAGTAAGTAAGTAAGTAAGTAAGTAAGTAAGTTTGTTATTCTTATTGTTTAAAGCTTAGCCAACTACATAAAGCCATATCAAGGACTATCACGTTTTCAGAAGGTACACAATACCTCGCTGAAAAAAACCCAAA
>CM060306.1:114625703-114660703 GCA_030674185.1 Monoplex corrugatus | reverse complement strand
GGACAGAGCAGAGCCCAATCCTGCTGGCACAGTAGACAATGCCATGGTATGCATTCATTCATCCAGCAGGGAAGGGTGCATTATTGTGTTTGATTACAGAAATAGAGAGTTCATATTTAATACCGCATCTTTGTGTGGATTTAATTCTCAGTGCATCAAATACAACATATATGTTTGTGATATATAGAAAGAAGTGCTGAAAAGAAACACGAAATGGTCTGTTTAGACGGTAGTCCACTTACAGTACTGCTGTTCACTTCATACGTGACTATCCTGCCCGCTGATGCTACACATTGACTGCTGCTGCTGAAATTGGCAAAATCTCAATTTTCATTTCACGTAGCTGACACTTTGTTTTCCTGGGACATAATGATTGTGGATAGAAACCAGAAAAACACAAAAATAGAATCAGAACGAGTATTTAATACAACAAGACAAGACAGGCGTAAATTTTCGGCCAACTGGCCTTTGTCAAGCATAACCAGATACAAAAACTATGTGAAAAAGACTTAAACTTCCCTGCTGCTTCGTCCAGTTGGAAAAAGGCGTGGATAGAGTTTTTTTGAATATAAGGTAGTTCGTCTTTAATATTGAGAGAAGTCACAGTTTGTTCCACGTAGCTCCTGAGGATGTCAAGGGTGCAGAATATGATTTTGGGAATATGTTTTTTTTCTGAGATAACTTTGTTTTTAAGACTGCAGAAAGGTGAGGCAGGAATATGCTTCTCTTGTTTTGGCCCAATGACAGGGAACTCCCTCCCAGTATCTTTAAGATAAAGTACTTGTCTGGTTACTTTTAAAAAGCACGTCAAAACATATTTTTAAAAAATACCTTCAAAAACTATAGAGTAATATTTGTGGCTTTTCTAGATGCAGTGGTACAGCTTACACACACACCACACACACACACACACACACACACACACACACACACCACACACACACACACACACACACACACACACACACACACACACACTCTCTCTCTCTCTCTCCTCTCTGTGCACGTGTGGGAGTGTGTGTGCGAGTGTGTGTTTGTGTGTGTGTGTGTGTGTGTGTGTGCGCGCGCGGTCGTGGGTGTGTGTGTGTGTTGTGTGTGTGTGTGTTGTGTGTGTGTGTGAGATAGAGAGAGGGTGTGAATAGGGGCGACTATATGTTTGTGTGTACATTCAAACCCCACGTGATTTTATGCCATATTTTAAAGGAAGTGAGATGAATTCTCTAATGTAGATGAGATCATACGATTTTATTGTCATTTTACCCTGAGGAACGCCAAGGGCCGAAATATAGGAGAAAATACTCAATGCCCTTGTTGATTGGTCTTGGAAAATATGAAGTGTATATATTATATATATATATATATATATAATATATGCTGCTTTGAATTATTGGTGTATATATGCATCCCATGTCTTTGTAATGTATGATGATGTAGTGACATGGTAATGTTTATGCTGCATTGATGTAATGGTGTATGTATCCAATTGTTGTACTGGATTAATGCATTAAATCACATTGTTTATGCTGTTTCTAAAGTGCAATGAGCAATCTCTGTTATGTACATTTGCACTATATAAGTAGTATCATCATCCTCATCCTCTCCTCATCCTCATCCTCATCCTCCTCATCATCATCATCATGACATATGTTTTATTTGTATTATTATCATTATCAGTATCATTATTATTATTATTTATATTTTATTTTCATCATTATCACTTTCAATATGTTTTCGACTAGAATGCAGAATGGAGTTGCAGGAAAATATTTCTGACTATTTTTTGTAAAGCGTGCAGAAGAGTGTGATGAAACAGCCCCAGGGCAAATGAAATGAAAGTCAGCAACGAAAAATGCAAAGTCATGGTCAACAGAATTACAGAATAGATTGAAACTTGAAAAAGTCGATAGTTTCAAGTATCTAAATGTTTACCTTGTTATGGTTTCAGTGATCTAGAAATACTGTCCAAGATACAACGAGATGAAGAAATTCTGCATCCTTATTTCAACAGTAATGGCAGCAATAGCTAGACTAAACAAAGACTGCAGTAACGCTACGATCAGAATGCATGAAATCATTGAATGTGTGTATCTTCCTCTATGGGTATGAACGTTGGACCATGCTTACTCCTTCACAGAATATTGAAATATTTGAGACTATGTTCACGAAAAAAAGCTGCCCAGGAAACCCTACCTTGAGCACAGAAGTATGTGTCAAACGAGATCAGCATCCTGACATGTTCACAGGAATGACACTCAGCAACTAAAGAAACACAAACTTGCTTGGTTTTATCATGCCATCCGTAATGACACACTGTCCAAGACCATCTTGCAGCGTACTCAAAAAGGAAGCCATTGGTGAAGTTGACAGAGGAAAGACAGATCGTCAGGCATCAAAGATTGTACCAACCTTAGCATGTCTGGCCTGCTAATTGTTGCACCACCTAGACAGAGATGGTAGAAGTCAGTCCTCTGTTGCATTCACTTATTTCCTGCAACGACCACGTGGTTGCGGATTATGAGCGTAGCACGTGATGATAGTATGATAAATGCAAACATCAAAGACTGGACCAACGCCAGTATGCCTGAACTGCTTGTTGTGCAGCTCAGAGAAACAGAGAAGATTCGTGTGTCTGATGTTGTAACCATCAGTTCCTTCTCCCCCTATGCCAGCCCCCATATGTTTCTTGTTAACTTTGACTTTCAGCTTAGCTGCTGGTTTCATCATGTCTGTCCACTTTTGCGATCGTACGAACACCCCATGTTTCTCTCTTGGTCCTGTAGCTGGGCAGGACTTGGCTGGATCGCGCTGTGTGGACATGTCCTGGGGTTTGTCATCTCCCCATCTTGCCATTCAGCTTGTAAACAAGGTAACTGATGACCTGGTCCAAATGGATCATGCAGCTCATCGACAGTGCGCTGTCCTTGGCGAGGTGGCTACCCTTGGCGTCCAGAGCTGGGAGATGGTTGTCCAATCTGTGGTGAGGCAATGACGTTCTGGGTTCCATCCAGCACCCTCAGGTGTTGCTTGTTAACATAATGCTACCTCATTTCCAAGCAATACTGATGGACAGGCTTTTTGAATAGCTTTTGGGAGCTATGTATTACTGAAGAGGCCACACTCACTCAGCTGACCAGATGGTAGTGGAGTCTGTACCACCTCACTCTCCTATTACCCAGCTCAGCATAACGGGCTACATTTTCCTTTTTGACAACTGACTGATTCCCTTTGTCCACTGTTGTAGGGTTCTTCTTTTTAACCCATTACTTGGCTTGAAAAACAGTAGTCCAGGTTATCTATGAAAGAACGTTTTCTTATCAAATTGGAATTAGAGCTACTCCAAAAGTCTTGTCAGTTAGACTACTATTTCTGAACTTTTTTTTTATTCATACTTTTGATTTGTATTGAGATAAAATATGGGTTTGTGCTATTAATGTACGCGACATTATAATGACGCAATATATACTTTCATTGAATGACGTCATTTACACTGTGACGCACATAACTCTGCGTGAGACACATGTATCTTAGCATACAGCAGTCAGATGCTATGTCTTCACAACGTTCAAATTTGAAGGCAGTCCAAAATTCATGTTGATTTGACAGTTGTGTATTGAGACAAGTGTGTGTCATGTAGGCCAATTTGCCGCTGGATTGGTAATTTGGAAATTTCAAAACGAGGAAAAACCAACCTGAAAGACTTGAACAGCTGTGGACATGCAAATGAGGTATAAACAAGCAATGTGTTTAGCTTGTAAACAGAGCTGTTGAAGAGGATCTCCATATATCAGTTCGCAAAATAAGTGAAACCTATGGTATTTGATATGACACAGTACAACGCATCACGTGTATGGTCATAAGATGAGGAAAGTGACCACCTGATGGATATCTCGTATCTCTGACGAAGAAGCAGAAAAGAAAACCTCAGAGTGTTCAGAGTTCTAAATGATTGATTGAAATGTTTGAGCGAGAGGGCCCCAAAGGTTTATTTTACGTGATCACAGGTGACAAAACATGATCACCTTCTACAGCTTCCTAAACAAATGAAACTAATAGATGTGGTTGGGCGCTAATGACAAAAAATACAAGTTGTGCTGAAATCTGGTTTTCAAAACTGGAAGACACTTTTCTCCATTTTCTTTAGTTTCCAAGGCTCTGCCTCAAAAGTGTAGTCGTACTGCTAGAAAGTATGCGGAAATTGTTTTATACAAAATTGTACAATGCATCCACGTGCAGCGTCCAAATGTGAATACCAGCAAACTGCTGTTTCTATATGACAACGCACGTAGATTACTGTGACCTATCTACAAAAGCAGTCCTTACAAGTTCTGCCTCACCCACCCTGCGATCCTGACTCAGCCCAATGTGATTTCTGATTGTTTTCACTTCTGAAACAAAACATGGCTGACAAGAAGTTATCAATACTCCAGGACTTGAGAAAAGTAGTGAAGTCATAGCTTGCTACCATATTTCAATCAGACCTTCGAAAAGCATTTGACTCTGGCTGTGGAGGCCAAAACCCTGTGTAGAGGGAGAATGAGATTACTTTGAAAATTAATGGAAATCTTAAGTGTGTTGGGCTTTCCGTTTTGTTTTCTTGGGTAAGTGATCTGATTTTTGGATCAGCCCTCATATATGTGACATCGTGTGGGATTCTGTTAGCTTTGTTTCGTCCTTTCCGTCTATCAAAAGCGTGACAAAGTTGAAAAAGAAATCCTTGCAATAACCTGCCAAGAACAAACTATTTTCTTAGTCTTAGGCCTTGAGGCATTCTTGATCTTGTAAACATTGTCATCAGGAACATGTTTGGCTTTGTCCCACAGTTGAAAGGTCGATAAATTCCATGTTGTCTGTCCAAAAGATGCATGTCATGGCCCTACAGTCTGGTGGCTTTCGTGAGGCGCCCAAACGTAGGATATCCACTCAGAGGTCCTGGGTTTGGTGCACCTAGACGCTTCCATTTGGTGGGTAAATAGTGGAGACTTTTCCAGTCTCTAAGGTTAACTTGTCTGCAGAACTGTCAGCGCCTACACCACTTTCATGGGTATGCTGAATACAAAAATTGCATGTTGAAGATCCTAAGTCAGTGGGTGGCTTACAGAACATGAAAACACTCCGCATGCATGCCCACTAAAGACAGAGTACCCAGACTGCGCAGCAAAATACCACTTGAACAATGAGAGCAAAACAATGTGTGTGCACTCATCTGCAAAAAACCAGAATGCTAAAATAAATATCTGTGAATATGTTCCGCATGCCTGTATTTAATGTGGCTGTATTCTTTACCATACTGAAAGGAATCTTCAAGAATTTATAGGCTGATGTTACAAAGGCTGCCTTCTGGATATCTTCTTCAGCATTTGGTACCTTGCCAGTATCTCTTGTTGAGGTCGATCATGGAGGAGCACTAGTCTGTATTCACGATTCAGATTCTGAAATTGTTCTACAGCTGTTGGCTTGGGTTTAGGATCAAATACCTTCAGTTATATAGCTTACAATAGTCGACACAGATCCCACTGGACCAGTCTTCCTTCTTTACAATCAGTATAGTGAACCATTAAGAGAGATGGACACCTTTGTATTTCCATCATCAGTGTGTCAAAAGTGTCTATCTTTAGCGCCTCTCTCTTGGTAGATGATTAGGCAAGGTTTGGACTGAACTGGAACAGAACAGGTGAGTGTGATGAGGTGTTGGACACGGGCTGTAGTTCTAGGACAGTCACTGAAAGGGTCATGGAACTACTTAACCATTGTCCACACCTCTGATTGTTGCTCTTCAGTTAGTTGTGGTCCACATTTTAGGTCGTCCTTTATCTGCTTTGCTGCAACGTCTCTAGAAGCCAGTCTTCTTCACCAACATTTTGTTTTGTCTGGAGTCCAAACGCTACTGTCGTGTTTTTGGTTCTATCAAATGAACTCCTCTCTGTATATTCTTTAAGCATGTTGGCATGACAAGTCGTCACTTTATCCTTTACTTTTACTTTGTGTTCATTCAACCCACTTACAGCCTCAGTACACTATGATCCCTTTCATTTCATTGGAAGTTTGTTGTGGTTTGTGGGCAGCAACACCAGCACTTTATCGCCTGGATTGAATGCTCGAATTTTTGTTTGAAGGAATGCTTTTCTCGACGTTGGGCCTTTTCTAGCACCTCCATTGTAAATCTGTAAAGTATTTCGAGCTCGTCACGAAGCTCAAAGACGTACTGGTAACCGCTTTCATACAGGCATCTTTGGCTGCTTCGTCCACCACCGCTGTGGAATATGCATGGGTCCTCTGACAGTTCAGCAGTACGGTAACTCAAAAGAAAAGAACTTTGTAGACTCTTGTAGTACCTCTCAGTAATAGAACATTAGTAAAACGGTTATGCCCCTGCCTTGGCTATTCACTGTAAGGTCTCTTCAGCTTGACGTTTGATGTCCCGTCATATTTTCTGCTAGACTGTTGCACAAATGATGGTAGGGTATAGTAGTCAGGTGCCAAGTATCCTGCATGCAGTCTGGTCACTGCTTTCAAGTTGCCAGACACATACTGCGTGCCCAAGTCACTCATGTCTCCTCTGGGATTCAGGATAAGATACATGTACAAAACGCATAAGCTAGGTAGGACCTCAGGTCAGTACTAGCTCATGGGTTTACTTGCAGGCTTAAGGCTTAAGCCATGATTATTTTGGATCTTTTCAATCACATGGCACTAGTGGCGTCAGTGCATACAAAATGTATTTTGAGCATGGAGGCTTCATCTTGAGAAACTGGAACTGAAGCTTAAACTCAGGGATTCAAAGACAGCTAAACATATCCATTAAAGCCTCAGTGATGGTTAAAGAGTCAGTATGTATAATGATTTAAAGTCATCTGATCCAGGAGATGCATTTTTTAGATGATGCAACCTTTACATCTCATAGTTCACAATGTAATCTGCAGAGGTAAGTCAGTTCCCTAGCTCATGTTTTCCAAGAGTCTGGCCTCATCAAAGGTATGAAAAGACGCAAATAATGGAGCAGAATGTCAACAAAATTCTCAACATTAGTATTGGCGATCACATCCTGGCAAGTGGTAAATGAATTTATCTGCCTAGGATCAACAGTCTCCAGCAACCTGTCTCGTAATTGGGGTCTCAACAGGCGGGTTGGGAAAGCTACCACTCATCATCATCATCGCCAAGTGCCCTGCTAGATGGCGTTGGCAATCATGGCCCTCTATATGTATCTAAGCTGCCACCTCCATGGCCAAAATGTCCAGAAGAGAGGGGGAAAATAACAAGTTCACCACAGTTACCAAGACTAACGTGTACAGAGCTGCACATTGAGTAGTCCTACGTTCTGTGACAGGGAGTGCTAGACAACCTAAGTTTGCTGAGAGGACCATCTTAATAGCTTCCGTCTGAGGTGATTGCACCATATCTGGGTATTTCCTGGAAAGATTGTGTACTAAAGAAGAGCATCCTGGACAAGGCCAGCATCATCATTATCATCATCAGCATCAAGTGCCTTGCCACATGGCGTTGGCGATCACGGCCCTCCATATGTTTCTGTCCCTTGTCGCACACACATCTTCCACCCTCTCTGTTCTCAGCCACTCTGCATGTCCGTCCAATATTTTTTCTCTGAGTCTGCCTGATGCTCTTTCCCTCACCTTTCCTGTTGTGACCAGGTGCTCCAATTCCCCTTTCCTCATAAATGGCCTATAAATGTTGCCTGTTTTTTCCTAATTTTCTTTATGAAGGATCCTCTTGTGTCTGTCTCCATCAATACTGTCTCATTTGTTTTCTTTGCTGTCCATGGAATTCTCAACATTCTTGTTAGAAACCACATCTCGACTGCCTCAATCTTGTTCTGGCTTTGCTTGTTGACTGTCCACGCCTCACAACCTTATAACATTATCGGTTCTATATAACATTCAAGAACACTCTTCCTGATGTTATTTGATAGGTATTTGTTGGTAAGAATGCTTTTCATCTTCTTGAATGCTGTTTTGGCTTGGCCGATTCTGCCGGCTATTTCTGATGTGCATCTGCCAGCTTGTCATATTGGCAGATGTGATGCGTCTAGTGTGTCGGCTTCAGCCTGCACCGCTGGCTAGCACTGCTGTGCGAAAAGAAGAGCAGAAGGCGTAAGTCTCTTCCTGTCAGTACATAGCCTCTCCATCAACAAGCCCTACGCTGTGCTTCCTCGTGGCGACAGGCGGTAACTGAGCACCTCACGGACTCAGGCTGAATCTCGTAGGACTCGGAGGTCTGGCCCCCAGACGTGAGGCATGCAGGCTCACCGGCGTGTGGACACGCCCTGGTTCCCACGAACCAGATCCCCAAGCTATGGGTGAATAGCTCCACTGCCTTGTGGACATCTTGTGAGAGAGTAAGGCTAGCGAAGAGACCGTACACAAACCGATGAAAGGCAACGGGAAACCACCATCGCAATTTTTCCCAGGTTATCATGGACAGAAACAAAAAGATCAAAGACAACGACGTAAATAGGTGCTCCTATGGAGCAGCTTCGTCCGGTAGGGACCGTCATGCGGCGCAGGTGACACCAGACCGTCAGCAAGTTACTGCGAACCCTAAACTCAGATTTAAAAACATCAAAGTTGCAACATGGAATATAAGAACACTGTTGCAAAAGGGTAAATTAGTAAATATCAAGACAGAGATGGAAAGACTTAACATTGGTATTTTAGGACTAGGGGAAGTGAGATGGAAGGGGGCAGGCATGATAACATCAGGAGAATACACAAAGATATACTCTGGTGGTAACTCACATGAAAGAGGAGTAGCCATCATGATGGACAAAGACAAATCAAAAGCAGTTAAAGGATACTGGGCTGTTCCGACAGAGTTTTGCTGGTCAAGTTGGGAGGCAAACCATTTGATATCAACATCATTCAGGTGTATGCACCAACATCCGCAAGTACTCAGGAAGACATCGACAACTTCTACGAAGTATTAGAGATGGCCAAAGTCCAATGTAAATCACAAGAAAATACTGTAATAATGGGAGATTTTAATGCGAAAGTGGGACAGGATAGGGTGGAGGATATAGTTGGACCTCATGGCCTTGGTAGGCAAAATGAAAGGGGTGAGAAAGTTGTAGAATGGGCACAGATGAATGAGTTTATAGTAGTTGAGCAACCTAATAGAAGAAAATGGACTTGGTTGAGTCCAGGAGATGATACCAAAAATCAGATTGACTACATCCTGATCAACAAAAGATTTAGAAATTCTTTACTGTCAGCAAAAACACTACCAGGCGCAAACTGCAACAGTGACCACAATCCTGTAGTGGGAAGATTTAGACTGAAATTGAGGAAAAGGAAACAGACCAAAAACAACATCAAATTAAACCTTGGACTCTTAAAGACAGATGAAGTGATACGTAAACATTTAATGTACATGTTCAAAACAAATTCAGTGCTCTGAAAGACGCTGGTGACAGTGAGGAACAATGGACAAAGTTGAGGAATTCGATAAATGAAGCTTGTGAGGAAATCCCTAAGGCAGATAGAAAAGCAAAAAAGAACTGGATGACTAATGAAATTTTGGGCGTGATGGAGGAAAGGAGGAAGGGAAAGAGAAATGCGATCTACAGGAAGATAAA
This sequence comes from Monoplex corrugatus, assembly GCA_030674185.1. Taxonomy (NCBI): domain Eukaryota; kingdom Metazoa; phylum Mollusca; class Gastropoda; order Littorinimorpha; family Ranellidae; genus Monoplex; species Monoplex corrugatus. Next base: position 114,651,114 of record CM060306.1, on the reverse strand, counting down.
CAAGGAGATCAGGAATAGGTGCAATGAAGCTAGGGAAGCTTGGCTGAAAACAAAGTGCAAAGAAATGGAAGACCGACACAAAACGGATCCTCAGTGCATGTACAGACGAATTGAAGAAATTGTCCACAGAAAAAATACATACACATCAACTGGTTGCTTGAAATCGAAAGATGGCACGCTTATCATGGAAAAAGACAAAATATTAGACAGATGGGGAGAGTACATTAAAGACCTTTTTGAGGATGACAGAAACGAAGAACACATTATAAAAAGAACTTTGAGAGACCACCCATAATGAAAGATGAAGTTAGAGCGGCACTGAAAAAGATGAAACCGGGAAAAGCCCCAGAACCAGACAACATTACTACAGAGATGATTGAAGCCCAGGAGGAATTTGGCATAGAAAAAATAACAGTCCTCCTAAATGAAATTTGCGACACTGGAAAAATCCCCAAAGATGTGTCAAAATCGGTTTTCGTTGCACTTCCAAGGACGACGGGGGCTATAGAATGCGAACATCGCACAATCAGTTTGATGAGCCATGTAACAAAAATCCTGTTAAGAATAATCATGATGAGGACAAGGAATAGAATCAAAAGAGAAATAGTCTTTAGTCCATTTATACTAATCCAACATCAGCAAAATCTAGTCAGAGCTGAAGAATTTACACAGGCATGGATTCAATAAGAAATGATCCATCTACATGACACAGACTACTTTCTTCTCCCCAGAACTATTTCACGATAAACCAAAAATACTTGTGACATGCCACTGAATAACATATTCTTCCGAAAGTAATATCAGCACATGATTATAAAATACTAAGGTATGCTGGCGTAATCCACAGAAAATTGTTTTAATGAAACAACTACGCAACTATTTTTCCAGAAACTTAACTAGAATCCACGTCAACTTTTAACATAGCATTATCACACATGCGTACACATTAAAACAGAGTTACCATTTTCTCACAAATTCAACCTATTTCTGCTCGTAAATCAAATAATGTATACCCTTTAAGTGAACCGAACATTGATGCTCACAAAGAAGCAGCATTTCACTTTCCGAACATATTAACCATCTCTTTTACTGATCTCGTACGCGTCTCCGCACATGAATAAAGTGATTTGTACCCTTACAGCAAGCCTAAAATTTGGTGCCTAGCCAACAGCTCCAGTTCACTTCCCAAACACGTTAAACATCCTGGGTTACCAGTTATTTGCACACACAACGCGCACCAACCAGGTCCAATCCAGCTTCAAGACCAAGAGAGAATAGAAGACAATCTGTCTCCCCATTCTGGTCTTCATCTCTCTTTTGGGTAGCCTGACCTGCCACCAGCTTGCATAGTTACCAACTCCTTTCCCCTTACACATAGTCTCGACAGTTAGCAGTCAGAAGTTCCCAACGTTGCCGTACTTCAACCACAGGTGTTGTCTGAACGGCCGCAAAAGTGGACAGGTATGATGCTCCACATACAGCCCATTTTGTTGTTCAGCAAGGTCCGACATGCCCCAAAAGGGATCCCAAGTTTGCGGTCTTTCCAAGCAGCCAGTAAGCCTTTCAGTGTGATCATCAGGCCTGATTCCCTAAAATCAGTGGTCAAGCTACAAGCCAAAGTTAACAAGAAACACCATGAGATTGTGGATGGGACTTGGAGCATCAGTGCCTCGCCACTCTCCAGACAATCACCTCCCAAACTCCCTCGGCCATTCGATAGTCATTTCATTAAGAAAAAGGGGGATGAGGCTGTCCATGCGTTACATGACACATTCAGACCCAGTCATAAGTTACCTTGTTTACAAACTAAATGGCAAGGTGGGGAGACGACAAACTCCGAGACATAGCCACACAACGCAACCAGGTCCAGCCCAGACTCTGGACCAAAAGAGAATGGAAGACCCTCTGTCTACAAGACTATGTCCTATTATGTCAAGACGGTGCGTGTTTTGATCTTTCAGTCTCCCACTCATACATGCATGGACATTCATTAAAACATGCAACAATGTAGGTCAAAACTTACTATCAACCCTTATCTCCACATAGTTAAAATACAATAAATATTTCTGTAGTATATTCCCAGGTCAAATGAAAAGTAGTACACTTTCACAGCCTGTGTTCTCAAGTTCAAATTGTTAATCTTTAGAAATATGAATAGTCTATTTGTAGACTTAGGAGCCTGTTTTGAACACAAAATGAATGATACAAGTCTGAACCATGCCACTCAGTCCCTGGAAACATAAGTTGAATAGACAAACGAGGAAAGTCACTGTGAATCATATCTCGATAATTGTGTTGTGGTCTGGGCAACATCCAGGATTCACAACTGCTGTCCTTTGTCTAGGTGGTGAATTTGTCTTCATGCAGTGTTGATGAAGTGTCAGCATCCAAGAAAACTATTCAAAGCAGTCTGGACAGTTTCTGGCATTCATATAGCCTGAGAAAAATGCAATTAACATCTGTTCACAAAACGAACATATTTTTGTCTGCTTGGTGTTATGTTGTCACAAAAAAGTCTGACTGCTTTCCTTGCATTAATAAGATAACAGGTGTATGACTTCATACAACATTCATAACACTAACAAGACAGTAGGCACATGACCTTATACAATATTTATGACATTGAACTCATTGGGAAGACTGGGACCATACAGTTGAGTCTCATCCATTTTAAAAATGCGTCTTTGAGGATGTTTATCAAATAACTGACCGACACAGCAGGTGTGTGAATCTCGGAGTCTGACTGATATCAGTATATTATCACAACAGGAAGTGTAGAATACAGCTGTCAAGCAGCCTCAGTACGGTGGTAGTAAGAAACTCTTGGGAGAGCTGGACAGCAGAAGGTCCTCAATGGAGAAACCCCTGTCAAGCAAGTGTTTCAGCCCTTAACTCCTGACACTCTAAGGAGGCTGGGCTACATTTAGGTCATGACTCCTGTCACCTCTTTTTTCTATAGAAATATATCTTTTGCCTGGAATAGAACCTGCACGTCGTAGGTAATCAGATTTTTCAGGTAAAGTCACCCTTGTGACAGGTATCTTAAGCACTTAGCCATCGATCACCAGCAGCATATAGGGTAATTTTAAGCCTCATAAGTTCACTTTTGTTTCTTCTGGTCAAGATCTAGCTGGAGATCTTTTCCACTGCTTCTGCATTGCATTTAGTGCTCTAGTCCACTGTCTCCCCAAGTTGATAGCTGCTTCATGAAATCATAGGCTAATGTACATACCAACCCCCTTGCTCAACCTCTATGGCGACGAATTTGGCTTGAAAGCCAGATGTCCTCAGGTTGCTGGCTAGACTGGCATACCTTTCAGTCTTGTAGATATGGACTTCCTCCATTCTACTTTCATATGGTACAGTGAGCTCTATCACAATCACTTGTTTGGATGAATGGGAATGGAGAACTATGTCTAGTCTCATGCAACTCCTACTGATGTTTTCTGGGTGCCTTTTCAATTGGGGAAACCTTCTGAGCACTCCTGGTCGTCCGTTTCATTCAGCAGACCCGCTTCTATGCTCTGGCTATCACATCTTTTTCAGGCCACCTTTTCCTGCCTCCTGCCATGTAGAAAGTTGTCAGAGCTTCTGGTCACCTTCAGCTTCCAACGCCAATTATGTGTGTAATAGCATCACATATTTACCAGCTGCTTAAGTTCTTTTTATATATTGGAGAAATATTACGTTCTTATTTTACTCGTTTCTTGAAGATCAGGCCCGAATTTTACAGCTGTGATGACTGAAATTTGATTTTTTTAATTTTGAGTAATTTTGATCATCTATTATTTTTATATGGTGAGCTAACATATGAATTTAGGATCCTTCAGAATGTTGTCTACATTTGCATCAATTTCTTTTATTCTATTGGTATATGATGAGATAATCAGTCATCAAACCAGTGTATATAACATAGGCATCAACACTGACTTCAGTCTATTAAGTGTCAATGAAGTTTGCCCAGGTGTACAATATATCATGCACTACAATACCATGAACACTTCACTTCTACAAGTCAATGTATCAAAGTGCGAGAACACAATGGTGGATTCCCCAACATACCAGAGAGTGACCTATGGGGTGTGTGATATTTCTACTGTTTACTGTCATTTGCTTATACAGGTACCACAGGGCATGATTGCACGTGCTCATGTTCAGAGATTATCGTACTGGTGTGATAAAGGGGTATGGAAAACTGTACTTAAAACAGTATTTGATAAACAGTTGTATAGTGGTACTGTGGCACGCATTCTTCTACAGAAATGTTCGTTGACTCGCCAACACATCACATGTTTATTTCGCACTATAACATTCCTCCTGTGAAAATTACATTTGAAGCAGCCCGGGAGCACAATCTGGTTGTAGTGCAACAATCTGCCCATTCTGGATACATCACATTACCGCGTCTGTCCAAACAAGTTATCCCGATATGGGCTGAACTAAAAGCCTGCCATTTATGTGTCATCATGATCAGTTTTCAGAACATAGAAGACAAGTGGTGTGTTGACACAGAATTAATATACAGACAGTCAAATACAAGTGATGAAAAAGTGGCAGAGATGTGCGTCTCTTATGAAACACAAGCACGTCTCTTTTCAGCATCATATATCCAACTTAGAATTCCACGAACGTCGTTGCGGGTATTCACATTCAGAATGTTTTTTTCTTATCATGTTGAAACTGATCAGCCACAAATGTTACGAAATGGTTTCTTCAACTGTTCTGTTGAACAGTGGGCAAGTTTTCAGCACCACCTGAACTGTAACCTGAAGATAGAATGTGAAGATGGACAAGATGAAACAGAACTCTGTCCCTTTAGCAGTCCCGAATGTCAAGGTTTAGTGGCTTCATACAATAAATGTTTTAAGTATATCAGACTAAATGTAACTTTACCTCATAGAAAAATAGAGCATGTGTGTCTGAAAATGGGTGGAATATTAGCTTCTATCAAAACCATGCATGAACAAAACGACTTTATACATATGTTTAAATACTTTGAATTTTTCAATGTCTGGGTAGGTTATGTATCAGGCTGGAAATTAGTACCTCTTATGTACAGCATGTTTCGTAAATGGTCTGATAAAACATTGATCTATAACTTGAATCACTTCATATTACAAGAACCGTACGTGACTTCCAAAACCTTAATGTCTGAAGACATTATGATAATGACTTTCGACAGCCCCACACAGTTACAAGACATACGTGTGAAACAACTTGTCTGTGAAACAAAAGCACAACCAGGAAATGTTGGTGGTGTGGAAAACATTGAATTCTCTGATAGAGTTTCACGTGTCTTCATGTCCTCACTAACACGACAGAGCTTGTTCTACTGTGCAGATGGTCACGTGACACACTCATTTTTACCATGTGATCTCAGCTCGTACTGTGGACAGATGGTGTGTTCCCATGTCTGCATGCTTTTGGACACGAGGTCAAAGAACAACAAAGTCTTTCTTCAGGGAAAAGGCACATTACATATTATTGACATGTTTACATGTGATGATGACGAAACAACAGTGCCTTATACAGTAATATGTAACTTGATAGAGGACTGTCCTGATGACAGTGATGAGACGTTTTGCATACATCCTTCATGTAATGGCTTTCTCTGTTCTGGTGGCCAGTGTGTGGCTTACAGTCAACACTGCAATGGATATTCAGATTGTCTCGACGACACTGATGAAGCCATTTGTGACGAGGATCATTACAACCACAGAGAACCAGACAGCAAACAACAGCTTCTCATCAACCTGGATGGTACAGGGTACTTTACCCAGCAAGTGATGAAGGATGAGGAGTCGTGTCCTGACACTCATTACCGTTGTACAGCTGATTTGACATATTGTCTACCCATCTACACTCGATGTAACAGATTTTATGATTGCATTTATGGTGAAGATGAACAAGACTGTGATGTAATAACGTGTCCTGGTTTCTATCTGTGTTTAGCTTCCAAAGTTTGTGTGCATGGAAATCATCTGTGTGATGGCTGGAGTCAGTGCCCACATCGTGATGATGAAAGGATGTGTGACACGACCTGTCCTAAAGATTGTCTGTGCCAAGGTCACTCGTTTTTGTGTAGTACACATTTCTCTGCTAGACACTTTTCTCAGCTTGGCTCTTTAGACGCCAGGGGTTCAGGAATGGTCATGACTGATTTCAGTGCCAATCCATATCTTATCCATCTGAGTTTGTCATATTGTTCCTTAATTGATGTACCTTACGTGAAGCTGTTCAACTTACAGTTCATTGATCTGTCCAGTAACTTAATGAGAACAATTGACATGAATGTCTTTCTAGAATTACCAAATTTGAGGATAATAGATTTATCAAATAACCCTCTGGTGTTATTGACAAGCAAATCTTTTAGCGTGTATTATGCACTGAGGAAAATAGACCTATCAAAGACATGTCTAGAAACGTTTAATGACGAATTGTTCATGTACTTACCACACTTAGAAACTTTGAACTTGTCTTTCTCTGCCATCACAGCCTTCCGATCTGGAGGCTTTCAAAACACACCCAGACTGCATGAAGTGGACATAAGAGGCAACCCAGTCAAACGCGTTCATTTCAACTTATTTTCAAACTTAAACTTTTTAAATTCAGTTCTGTCATCAAATTTTAGATTATGCTGTAAAAGTTTATTTCCTAAAACTTCAAAGGAAATTAAGTGTTTGACACCACAGCCTGTGTTTTCTTCATGTACAAAATTATTATCCACAGATCTCTACAGACTCTTCTTTTGGCTAGTTAGCATACTGACCATTTTAGGAAATGTGGGTTGGCTCCTGACTTCATTTGATACAAAGAGAATATTTATTGATAAGTTTGGCACCTTTCTTATTCATTATCAGTTTGCTAATATCTGTATGGGAATCTCCACAGGCACAGTTACTATAGGAAACGAACTGTTTTATGAAAATTATGTATATTTTGAAATAGAATGGACCAACAGTGTTATTTGTAAACTGATAGCTTTTCTCACGCTGCTGTCCACTGAGATGTCAGTATTGGTAGTCTGGTTTATCACACTGGATCACGTCATCATCTTTTGCTTCCCTGTAATCAGTTTCAGTAAACATACAACACCTGCAACATGTGTAGTAGCCTGGGTTGTTGGAATTATCTTATCATCCAAACTTCTTTTCTCTGAGCTGCCACATTGGAGTCTTGATGGCCAGTCTGTCCTATGTCACGTAGCGTTATTTGATTGTTTAATTTGTAATAATCGACAGAGTATTGACTCTGTGGTTATTGTGGTGTTTAATTTTTTCTTGTCTTTCTTCCTTGTAACTGGTCAAATTATTATCTTCTGCCGAATACCAAAATACCAAATTACTACTGATACCAAGCAGAGATCACTTTATTCTTCAGCCTGTTTAATACACAAAATAGCTGTCACCTGTGCTTTGTGCTGGTTCACATTTGCTGGAATCATGGTTATGGTATTACATGGTATTATACCAGAAAATGTGTTTGTGGCTGTGGTTGTCTTTATGTTACCCCATCATTCTACACTCAGTCCATTGTTTTACTTACATACAACTAGAACGCAACAACAACAGAAAGACCAAGAAGAAAGAATAATACAAATATTAAAATCACGACTTTCGTGATTCATCAGACCACAGATGTAATCAAAAACCCGGATGCAAATGTTCAAATTAGGTATCGATTTGTGTTGTTACAACTGCTACATAAGTATATTCTAATAAACATGTGATTTCATTTGGGTGAATCTGATTGTTTTTCGTAGAATAAATTCTCTCTCTTTGTGCAACACAACACACGCTGAAAATGTCGGTGTGGTAGCGATAAGAAAACAATGATAATTATGATGGTTATGATGTGAGTCAGCTTGTTGTTTGGAGTAATCTTTTGTGTGTATGAATGTGTGTGTGTATGTGTGTGTGTGTGTGTGTGTGTGTGTGTGTGTTTGTGTGTTTGTGTGTGTGTGTGTGTGTGTGTGTGTGTGTGTGTGTGTGTGTGTGTGTGTGTGTGTGCGTGCGTGTGTGTGTTTTTCTCAGACATCGTCATGTGTTTTTGCTTGTTTTAAAGATAATAATGATGGGAAGAATGAATCGTACCTGTTCTACACAATGACATCAGAGTCTTCAGGTTATATTGCCAATAACATCAATATAAGTGCAAATGTCCGAGCACACCACCACATCAGTTTACCTGTTACCACCGGTAATATCATCATGATTAGTGCTGAAATTTTTAAAAGCTTAATTATCATGGTAGTTTGTTTTGACGCTGATGGACATCATCTCTTAATGCATTTAAGTAAAGGAATGGGGTTTTATGAAGTCCAAGTGTTCAAGGCCACAATGTTGACCATCGAAATTGGCTTACCAGCATTCAACTGCAAATATACTGAAAAATGCTTCCAAGTTTTCTTTTCTTTTCATCCTGAAACCAAACCACCTCAAAAACTAACCAACGGTCAGTTTAATTGTTCTGTTGATTACTCTTCCAGCTTTCAGCACCACCTAGACTGTAACCTAAGGATAGAATGTGAAAATGAACAGGATGAAACAGAACACTGTCCCTTCAGCAGTCCTGAGTGTCAGGGTGGGATTCCATTATGTGGTCATTGTTACAAAGTCGTCAGCAGTCGACTCCTCCACATGTTTGACAAATCTGAAACAAGTACGGACAGAAGAGCAAGGGAGTATTGTAGATCTGTAGGCGGCACATTGGGCATACCGAAATGTTACATTGACTGGCCTACAGCCGTCAGACGATTGACCAAACGATATTGGATTTTGACAGAAATGTTTCAGTTGGTTTGTACATCGGTGATATGTCTTACCCTAATATGTATAGGCACAATATTATTGACCAGGACAGAACTGTCCTTTATCATTCTGTCATTTAACAAGGGAGTTGCCATTCAAGGTGCAAACAAAAGCATGTATCATACAAAGAGACCAGTATTTTCCTTACGGGATTGTCGAGAGAACTTACTAATAAGGTATGGGGCTGTGTGTGAGTTCATGGGGAAGAGAGAAGTGAAGCATTATGATTCAATAGCAATATCACTGACCAGCGCACAGGTATCGTTGTACACAGAACAATCTCTGACGATGTGTCCTGGTAGTCATATGACGCACGCCTTTCTTCTGAGTGGGGCTGACCCATTCAACGTGTGTGGTGAAGGGTACAGGTTTCCCTGTACGTTTGCATGGAATTCGTCATACAAGTATGACATTGACTCTAAAGACAAGCACGCCACTTTAATCCAGACATTTACATGTCATGATGGGGTCACTACGTTATCATACACCCTAGTATGTGATTTTATACCTGATTGTCAGGATAATAGTGATGAGTCATTCTGTAAACATCCTCCTTGTGTCAACACATTCACTTGTGCCAATGGTCAGTGTGTGTCCTATGATCACGTATGTGACCAACTGTCTCAATGTCCAGATGAATCAGATGAAAAGAACTGCGTTGATTCTATAGGTAATAAATGGCCACAATCTTTTCCATCTCCTGCTCTCATCAATTTTGATGGCAACTACAATTTTACATCAACACCAATGAACATGAATGAGACATGTCCTGACACTCACTATCGCTGTCCTGGGAAGTTCAATGACTGTCTGCCTGTCTACACTCGATGTAATGGAATGTACGACTGTATTGGCCATGAGGATGAAGCAGGTTGTGAGGATGTTGTGTGCCCTGGTTCTTTCGATGCAGATCTTCTACAATATGTGTCAATGGCGACTACCTGTGTGATGGCTGGCCTCACTGCCCAATGCATGATGATGAATTAGCATGTAGTATATCCTGTCCAACAGGATGTCTATGTCAAGGTCACTCGTTTCTGTGTTTTCAATCTTTCTCTGCTTCACTCATCACACAGCTCCGTTCCTTGGATGCCACTGGTTCAAAATAAATCTGTCTGATCTAAGTAGTCATGTATACCTTATTCATTTGATAGTTGTCAATTGTTCCTTAAGCTTTCTGCCTAACATGACATGGTTTCAATCTGAGATTTCTGGACCTCACAGGCAACAGGCTGCAGCATGTCAACATGGTTCACTTTATTCGTCTGAACAGTCTGCAAACACTGTCCCTGTCAAAAAAACCCTCTCATCTCACTCTACATGTATTTCCACTCCTTATCTGTTGTCCAACAAAGTACGCTAGAAATGATAGATTTGTCACACACCACGCTGACAGTATTTGATACCAAAGCCTTGTCAAAATTCTCGCGTTTGAAGAAACTGAATTTAACATCTACTGCCATTCACACATTCAGCTCTGATGGCTTTCAGTTCACACCACAGTTAACTGAACTGTACATGGATGGTAGTCCTATCAAAACATTTCCACATAATGTGTTCAGAGGTCTTTTTAGTCTGCACATCTTATCAACACAGAACTATAAATTATGCTGCAAGGAAATACTTCCAGACGGTCCCGATGACATCGTTTGCAATGCCCCCAAGGATGAGGTTTCTTCATGTAAAGATTTGTTGCAGTCGCAAATGTACCGAGTGTTTCTGTGGCTGATTAGCAGTCTGTCAATAACTGGTAACTTCTTCTGTTTCATTCTACGTTTGTCTTCACGAAAGATGACATCTTCCAGTGGTTTCAGTGTTTTTGTCACAACCCTGACCCTGGCTGATTTTCTGATGGGGGTCTACGTTGTTATAATTGGCGTGGCTGATTATCTGTTCCGTGATAGATATCTCCATTTTGATGACACATGGAAAAGCAGTGTGGCCTGTAAGATGGCAGGATTTTTGTCTCTGTTCTCCAGTGAGGCATCAGCTCTAATAATCGGGCTCATCACCCTCGATCGTTATATTGTTATTGGCTTTCCATTCAGCTCTTTACGGTTTGACAGAATATCAGCAGCAGTGGCTTGTCTGTTGACCGGGTTGATTGCTGTGATTCTTGCCTTTGTGCCTTTACTTCCAATGACATCCACTGGGACTTTTACAGCCAGACTGGTATTTGTATTCCTCTGCCAGTCACTAGACGTCAATTCAAAGGACAGGCATATTCCTTCAGCATAATGATCATCCTTAATTTTGTGTTGTTTTTGTTGATCTCAGCAGGACAAGCTTCAATTTACTGCTCAGTGAAGAAGAATTCCTTGACGTCCAGCACAACGAAACTATCAAAAGACATGACCATAGCGCGGAGATTGATCAGTGTGGCTGTAACAGATTTCCTATGCTGGTTTCCCATTGGACTGTGTGGAATATTGGCTTCAGTTGATATTCCTGTTTCTGGAGAAGTAAATGTAGCACTCGCCATTTTTATACTGCCTGTAAACTCTGCTCTTAATCCTTTTGTGTATACCCTCAACGTTGTCGCAGAAAAGCAGAGGAAATCAAAAGAAAGAAAAATTTTGAAATGGCTTGAATCCCAGCGTAGTTTTAATGCTAGCCAATAACCAGCATAATGAAAAGACCTTGGAACTATTTGAAAACTTCAAGTTTTATCTACTATCTACTTTGAGAGAAAGAGAGAGAGAGCAACAGACAGACAGACAGAGAAAGAAAGAGAGACAGACACAAAGAGACAGAGAGAGAAAGAGAGAGACAGACAGACTAACAGACAGAGAAAGAAAGGACACACACACACACACGACAACACAGACAGAAGAGAGAGACAGAAAGACAGACAGACAGAGAAAGAAAAAAAAAAAAAGAGAGAGAAGAGAGAGAGAGAGAGAGAGAGAGAGAGAGAGAAGAGGGGGATGATGGTAATGATGTTTTATTTTCAACAGAAGTTATCAGTTAAAAGCCTTTTTTTCAAACTTGTCCTGCTTGCATGCTGGGTGTGTTCATGTTTCCATAAGCCAGCCACTGATACCTGATATCCTGTGTGCGTGTCAAACCATGTCAGGGTTTGAACAACGCCAAAACAGAAAAAACAATAAAAAAAAACCTCCCAAGATCTAAAGCCTACCCAAGCTCTACTCAGACACCACAGCACACCAAGTCGAGTCCCAAGAAGAGGAATTGACATAACGACAAAATCAAGTCAGTTTTATTAACAACAGTAACACACGGCAAGACAAATTAGAAAACAATACCTACGAGTAAGAACGACAGATAAGAAAATTAACAGCACTGGGCTTAAAGCGCAATGTCAACAGCAATCATCCTAGTGAATTAGCTCAGTTTCCATCAGGGCAATGGCCGCTGTATACTATTTCATATCCTCGTTTATATACATGAAAAAAAAATGAAATGAATACCTTAGATAAATGATAAATAAATTAGATAGAAGAACAGCCTGGTGATGTCCTTGACATGTTCTCTGTCAAACAAACTTAATTGGACACCCCCCATTATCTGCATAAATAGACAAACAAATTAAGAAACCAATTTAGTAAATATCAGACCAACCCACAAGAATCGGAATACACGAATGGTTCGATAAATGCACAATCTTTCCCCTTTGGTTACCCACACAGTTTTCTCATCATTATTATTTCTGGCCTGTGGATCAGTCTGGGAGCTTCAGTCTTGTATTCTTTTTTATAGTCTTTTTTGTTTATTCTATGCGGGATGTTTTACTCGATGTTTAGATTTTTGAATGTCAATATAATTGTAGATTACTTTCATTTTAAGTTTGTACTTATAGTTTCGATTTTTTGTTCGTTCTTACCTTAGTTCAGACTTTGGTTTTACTTTTATCACTCTTGCATCCAGAGTTTCCGTCCTTGACTGGACTCACGTTTTTTATTATGGTTAACAGATTCCCCCAGTTTGTTTTTCTAAAGTGTGTTTACACTTTTATTTTATCATGGCACATAGTTTTCCCCCAACAGTTCCCATCACACATATATTATGTAGTTCCCCAATCATATCATGATTTAATTCTTTGCAGTTTACACGTTATAAATATTCTTCCATGAGTTCATGTTTCGGTTTATTTTCAAAATTTGCTTTGTAATTATTTGTGCCTTTGAATCACACAATCTATGTTACGGTTCCAAATTTGTATCTTCCACAATTCTCTAGATTGACGGTTTTATCTGCATTAATCTGCTTAATCTTTGAGGTTTGCCTCCCATCTTGAAGCGCTTCCCACCCTTGACGCTGGGCTATCCTGAGAGGCATACAGGAGTCATGTGAACAACTAAAGCCAGGTCCCGAGACAGGCTTTTAATCCCGGAGACTCTCCTGAACACGTACAGGTCACCAAACATCTTTATAGAGATACGGACGAAGGACAATGGCTGGAACAACAGGACAGGCAGAACCTCGACCAGGACATCCTTCATCTTTGACAGGCAGGGTGGACCAGAGGTCTGCAACGATGACACACGGGACAGGACAGACAGACGGCACAGTAGGGCTTTACCCTCAACTAGTCAATGAACTGCACAGGCCACATGTTGCAGTTTCAGCATGTTCTGTGGATCAACTGTTTCAAACTAGTCCACAAAAAAAGGAGGACAAGATTCTGGTCGAGTCCAATCCCTTGTGCATCTGTGACAGATATTAACATCAACATTTTACACGTATAAATGCAAGCTTCATTATCTAGTATCCGTTCCCTATCATGAAAAAATCAGAGCATTTAAAAATACGCTGAATTTATTCTAAGTAATAATAAAGAGATCACCCGTCAGTAGCTTCCATAATATTAATATCAAACAAGTGCATCTTGAGTAATGTAACTATATGACTCTAACAGATTCAGAATATTTCAGTCTCATACATTGACACGGGTAATATAGTCGTATGATTGATTAAACACAGGTAAGCATGTGTATATGTATGGTTATGTAAACGTGAATATGTATCCATACAGACAATACTAACATATGTGAATGGCCCAAAGGTCAATATGTGTACGGCCCACAGGCTTCTGGGTGAACAACGATCCATACCTCTAACCACTGCTATCTGCTGACAAAGAAAGCTGATATCTTACCAAACCGGACTGAGCACTCCAACATACTACTAGACAGGAAGTCGTCACTATCTGAGGACGCCATTGCAGCATTTCTCCAATCGCCAATAGAGGAATTTCTAGCAGATCTATCCTTTAGTACTGAGAGTACCAAACCTTGAGGCACGCCATGTCTTGGGAGAATACCAGAAGCAGATGGTATTCCTACAGATATAGGCGAGGTGACCCACCGTCAAAGTATATCTTTATTTTAAGTGCAGAAATTCTAGCATTAATGATTAGGCACAACAAAATATTAAAGGCATTTTGATACAACAAACTGTGTCCAAACTTTTACAACATGCCAACGATACTGAAACTATTCTACACAACAACAGAAAATCATTTGAAGAAGAGATTACATTTGAATACTGCAGCAGAAAATGCAGACTTCTTTCAAACACAAGAAAAACCAGTGTGTGTATAGTTGTGTGTATAGACAATAGACGTATTTCACCAGTAAGATATATGGATCATTTACATATGGAATAGAACCTACCTAAAATTAGAATGTTGCGGATATGGCTCACAAATGATTTGAAAATATGTGCGATAATAAATTTTTATGAGGAGATTTAAGAAATCAAGGCATTACATAGAAGGTTGTTAAAAAGACTTATTACCCCTCTTGGCAGGGCTGCTGTTCTAAAATCTCTCATTTTATCCAAAACTATTCACTTGTGATTTTGCTTCCAAATCCACCTAACAATCTAATAGATTCTTGGAAAAATCACTTTGTGAATTTGTATGGAATATAAAAAGAGACAAAATCAACAGAACGACAAGCATTAAGTGTGTTGAGATTGGTGGCCTTGGAATACCTGACGTAAGGAAATATGTAAACATATTAAAACTGACTTGGTTAAGAAAGCTGCAAAACACAAATCACAAATGGAAAAATATACTCGCAGCATTATGTAATTAGGTTCCAGCCTCCAAATACAACAGTTTGCTAAAGCTTGTTTTGTTAAAAAATAAAGACCTGCTTGCATGTAAAGAGTTTGGCAACACTTTGCAGCCAGAGACATCTGAAGAGTTTATTGCAGATGCAATATTTTGTAATGACAACATAAACATTTAAAACAAGGGTCTTATGCAGATGGAAATCGGAGGCACGTTTTGTCAAAAATGCTGTAAATCTGGAGGACACGTTTATGTTGGTTTGCCAGTTTTAATGACAAGTATGCAAGTAACACAAATTTTGTAACCCGTACTGGAATGGTACAAGCTACTAAAGCATATTTCAGAAAATATGTGATATTAATAATCAAAAGAACATATCAGTAAATCAGTCATAAGTTATAAAATGTATTCTGTCGGTGAATAAGTGAGCACAACAAGTGGGAATCAAAATTAAAGAAGAAATAGAATGGCATGTTGTCTTAAAAATGTAAGATCAATAAGAGAAATTACCTTAGATTATTGTAAATTACATTAATTCAACACATATTGCCATCAAATGATATCTTGATGTACATGGATGTACAAAGTGATAATGTCTGCTGATTTTCTAAAATGAACACGACAGCTTACGCCATCTTTTCTTTAACTGCAGAAGTATGCAATTATTCTGGAAACAGCTCCAAGCAGCTATCAGTGATCTCTATGACAAGGCCACCTCAGTAATGTTTAATGGCAGGATTGTATTATTTGGATACGACAGTTTCTTTTAAGAAAAAGTGCCCATATTTGACTCGATTTTGCTGCAAACCAAATCCTACATCTATAAATGCAAATACAAAGATTGTATTCAACAAATTAATTCGTTCGGGAGATACTTGAAAATTGTGTAGGATATCGAAAAACACGAATAACTGATTGGTTCTCCTATAAGGCACTGACTGAAAATGTTTGACTGATCATCAGCATCATTATTTTGGCGCAAATCATTTGTTCGAAATATAGGTCATGATATTTTGTGCTAAGCCTTTAAAAATGTACCAGTCTATTGGCAGAACAAGGAGGGTCTTCCAGATCTTAAAAATGCTATGATCTTCCACGTGTAAATAAGAAGGCCACGAGACCTCATGCGATAATCATCGTGGGATATTCATCCTGCACAATACAGGGAAGATCCTTGACAAAATCATTCTGAACAGTTATCACCTGTATAGGTGTGACCATCATTCCTGAGTTTCAGCGCTGCTTCTGTGGTGGAAGAAGGTCGAGCGACATGGTGCTTGCCTCACGCCACCTACAAGAGAAGTGTCTTGAATAAAACCAGGGGCTCCACATGATGTTTGTAGATCTGACCAAAGCATTTGACATCAATAACTGGAAGGGTTTGTGAGACATACTACGAAAATTTGGTTTCTCTAAAAAGCTTGTCTTGCTGGTTGCTTCCTTCCACAGTAACAAACTGGCCATGGTGGAAGACAATGGGGAGGCCTCCGAACCCTTCCAGTACAGAACAGAGTGAGACAGGGATGCATTCTAGTGCCTATACTCTTCTCCATCCTCTTTGTTGTAATGTTGATTGAGGAATTCATGGTCTTTGACAGGAGTGTGTACATCAAGTTCTATTCAGATGGAAAACTCTTTATCCTGCTGAGACTGTATGCCATAACCAAGATGCTCAAAGCCATCTTGTAGGGATTTCTCTTCGCAGATAACTGTTCTGCCTGTGCACTCGCAGCAGGACATCCAGTGCACCACTGACCTAGTTGCTGTGGCCTACAAGTGCTTCAGACTTACAATTAGCTTTAAGAGACAGGTTATGTTTAGCCAACATCATCTCAGGCCTATTGCGCGTTATCACATCCTATTGTTATAAATATCCAGGAGATTAACATTGTAGACGAATTGTGCTATTTGGACAGCACAGTGAGATTTAATGGATCTTTTGATACTGAGATGGCGGTGCACATCTTCAAGGCCAGCTCTGGCTTTAGAAGGTAATCCAAGTGGTGTCAAGACCATGGCATGAGGTCTGCCACTAAGATTGCTGCGTACAAAGCAGTAACCTTGAGCTGCCTGTTGTGCTGCTGCAAGACGTGGATGATCTATTGACGTCACATTCAACGGCTGGAACACTTCCACCAAAGATGTTGACGCAAGTTGTACAACACCACGTGACAACATCAAGTGTCCACTCTTCAGTTGTTGGACAGGACACGTCCATATGGAACCAACATATCCCATCTATGCTCATGAGCAGCGGCATCAACACCACTAACAGGGAAGACATTGCCCACACCAGAGCAAGCTAGCAACAGTGGTGCATACAGGGCACTGTGACATCTGAACAGTGTAGAACAACTGCTATTCAACAGAAGAGGAACTAATGAAAGCAGAACCCAAGGCCACATGACTCCTTCCCCACAGCACCTGTGCCTTCAGAGTGTCTTGTAGTCTACATGAAGACCCATGCTATGCGATTAAAGACCAGTATACCTACTCACATATCAGATTGCCTACTTACATTCTTTTTTTATCTGTTCCTAAAGAAATCAAACATGGGTGCACCTCACGTAATCGTTCGTATCATTTGGTTACGCAGGAGTATACATGTTTGTCAGGTAATCTGTTATGTACATAGGACCTTAGGGAATGTAGACTAGTTTGAAACCAGGAGTTAACGATGGCCCATATGCGAGGAAACATTTTCAACCCATGGAAATTAGAACGTGAACAGTGTGCTGTTGCGTAGGCATTGATTGCTGGGTTCGCTGTGAACGTATATGTTATTGAATGAAAGTGCTGAAGCGCGCACAAATTTTGCAAGAACCTATCTGAATTGTGTATTGTGTATTATGTATGTATGTATGTATGTATGTATGTATGTATGTATGTATGTATTACGTTCGTACGTACGTATGAATGTATGTATGTACGTATGCATTACGTCCGTTCGTACGTACGTACGTACGTATGAATGTATATATGAATGTATGTATGTGTGTAAGTCTCTATGTCTGTCTGTCTGTATGTACGTATGTACAATGATGTTCATATTTGTATGCATATATGTATTGTTTATGATTTGCAACGTGCATGTATATATTTCGAATGAACGCTTAGCATTGTTTCAGTTGAGTGGATTGGCCGGTCACATTAGCTATATGAATAAACGCTGGACTTCGAAGAAGATGGTTCTTTGGTTTGATCCGCCTAGACACCTCTATCTAGTGGCTAAAGAGTGGAGGTTTCTCCACTCTCTCTTCAACGTGTGTGCAGAGCTGCCAGTGCCTATTCCCCCTATATGTGTATACGTTTGAGGATGTCAACTATGCTCGTTACAGAACCAATAAGTCATGTCAGTGACTAGCTTGTGGAAATATGAAAACACTCAGCATGCCCACCCGTTTGTGTGTATACGTATGCAGAATACCAGATATGCAGGTTGAAGATCCACTAAGCCATGTCAGTGACTTGTCAATGGAAACAAAAAAACACTCAGCATGCACGTCCACCGAAGACAGAATATGCAGACTGTGCAGCAAATATACTGCCTGCACAGTGTGGATGTAAGTATCTGCATACATGCATCAGAGAAAAATTGGAACACACACAAAAAGGAGGGGGAGGGAAAGGGAAAGGAACACTGATAACAATAATAAAGCAAACAAACGAGCGCATGAGAAATACCCTGTATCATATTTGCTGTTGTTCTTAAGACAGTTAAACAACACAACACACACACACACACACACACACACACACACACACACACACACACACACACACACACACACACACACACACACACAAAAACATACACAACACACAACACACACACGCACACAACACAACACACACACAACACAACACACACACACACAACACACAACACAACACAACTCAACACACACACACACACACACACACACACACACACACACACACACACACACACACAGACACGCACGTAACACAACACACACACACAACACAACACAACACAACACAACACCAACACACACACACACAACACACACACACACACACACACACACACACACACACACACACGCAACACAACACACACACACACACACACACACACAAACACAACACACACACACACACACACACACACACACACACGCACGCACACACACACGCACACATACACACACATAACACAACACACACACACACACACACAACACAACGCACACACAACACACACACGCGCGCGCGCGCGCAAGCGCACAAGCGTACGCACACACGCAAGCACACACACATACACACACACACGTGCGCACGCGCACACATACACATATGTTTCTGCCACAAAACATCAACCAGTAATCGCTGTTCTCCCAAAAAAAGTAACACCACCATCTCCACGCTAATTCTCGCCGATTCCTGTCCAAGGGACGGAACCACCTCCTGAAGAGTGTGAAGAAGCTTGTTGGGTTGCCTCCCTCGCACCACAGGAACAGCGATTGGGCCACCGTGAAGACGATCAAAGCAGTTACGACAACACTTATTGTCTTTTGTTGCTTGTAGTTGAAGTGTCTGTCTTCCCTGTATTTATTGCTTAATTCCCCTTTATTAACAAAAGCGAGATTGTTTCATATCAACTGGAGAGGGAGGTGTGTCTGAGAGAGAGAGAGAGACTGTGTGTGTGTGTGAGTGTGTTTGTGTTTGTGTGTGTGTTTATGTTTGTGTGTGTGTGTGTGTGTGTGTGTGTGTGTGTGTGTGTGTGTGTGTGTGTGTGTGAGAGAGAGAGTGTGTGTTTGTGTGTGTGAGAGAGAGAGGGGGGTACAGAGAGAGAGAGAGACAGAGAGGAGAGAGAAGAGACAGAGAGAGAGACAGAGAGAGAAGAGAGAGAGTGAGAGAAACATAGATACCGTAATCTGTTGGTTGAGTCATGACATGGTGTGCATTATTCAGTAGTTTTTTGTGTGTGTGTGTGTGTGTGTGTGTGTGTGTGTGTGTTGTGTGTGTGTGTGTGTGTGTGTGTTGTGCGTGCGTGCGTGCGTGCCCGCGCGCGCGCGCGCGTGTGTGTGTGTGTGTGTCTGCGTGTGTGGTGTGTGTGTGTGTGCGCGCGCGCGCGCCTGTGTGTGTGTGTGTGTGTGTGTGTGTGTGTGTGTGTGTGTGTGTGTGTGTGTGTGTGTGTGTGTGTGTGTGTGTGTGTTTCTCAAATTGTACTTCTTGTTGCTGATTATTAACAAAGCCACGTGTTTGCACATATGATTGCTTGTTGGGTTTCGTGCTTGATTTTGCTTTTTTCCCTTAATAATGACATACTATATTGGAAGAATGCACACACGTACACTCACACGTACGCATGCACACGTGCATAAGTACGCAAACACACACATACGCGCACGCGCGCGCGCGGGCACACACACACACACACACACACACGCACACACACACACACACACACACACACACACACACACACACACACAACACACACACACACACACACACACACACACACGTTGCCTACTTTCAGATTGCTTGGTGAAGTGTTACATTACAAACAGGTTGTAAAATTTCTGGGAGTCTTTATGACATCGAAATTAAACTGGAATGTCCATTTTGATTATATTTCAACAAAAGCAAGAAAAGCCAATTACCTTGGGGAATGGATACGAACATACTAATTCATCTATCAACAGCACTTGTACGATCTAAATTATCCTATACGCAAGAAGTGTTCTTCAGTGCACCAAAATATTTATTAAAGAAGATACAAAGCTTAGACTGCAAAAGTATTAAAATTGCTCTAGGTGTCCCTACTCATGCCTCTAATCTGGAAACGTACAAAGTTGCTGGAATTCTGCCTCTGAACAACTATCGTGAGCTAGCGACAGCAAAATTTGCAGTTAGAACTACTTCACAAACGGACAATTTTGTGAGTAAGGAAATTAAAATCAGGTCTGATGTCGACTTTCCAAAGCGAGTAAAAAGCATTTCATCACAAATGACTGTTGCAACCTACATATCTGACTTGGTCAAACAGTCTAATATAAATATGGATGAAATAGCCGAGACACCATCAACAACGCCTATCCCTACATGGGAAATGCTAAAAGCCCTTTTGATATTGATTATACAGACGCTAAGAAATCTGAAAACGTCAACATTTCGATATCCACAGCAAGAGAACACATCGATGAAAAATACCGTACCCACCTTCACATTTTTACCGATGGATCAGTCTTAGAAAATAAATGTGCTGGAGCAGCATTTTATGTTCCAAAATTTAAAATAAAAAAGTCATTTTTCGTTGGGGCAAACATATCTATCTTTACAACGGAATTAGTCGCTATTAATCAAGCATTGCATTATCTAGTAAATCTTAAACCCATGTCTTTCAAAGTAGTTCTCTTTGTTGACTCAAAATCTGTATTATATGCCTTACGGTCTTTTGAAACCGACACAAGACCTGATTTAATTACTGAGGCAAATCGTCTTATACATCGTTTAAGGGTCAAAGGTACAGATATCAGTTTATGCTGGGTGCCTTCTCACGTTGGTCTTCACGGCAACGAAGTAGTTGACAGAGCAGCGAAGCAAGGCGCCCAGATTTCTGATAATGCCATAGAATTACATGTTCATACCTCCATAAAAGAAGCTTGCAACTTGCTCGAATCAGCCTCATGGACTCGATTTCATGAACATTCAAATGAACAGTTTGTGTCACAACAAATGATAAAACTTACCGTTCAAAATGTATGTAAAAAATTGCAGTATTCTTCCATGTATTATTTGAGATCGATTGTTGCTGTTCGTTTTCGTATTCAGCTAAACGCATTGAAAACAAAATATTGTAAAAATGTCTAGTGTATTTGCGGCGAACAGTTCACACTGTTTCACTGTTTATTCTACTGCAAAATGCTACGTTCCTTTTTACCAAAAATGTTTACTCAAGAAAAGTATTCTGAAAATCATTTCCAAAAAATTACATCAGATCAATCTTTGGTTAGTTAGAATTTCAGAATCATTAGTTCACAGTCCTGTTAATGCATTACTTTAACTTTATTCGGTTTGTGTTTTAGTGTTGCAATTTCCCTTCACGTTGTTGAAGTTAATTGTTAGTGTTAAGTTCTCGTTCCATTTTACTGTTCCCCCACCTACTAATGTCTTTTTCTTCTGTCTTCCCTCTGCCCAAAAATCCAACCTGTCCAACTATCGTTCTACAT
Organism: Monoplex corrugatus; assembly: GCA_030674185.1. Lineage (NCBI taxonomy): Eukaryota > Metazoa > Mollusca > Gastropoda > Littorinimorpha > Ranellidae > Monoplex > Monoplex corrugatus. The sequence goes on along the minus strand of CM060306.1, from coordinate 114,629,062 downwards.
TTTATTTTGTTCATCTTTTTTAAATTCCCCCCTCCGCCCCCTCCCCGTCTAATATCACTTATAGTGAAAAGACGTTAAATCAAAGAACGAACGAACGTAGAGAGGAAAAAGAGATGATCTCAGAGGAAACCACATATAAATACGTTATTTTCAAACATTGTAATATAAAACAGTGCACGTTTTTTCATATTTTAAATAGACTGACATTCATCGTCAGCTTCAGCATCGAAGTCAAACAAACAAACAAACAAACAAACAAACAAACAAAACAAACAAACAAAACAAACAAACAAACAAAATAGACAAAAACAGCCTCTCACCCACCAGGGCAAACAGTAACAAATGCCTTCTTCACACTCCAAGTGTGTGCCATACCTACCTGTCTGGTTTTGCTAAACCACACAGCCTAATAAACCTCTTTCACCAAACACTTTGCCCACAATCAGAACCAGACCTTCATGTTTTGCCTTTCGCAAAGCCTAGCAAAAAACACACAGAGTAAATACGAGAAGCTGGTGGGCATTAGTCCCAGTGTGGGGTTGAGTGGTGAAGCGAGGAAAAAGGATTTCACGGGTTGATACCCGACCCCCATACACTCTTCTTCCTGTGTGACTGACCTGTCTTGTTCTATGACTGGTTCTGTCTCCGACACTCAGAACTAGTGGTGCAGGAATGTCTTGATGGTGTTAGACTTTACAGTACTTTAAATAATATACTTTACAATATTTTAGTGGATATTTACTGACTTGCAAAACTCTTCATTAACAAATAACAACAACAACACGAGCAGAGAGCCTATACTGATAGCAAGTTCAACAACAACAACAGTAATAATAACGATAATAATAATGATAATAATGATGATGATGATGATGATGATGATGATGATGATGATGATGATGATGATGATGATGATGATGATGATAATGATAACATCAATGTTAACATTGATAATAAAATAACAATAATAATAATAATAATGATAATAATAATAATAATGATAATGATAATAATGATATCCATGTTGATAACAGCCATAGCAACAACAGCAACAACAACAACAACAGCGACAACAACAACAACAACAACAAAGAAAAGTACAGAATAGTAAGATCTTGTCGTAAAACATAAACGTTGTGAGTAAGGCGAATAGCATTTCAAGACGGAAAATCAAGGAAGACTTGGAGAGCATGAGGCAAAATCCATCTGTGTTCAGAGAAGTTGGATACCATACCATATACCCGGCATCCGTCGTGCAACTTTTTACATCACCTAACAAAAGACATACTTCCTTGGCCCAGATACAGCAGTCAACTCTATTCTTGTTTTCTTTTTTATGAAGATTATTGCACTTAAACACTTGTATGGAGTGGAGTGGCGACCGCAAGTGCTCATATAGCCAATGAAAGCAATGAAATGACACAGATTCAAAGAAGTTCATCCCGCATCTCTCGTCACGCGGTCAACCAAGGAGCGCGTCCTGCAACGGTGTCTCAGGCTGCAGTCGAACATTGGAGAAGAAGATTGATGGAGCATACACATGAATGCTGCTGCAGCCCTGAACAAATCCTGGAGAGAACATCCAACTAACAAAGAGTTATATGGTAAGATCCCACCAATCAGTAAATCAATACGTCAACAAAGACTGCGCTTCGCGGGACACTGCTGACGTAGCAAAGAAGAACTGGTGGGGGATGTTCTACTATGGAGACCCAGCCATGGCAAACAAAGACCAGGACGTCCAAAGAAGATCTTCATCGACCAACTGATGGATGATGCAGGCTGTCAGTATGATGAACTAAACTACCTACTGCAATGTCTGACAGAGAAGGATGGAAGAAACGTGTCATGGATAGCCAAGCAAGCTCGACATGATGATGATTGACTTAAGCACTTTTATTTGTGCTCATTTTTTCTATCCCAATTACTTTGCCACCGTCGTGGACACAGGAGCTGGGACAATGTTTGCAATGTGATGATGATGATGATGATGATGATGATGACGACGTCGACGATGGTGGTGGTGGTGGTGGTGTGATGATGATGATGATGATGATGATGATGATGATGATGACGATGGGGAAGATAATCATGATCCTAAAAACTGTCTAGGTTTAAGATTCCGTGACAAAGCTGTGTTCTACGCTTGCTGTCAAAATACATTCTGGTATCATTCAGGTCCGAGAGATACAGACAGCTACGGTGTTGGCCAGGAAATTTGAGCAACACCCTCAATGACGCATCAGTGAAGTGAGTGAAGCTCAACTATGTGGTCCCAATGGGCCCACAACACACACTCAGCCCCGGACAGGAGCCAGCAGGGGCCTATAAATCCCACATTGACTTTCGGAGGACCGATGAGATTCAAACCCACAACCCTCCAGTCGGTAGGCGACCCGATACAACATCTCTATTGACAACAACCTCAATAACAAGAACAGCAGAAGCCTGTAACAACAACATGAAAAAAAACCCCAGAACAGTGGGATCTCGTGGTAAAATGTGAAAGTTTTGGGTAAAGCAAACAGCACTTTGGGAAGAAAAACCAGGGAAGACTTGAAAAACATGCAGCAAAGTCCATCTTTGATCAGAGAAACTGGATACGATATGCCCAGCATCTTTCATGCAACACTTGACATCATCTGATTCAAGACATATTCCCAGTTCCAGATACAGCAGATAACCTTTAAGTCACCAGATGATAAAGGAAAAAGGTTTTAGTTCTAGATACAGCACACAACACTTACATCACCTGATGATAAAGGACACAGGTCCTTCTTCCAGATACAGCAGACAACACTTACATCACCTGATGATAAAGGACACAGGTCCTTCTTCCAGATACAGCAGACAACACTTACATTACCCGATAAAGGACACAGGCCTTTGTTGCAGATACAGCAGACAACACTTATATCACCTGATGATAAAGGAAACAGGCCTTTGTTGCAGGTACAGCATTCAACACTTATATCACCTGATAAAGGACACAAGTCCTTATTCCAGATACAGCAGACAACACTTACATCACCTGATGATAAAGGACACAGGTCCTTCTTCCAGATACAGCAGACAACACTTACATCACCTGATGATAAAGGACACAGGTCCTTCTTCCAGATACAGCAGTTAACACTTACATCACCTGATGATAAAGGACACAGGTCCTTCTTCCAGATACAGCAGTTAACACTTACATCACCTGATGATAAAGGACGCAGGTCCTTCTTCCAGATACAGCAGACAACACTTACATCACCTGATGATAAAGGACACAGGTCCTTCTTCTAGATACAGCAGTTAACACTTACATCACCTGATGATAAAGGACGCAGGTCCTTCTTCCAGATACAGCAGAC
>CM060306.1:114610703-114623203 GCA_030674185.1 Monoplex corrugatus | reverse complement strand
CAACAACAATAAAAAAACGATGAATTTACGACATTGTGGAATGGACAGAAAATGTTTTTGCAGAGACCCAGGCTTTGGCACACAGCCGCCGTAACTGGAGAAATCTGGTAACCAGATTTTTAGTGCAGCGCCTCATTGACTCTTCAAGGAGAAAAAGCTAATCACGCTATATCTTATGGTAACTGAATAAAGCATATCGTGAATATATTTACGGTCTGTTCGAAACAAACGATATGCCTGAGGAAGCAACGCTGGGAGCACAAGACCAGTGAGTACATGAGGACCAAGGTGAAGAGCCTTGTGGGTCCCCAGGACCCTTTCCTGGCCATAAGCAAACGACAAAAGCTGACGTGGTTCGGCGAAGCCATGCTGTACGACAGCCCACAGAAAACCTTCATGCAGGGTAATACAAGGGAGAGCGCAGGCGAGTGTGGCAAAATGAAGTCATTGAGAGAGAGAGAGAGAGAGAGAGAGAGAGGAGGGAGGGAGAGGGAGAGAGAGAGAGGGAGAGAGAGACACACACTCACAGAGACAGATAGAGAGAGAGAGAGGGAGGGCGGGAGAGAAAAATAGACAGAGAGAGAGAGAGAAGAGAGAGAGAGAGAGAGAGAGAGAGAAAAGAGAGAGAGAGAGAGAGAGAGAGAGAGAGAGAGAGAGAGAGAGAACGGGCACATTTGACATTATTTTCAAAATTGTTATTCTAGTTTGTAGCACACAAAGTGCGCGTAATCATTTCGCTAATAAGAGAAAAATATGTGTACATAGGACAAAGACAGGAAGGGTGAAAGAGAGAGAAAGAGAATTTTGGTGTTACGTCATCCCACTTTCCCTACATTCCTTCACGTGTCATCTCCCTTTTCGATCTTTCTAGGAAAAAAAAAAGAAGAAAAAATGAAATCTCAAAGATTGTGTAGTGGAGGAGAGAAGGAGGGAGAGTAGCTTACAGTTTATCGTAAGGGCAGATCATCGAAGGTGATGATGTGGATGTTGTGGTGTGGAGAGGAAGAAGGTGTAGCCTCAGGCAGCCGCTAATTGCCGTCTGCCTGCCGCTCGCTAAACGCCCGATTAGCGGAAGCATCATCACCGCCACCTTCACTTCACAGACGACTGAAAAACACGTGCCCAGCTGCATCCGCCCTTCCTACACTCTCACTCACCTTCCTCTGCCATCTCCTCCCTTTCCCGTATCAATGCAATGTAATGTTAGTAGATCTATACTAGAAATAGAAAGCAAAGGTAAGGGATTGGAACTAAACAGCAGGAAAACTGAAGTCATGGTGATCAGTAAAAAACATGAAATCCCTTCATGCAAAATAACAGCAAATGGCACAACCTTGACACAGGTTGATAAGTTTAAATACCTGGGAACGATCATTTCATCAGACGGCAGATGCACATCAGAAATAGCCAGCAGAATTGGCCAAGCCAAGACAGCAATTCAAGAAGATGACAAGTATTCTTACCAACAAACGCCTATCAATTAACATCAGGAAGAGAGTTCTTGAACGTTATATAATAATAATAATAATAATAATAATAATTACAATATTTATATAGCGCAAAATCTTGATAAAATCAAATCTAAGCGCTGAAACAGACACACACACACGCACGCACGCACACACACGCACGCACGCACGCACACACACGCACTCACGCACACACACACACACACACACACACACGCGCGCGCGCGCACACACACACGCACACGGCTATAAATGGGGAGAAAGAATAAAAGCAATGGAAAATTATAGAGAGCATATTATATACAATTATATATTGCAATGTGATTCCCCTCCGAGTGGAGACAGGCTGCAGAGGGGATTGAGTGAGGTCAGGATTTTATGCAGAGGAGAAAAGGTGAGTTTTGAGAGCGGACTTGAAGGAGACAAAAGTTGGTTGCTGACGGACTGAGAAAGGAAGTTTGTTCCAGGAGAGCGGACCAGAAACAGAGAAGGCTCGTGGACCATAGGTATTGAGCTTAGTGCGTGGAAAGCGAAAAGTCAGAGGATCGGAGGCAGAGCGGAGGGTACGTGAGGGAACATAGATCTCAAGTAGGCTTGACAGGTAATCGGGGGCTGCGTTATTGAGGCTTTTGTAGCACATGGTGTCTAGTTTGTACTGTATGCGCTTTGATACAGGGAGCCAGTGAAGTTGTGCCAGGAGAGGAGATATGTGGTCAGCTTTTTTCTTTTTGAGTATAAGGCGTGCAGCATTGTTTTGAATGCGCTGTAGGATGTGAGTGGTGGAGGCAGGAAGACCGGACAGGAGTGAATTGCAATAGTCAATGCGAGACATTATGAAGGAGAGAACGAGTTTTGCAGTTGTTTCCACAGAGAGATACTTCCTGATCAGGCTTATAGAACTGTATTGTTGTACGGATGTGAGGCGTGGACAGTCAATAAGCAAAGCCAGAACAAGATTGAGGCAGCCGAGATGTGGTTTCTCAAAAGAATGTTGAGAGTTCCATGGACAGCAAAGAAAACAAACGAGACAGTCTTGATGGAGGCAGACACAAGTAGATCATTAATAAGGAAGATTAGGAAAAGACAGGCAACATTTATAAGCCATTTTATGAGGAAAGGGGATTTGGAACACCTGGTCACAACGGGAAAGGTGGAGGGAAAGAGAGCACCAGGTAGACCCAGGGAGAAAATACTGGACGGACTTGCAGAGTGGCTGAAGACGGGGAGGGTGGAGGGGATGCTTGGGGCAGATGGAAGTCCATGATCGCCAACGCCATACGGCAGGGCACCTGATGATGATGATGATGAGATCTATACAGTCCCATACGTATAGGAGGAAACTCAATGCATTCAAAACAAAGTACACCAGAAATATTGTCTGTCTTTGTGGCCAGAAATTAACAACTGGTCATTTATTTTCCTGCATAAAAATAAAACGACACATTCCGTCACTTTCTAAGAACACAATTTCCAACATATTTCGATCAATGTTCTTAATATATGAAATTTTGTCAGCCAGTCAAAAAGTTCAATTGCGAAATATTTGTAATTCGTTTCATACTTCATAGTTACAGTTCGCTAGTTTATTGCTTCAATACATATACGCTCATATATATATATATATATATTATATATAATATATTATATATTATATATAGTATATTATATATTATATTATACACACATTATATATGTATATATATTTTTTTTTTTGTAGTACGCTTCTTCATTTGTTATCTTTCTTTTAATGTTTGTAATTCGTTACACTCTCTGTCATAGTTACAGTTAACTGGTAGTATATTGTTTACATAATTGTTGTAGTACGCTGCTTCATATGTTATCTTTTCGCTCCCCTCTTCCTCTGCCCCTCTTGTATCTACTACATTCCCTTCCCCACATCGTTTTCTTTTCTTTTTTTGTGTATTATTTTAATACTTTCTTTGTCTAAAATCATCTAAGTGAATAGACATTAAACTAATAACCACCACCACCGCATCAATGCTGAAACAATCTTTATTTGGTTTCAGTTTGATTAAGCAGCTATGACAACCGGACATCACATGTGAAATCTTAAACACTTGCGAGCAAGTGTCTTATTATTAGACAAGGAAAAACATAATACTGTTTGTGTTATTCATGCCAAATTTTGTTTTGATTTTATGTACTTGTGAAAAAGAAAAGATCACAATTTATTGTTATTTTTGTTTTAAGCCCAGCCGACTGCGTACAGCCATATCAGGCCTATAACCTTTTCAAAGCACATCCAATGCTTCAACAGGAAAAAAAAATGCAAGGGATATTAAATACACATATCAATGCATTTGCACACATAATCTAAGGAGATGGCCTAGGAGTTGACCACTCCGTCCAGCTTATCGCACAGGGGATTTTAAAAACATACCCGCATACAAATGTAAACAAAACTAGGGACACTAAAACATATATAAAAACAGGCCTAGATTACCTAATGTTGCTTCCGCATTTCTCATTTCCCTAGAGCCAAAAATGCACTTAATTCATGTAGCCAATTATCAATCCTAAGAGGAACTACATAAGACTTTATTGAATACATACAGGTGAATAAACCAGCAAGGCAAGAAGTGATAGGAAGAAAAGGCAGAAAGCAAAGGAACAAGGCAGAAACAAAGAGAGTGACAGAAAAGAGGAAATTTCCAACACACAATTTCCATTTATACTGAAAGAGCCCCCGGCATCCCCAGGGAAGGACGGATTACAACTAATGATATATGAATAAATAGAGAACATAAAGAAAACTGAATCCATAACTTTCATACATAGAAGAATGCTGAAGATGGCAAAAGCTATGAATAATATGATACCACAAGTTTTGGAACCTATCTCTTATAAGCCATTATCAACCCATGATTTTCAATCTTTGAAAAAATCCACTGAGCCATTCGACCTTTTGAAAAATAAAATGAAATAATACGATGATAAAAAAACCGGATAGACTTTCAGACAAGCACATTACAAGATTAAGATATTTCAAGATGATACAGACGAAAGTAACGTTTGGTTGTTAGACAACGTTTTATCATAGTTTGCATCTTCACTGTCAGGTAAAAATATGCATTCATCACTAGGTACTTAATTTGATTATATATATCGTGCAAACATGTGTCATGTTGAAGAGGGAAATACATTTTGCAGCAGCTGACTCCATAATCCAAAGTAAAGCAGCTTGTCAAGGCAAAACATCCCTATTTTACATTATCTTTTGGAGAGAAGGAAAGAAAGACAAAATCATACTGAACGAGTAAAAGAAAGAAAGAAAGAAGAAAGAAAGAGAAAGAAAGAAAGAAAGAAAGAAAGAAAGAAAGAAAGAAAAAGTGTTTGGAGTATGCGTGTTCTTAGACTATTCGGCAACGTTGCCAAACTCCACAATGGGCGCTGCAAGTGGGGGACGGGACGGGACGTGTTGGCAGACCAAGACACTACAGACACGGGCATTAGCTGAATACCTTCCATGCCTGCTCAGTGGGACAGCAGTAAAGCCCATTGACAGCAAGTTAACCCTGAAGTTGCTGTCTGAGGCATAAGCTTGACACAATAGCTCTATAGCATGACAGAAGTCAAGCACGCCGTCACCACACCCCAACACACCACACACACACACACACAGAATCGAGTTATTCACCACCAACCCTCTTTTGCTAACCTATCCAATGTCAAGGCCATAACTACTGTAGTTACCACGTCTGTCGGCATGATGTCTGTTTGTGCTGTTCACTGGGTCGTCTGGTGACCTCCTTTCTTCCTCTCTACGCGTCGATCCGACACAGCTACCAACAACACCATCGCGCAGTTTCTTGGTGTTCCTTCCTCAAATTATTATTTGTTGTTAGTGTATTATTAGTGGTATGGTTGGTAATCATCATCGTAGTGGTATTTTTTTATATATATAATGCGTGCATATCTGATCAACAGTCGATCATGGATATCAGCTAATAATGTGGCAGTGGTGGACAGGCAACGGGTACGTGCTGGATAGTCCGTTGCAAGGGGTGGACTAGAAAAGGGAAGGGTGGAGGAGAACATGGGGAGGTGAGGAAGGGAGGGTGGAAGAGGGAAGGGTGGAAGGATAGGGAGGGTGGAGGCAGGGAACGGGTGGACTGAGGAAAGGGAGGGTGGAAGCGAAGGGAGGGTGGCGGAAAAGGGAGGGTGGAAGAAAAAGGGAAGGGTGGAAGAAAAGGGAAGGTGGCTGGACAGGAAGTGAAAGAGGGTTGAAGAAAAGGGAAGGGTGGAACGAAGGGACGGGTGGAAGAAAGGGAGGGTGGAAAGAAAGGGGAGGGTGGAAGAAAGGGGAAGGGTGGAAGAAACAGGGAGGGTGGAAAGGAAAGGGAAGGTGGAAAGAAAAGGGAGGGTGGAAAAAGGGAGGGTGGACAGAAAAGGGAGGGTGGAAGAGAAGGGAGGGTGGAAGAAAAGGGAAGGGTGGAAAGAAAGGGAGGGTGGAAAAAAGGGAGGGTGGAAAGAAAGGGAGGGTGGAAAGAAAGGGAAGGGTGGAAAGGAAAAGGGAAGGGTGGAAAGAAAGGGAAGGGTGGAGAAAAGGGAAGGGTGGAAAGAACGGGAAGGGTGGACAGAAAAGGGAAGGGTGGAAAGAAAAGGGAAGGGTGGAAAGGAAAAAGGGAAGGGTGGAAAGAAAAGGGAGGGTGGAAAGAAAAGGGAAGGGTGGAAAAGAAAAAGGGAAGGGTGGAAAGGAAAGAAGGGAAGGGTGGAAAGAAGGGAGGGTGGACACGAAAGGGAAGGGTGGAAGAAGGGAAGGTGAAGAAAAGGGAAGGGTGGAAGAAAAGGGAAGGGTGGAAGGAAAAGGGAAGGGTGGAAAGAAAAGGGAAGGGTGGAAAGACAAAGGGACGGGTGGAAGAAAAGGGAAGGGTGGAAAGAAAAGGGAAGGGTGGAAAGAAAGGGAAGGGTGGAAGAAAGGGAAGGGTGGAAGGAAAGAAGGGGAAAGGAGGGTGGAAAGACAAAGGGAGGGTGGAAGAAAAAGGGAAGGGTGGAAGAAAGGAAGGGTGGAAAGAAAAGGGAAGGGTGGAAAGAAAGGGAAGGGTGGAAAGAAAAAGGGAAGGGTGGACAAGAAAAAGGGAAGGGTGGAAAGGAAAAGGGAAGGGTGGCAAAGAAAAGGGAAGGGTGGAAGGAAAGGGAAGGGTGGAAAAGAAAGGGAGGGTGGAAGAAAAAGGGAAGGGTGGAAGAAAAGGAAGGGTGGAAGGAAAAGGGAGGGTGGAAGAAAAGGGAAGGGTGAGAAAGGAAAGGAAACAGGGAAGGGTGGAAGAAGGGAGGGTGGAAGAAGGAAGGGTGAACAAAGGGAGGGTGGAAAGGAAAGGGGAAGGGTGGAAAAGGAAGGGTGAAAGAAAAGGGAAGGGTGGAAAGAAAAGGGAAGGGTGGACAGAAAAGGGAAGGGTGGAAGAAAAAGGGAAGGGTGGAAGAAAGGGAAGTGGAAGAAGGAGGGTGGAAGAAAGGGAAGGGTGGAAAGAGGGAAGGGTGGAAGAAAAGGGAAGGGTGGCAAGAAAGGGACAGGGTGGACGAGACAAAGGGAAGGGTGGAAAGAAGGGAGGGTGGAAGGAAAAGGGCAAGGGTGGAAAGAAAAGGGAAGGGTGGAAGAGGGCGGGTGGAACAAGCACAGGGAAGGGTGGAAGAAGGGCGGGTGGCAAAGACAAGGGAAGGGTGGACAAGAAAGGGAAGGGTGGAAGAAACAGGGAAGGGTGGAAGAACAAGGGAAGGGTGGAACAGAAAAGGGAAGGGTGGAAAGAACGGGACAGGTGGAAAGGGACGGGTGGAAAGGAAAGCGGGAAGGGTGGAGAGAACAAGGGACAGGGTGGAGAGCAAAAGGGGAAGGGTGGAAAGCAAAGGGGAAGGGTGGACAGGGGGAAAAAGGGAAGGGTGGAAGAAAAGGGGAAGGGTGGAAGAGAAAAAGGGACAGGGTGGAAAGGACAAGGGAAGGGTGGAAGCGCAAAGGGCAGGGTGGAACAGGAAAAGGGAAGGGTGGAAGAAAAGGGAAGGGTGGAACAGGACACAGGGCAGGGTGGACAGCAAAGGGAAGGGTGGCAAGAAAGGGGACGGGTGGAACAGACAAGGGAAGGGTGGCAGGAACATGGGCCAGGGTGGCCAGACACAAGGCACCGGTGGCAAAGGGACGGGTGGACCAACCAAGTGAAGTGTGGACAGCAAACGGGCACGGGTGGCCAAGGAAGGGTGGCCACCAAGGCGTGGATCAGCATTGGACGGGTGGCAACACTTACATCCCGGCAGGGTGCAACACCCTCCCCGTTGCCTAGTCCCTCCCGCAATGGCATAATCCCCTCCCAGCGGTTCTTATCCCATCCCTCCGTATTCCCACATATACCTGTATCCCCTCCACCACGCCATGTCATCCCTCATCCCTTTCCTTTATTCCCTCCCCTTCTATCCCTCTCCTTCCTTTATTCCCCCTTTCTTTATTCCCCTCCCATTCCTTTATTCCCTCCCCCTTCCTTTATTCCCCTCCCCTTTCCATTTATTCCCCTCTCCCTTTCCTTTATTCCCTTCCCCTTTCCTTATTCCCCTTCCTTTCCTTTATTCCCCTCCCCATTTCCTTTATTCCTCCTCCCTTCCTTTATTCCCTCCCCCTTTCCCTTTATTCCCTCCCCTTTCCTTTATTCCCCTTCCCCCTTTCCTTTATTCCCCTCCCATTTCCTTTATTCCCTCCCCTTTCCTTTATTCCCCTCCCCTTTCCTTTATTTCCCCCTTTCCTTTATTCCCCTTCCTCTTTCCTTTATTCCCCTCCCTCTTTCCTTTATTCCTCCCCCTTTCCTTTATTCCCCTCCCCTTTCCTTTATTCCCCTCCCCCTTTCTTTATTCACCTCCTCTTTCCTTTATTCCCCTCCCCTTTCCTTTATTCCCTTCCCCTTTCCTTTATTTCCTCCCCTTTCCTTTATTTCCTTCCCTTTCCTTTATTCCTCTCCTCCTCCTTTCCTTTATTCCCTCCCCCTTTCCTTTATTCCTTCTGCCCCCTTTCCTTTATTCCCTTCCCCTTTCCTTTATTCCTCTTCCCCCTTTCCTTTATTCCCTCTCCCTTTCCTTTATTCCTCTCCCCCTTTTCCTTTATTCCCTTCCCCCTTTCCTTTATTCCCCTCCCCTTTCCTTTATTCCCTTCCCCCTTTCCTTTATTCCCTTCCCGCTTTCCTTTATTCCCTCCCCCTTTCCTTTATTCCCTTCCCCTTTCCTTTATTCCCCTGCCCCTTTCCTTTATTCCCTGCCCCTTTCCTTTTTTTCCCTTCCCCTTTCTTTATTCCCCTCCCCTTTCCTTTATTTCCCTTCCCCTTTCCTTTATTCCTCTCCCGCTTTCCTTTATTCCTCTCCCCCTTTCCTTTATTCCCCTTCCCCTTTCCTTTATTCCCCTTCCCCCTTTCCTTTATTCCTCTCCCCCTTTCCTTTATTCCCTTCCCCCTTTCCTTTATTCCCCTCCCCCTTTCCTTTATTTCCTCTTCCCCTTTCCTTTATTCCCCTTCCCCCTTTCCTTTATTCCCTCCCCTTTCCTTTATTCCCTTCCCCCTTTCCTTTATTCCCTCCCCTTTCCTTTATTTCCCTTCATTTATTCCCCTGCCCCCTTTCCTTTATTCCCCTCCCCCTTTCCTATATATATATATATATATATATATATATATATATATATATAATTATATATATATATTATATATATATATGCATCTAAAAAAAAAAGAAAAGAAGAGACCCACATAATTTGAACAGGACGTAGATGTCACATGGTGAACAGATTGTAAGGTTATGTACACACGCACACCCACACCCACATCACACACCACAACACACACAAACACACACACATCACACACAACAACACACACATCACACAAAAGAGCACAACACACATCACACCACACACAACACACACATACACACACACACTACACACACACAACAAACAAACACACACACACACACACACACACACACACACACACACACACACACACACACACACACACACACACACACACACACATTTTGCCTGTTGATTTCAGTTTCCGTGATACATGATCAATAATACATTATTAAGAAATGGAACATTGGTTAAAATCAATACTTTTTGTTTTTGTTTTTTTTTGTTTTGCAATGCAACAACAGTGGCAATAGAAATTGAACAGTGTAATGCAAGCAACAGGGATTTTCAAAGGACCAAATGGCAAAAGTGTTAAAACTGTTAAAATATGTGTATTTGTGTACTGTCTGTGTGTATGTTTAAACGTACACTGTTTTCGTCCTTGTACAAGTTTGCCGAACGTACTGTTGCGATGTGTAGAGATAAGGCGTGTAACTATGCTAGAATTACCGCCACTGCCGCTTCTGTGTCTGGCAAACACTCCCAGAAAAGTAGTCTGGCACTAATGAGAAACCTTGTTTTTCGTAGCAGGGATGTGTGTGTGTGTGTGTTGTGTGGTGTGTGTGTGTGTGTGTGTGTGTGTGTGTGTGTGTGTGTGTGTGTGTGTTATGTATGTGTGTGTATGTGTGTGTGTGTGTTTGTGTGTGTGTGTGTGTGTGTGTGTACGTGTGTGTGTTATGTTTGTGTGTGAGTGTGTACGTGTGTGTGTATGTACGTGTGTGTGTATGTGTGTGGTGGTATGTGTGTGTTTGTGTGTGTGTTTGTGTGTTTATGTGTGTGTTTGTCTGTGTGTGTGCGCGCCAGTATGTGTGTTTATATGTGTGTGTGTTTGTGTTTGTGTGTGTGTTTGTGTGTGTGTATGTGTGTGTGCATGTGTGTGTGTATGTGTGTGTAGTGTGTGTATGTGTATGTATATGTGTGTGTGTAGTGTGTGTGTGTGTGTGTGTGTTTGTGTGTTTGTGTGTGTGAGTGTTTGTGTGTGTGCGTGCCAGTATGTGTGTTTATATGTGTGTGTGTTTGTGTATGTGTGTTTGTATGTATGTGTATGTGTGTGTGTATATGTGTGTGTGTGTTTGAGTGTGCGCGATGTGTGTGTTACGGTGTGTGTGTGTGTGTGTGGCGCGCGCGCGCGAGCGTACGTGTGCGCGTTTGTGTGTGTTTGTGTCTTTAAGTGAGTATGTACGAGCATGTGTGTGTGTATGTGTGTTGGTGTGGGTGTGTGTGTGCACGCGTGCGCGTGCAGGTGCACACTTAGTTCTGTGTTACGAATGTCCATTGCGTGTATAAACTTTCTTTAAACGTAATACGGACGTTCACCGTATTTCTTTGTGTTTTGAAAACGTTTAACATCCTCAAGCATAACTGCACTTAAGACAGGAAAACGTTTTCAAAATCCAACCCTTTTTTGTAATTGTTGCTGAGTTTTATGCTTGTTTTTGTGTATTTGTTGATTTGATTGTATGTTTGCTCGGTTTATTCATAACTAAACCATAAAAGTTTCCTGATCACCAGCATGAAATGAAAGAAAGCTTTAAGCTTTATAATAGAAACAATCCATGTTTCAAGCCACAGATAAAACACTTTATCGATAAAAGTTCATACAAAACTTTTTACTAAATCGGTAAACCATTTTTTTCAAAGCGCCAACGCCAAGTCCATAAAAGGCTACAAGGGTATTACAAACGGCACACCACCATACGTCTATGTACAAACTTTGATTTAAGAATGTCTAAGACAAGCAATTACCTCTATGAAGAATATCAAAACGAAAAAAGTAATACCACACGAAAATTGCTGAATATTGTGGATATCCTGAAGATCATCATCATCATCATCATCATCATCATGTGCCCTGCCGCATGGCGTTGGAGATCATGGCCCTCCATATGAATGTATATTTTGTCGCTGCAAGTATATCTCCCACCCTCTCTGTCTTCATCCATTCCGCAAGTCTGTCCAATATTTTTTCCCTGGATCTACCTGGTGCTATTTTCCCTCCAGCTTTCTTGTTGTGACTAGGTGCTCTAATTTCTCTTGCCTCATAAAATGTCCTCTAACTGTTGCTTTTGTCTTTTCCTAACCTTCTTTATAAATGATCTTCTTGTGGCTGCCTCCTTCAAGACGATGCCGTTTTGTTTTCTTTGCTGTCCGTGGAACTCACAGCATTCTTCTTAGAAACCACATTTCATCTGTCTCAAATTTGTTCTGACTTTGCGTGTTGACTGTCCACGCCTCACAACCATACAAAAGTGTCAGTTCTGTTTAACTGTGAAGAACTCTCTCCCTGATGTTGACTGATTGGCATTTGTTGGTAAGAACATTTTCATCTTCTTAAATGCTGTTTTGGCTTGGCCAATTCTGCTGGCTATTTCTAACGTGCATCTGCCTTCTGGCGAGATGACTGTTCCCACATACTTAAACGTATCAACTCATCAATCCTGGGGCTACCAGTGAAAAATGCAACACCTTCGGTACAGTACAAATAGTGACAAGACAATTTATGCCAAACTCTGCCAAAGGTCTTACATAAAGTTTTTTTTCCTCTGAAACATTGACTAGATATGTTTGTGGAAAACGTGGAAGAGAGCCAATGCCCTCCAGGATAATGTTGATGGGAAGAGCATAAAGCAGAACAGCTAATGTATTCTTTCTGACAGTTGCTTACCTCCAACATGTCGATGTGAGGTTCGTGTTGGAAAAACGCCTACATGTCATTAAGCCACTGCCGTTTGCCTGATTCTCTGTTTGTCTGTCTCTGTCTCTGTTTCTAAATGTCTCTATCTCTGTTTCTGTCTATCTATCTGTGTGTCTGTCTGTCTCTCTCTTTCTTTCTCTCTTTCTCTGTCTGTTTGTCTGTCTGTCTGTCTGTCTGTTTGTCTGTCTGTCTGCCTGTCCATCTCCCTCTCTCTCTCTCTCTCTGTGCCTATCCCTGTCTGTCTGTCTCTTTTTCTCTTTCTCTCGTTCTGTCTGTCTGTCTGTCTGTATGTCTCTTATCTCTCTCTCTTTCTCTCTCTCATTCAGTCTCTCTGTCTCTCTCTCTTCTCCTTTGTGTGCGTGTGTTTTTGCATGCGTGCGTTTGTATGTGTGTGTGTGTGTATATATACTATTATATATATATATATATATATATATATATA
>CM060306.1:114578203-114590703 GCA_030674185.1 Monoplex corrugatus | reverse complement strand
CTGAGGATTTCAAAAAATTGCTGACGGTCTCATTAAATTTAATTTTTTTTTATCGCATTTACTTTGTAAGAGAGATGCATAACGGTTAAAGTTCTTGATCCCAAAAGCAAACGAAGTTAAGAACGATCGAAACAAGGTTACCAAAAAAACAGATGACTAAGTTCATGTCCATTGTTTTTCTTACTGTTATTGTTTAAAGCCAGCTGATTAGACAGAGCCATATAAGGGCTATAACCATTTCAAAACGTACACAACATCTAGATGAGGAAAAAACTGGAAAAGAAACCAAAAATACACACCAATACATGCGCGCACATAACCAAAGGATATGCCCCTGGTGTTGACCATTCGTCCAGTTTATCACCAGGGGATTAAACAGAAACCTGAATATAATAAATAATAATATATTTTATTTATATAGCGCAAAATCTTGATAAAATCAAATCTAAGCGCTGAGCGTATACATGCATACATACCTACATACATAAATCTAAGCTGAGCGTATACATGCATACATACATACATACATAAATCTAAGCGTATACATTAACAATACATACTCATACATACCATACATACATACATACATACATACGTACGCACATGCATACATAATAATTACAATATTATATCTCTCCTGTGGACCGTATCATAGTTACAGGTCAGATGGCTTACCGGGCCAGGGTCCATTATCATGCTGGGTCTTTAGTCTCGTCGTGAACTTCATATATTGGAATACAAATAATACCAAAGAAATAAGAGGGAAGCAGGGAGAATTTGTATAATATTAATCAAAGGACATAACTCTTGAGAATTATCTCCCATGTTGTACTTCTCAAATCTAACACAGTTTGCGCTACCCATTCAGCTAGCATAGAAGCAGATACAAAGTACAAAAACAGTAAGCTCAGAACACTCCTCAACAATATGGGAGATAATTCTCAAGAGTTATGTCCTTTGATTAACTGAATACAAATGTAAACATAACTAAGAACACTAAAGCTATCATAAAAATGGCCTAAATTACCAAAACTGCTCCTGCACAGCACATTTCCTTAGAGCCAAACATGCAGTCAATACATGTACCCTAGTTATCAATCACATCAGGCTTTACAGAACACGTGCAGGTGAATGGACCAGCAAGGCAGAAAATGAGAGGAAGAAATGACAGAGAGCAAAGAAAGAAGAAAAAAAAACAAAAACAAAAAACAAAGAGTGACAGAAAAGAGGACATTTCTAGCACAAAATTTCCAGAAGGTGGGGGATACATGTACACTGAAAGAGCCCCAGGTATCCCCATGGGATAGTTCACTTCCAAATCTACTAGGCTAAGGCGAGAAACGCAAAGCAGCGAGTTTGGAATGTAGTGTTTGTTCAACAGGGATTCATCACACTTGGACAAATCCATACACGCTCCACCCAAATATGCCTGCAATTATCTGACAGATTCCCATGAGCCTGCGGAAAACCCTTCGCGCTGGCAAGGTCTTGACAAGGGAAATTGGAGGGGAAGTGGGGGGGGGGGGGGGGGGGCGGACAGAGACGGCTCTATGAAAGACTAAGCTGAGATCACCTGAATGAGAGAATTATTGCAATGGGCAGCGAACAGTCCAGATTTTAATGTTACGTGCTGGAACCAGAAGAACAAGAAAACCAATGTAAGCGCGTATCCAACAAAACAAGCGCAAATTTTCGGCCAACCAGCCTTTGTCAAGCGTGAACGCACGGTCACAAACAGATCACAAACACCAAACAATGGATAATAAAAACAGGACTAAAAACTTCCCTGTCCCCCTCGTCCAGTGGGTAAGAAGGGACCAAATGGAATGGGCTGGGATTGAATTCCGATATCAGATCGAGTCCATGGCTCTATGAAACAACAACAAAACAATCAAACAAACGATAAAACAACGCATCAATCAATCAATCAGAAATCAATCAAACAATCAATCATCAATCAATCAATCAATCAATCAGTCAATCAATTAATCAATCAATCGGTCAGTCAATGATTCAATCAGTCAGTCAATCAATCAATCAATCAATCAAACAAACAAACAAACGAATAAACAAACAATCAATCAATTAAACAAACAATCAATCAATTAAACAACAAAGAATCAATCAACAAACAATCAATCAATCAATATCAATCAAACAATCAATCAATCAATCAAACAAACAATAAATCAATAAACAATCAAACAATCAATCAAACAAACATAAATCAATTAAACAATAAACAATCAAATCAACAATCAACAATCAAACAACAATCAAACAATCAAACAATCAATCAAACAATCAACAATCAAAAAACAAAAACAATAAGCACCAAAAATAACAACAAACAACAACGTCAAACATCTGCGGCCCATAAGAGGGTTAAACCCACGACCCCTGTGTAACATGGACCTCTAAGCAACTGAGCTAACGCCCCCTTCCCCCTCCCCTCAAACTGACTAAACCTTCTCCACCCCACCCCCCCACCCCCCATCCCCCCAAAATGCAATATGAGAGAGGAAACAGCACTTTTCACATAATGCTGGCCTCGAGAAAAGTTCAGGTCTCTACCACCTCACTCCACCACGACCTTAAGATAACGGGACAACGCTTTGTCTTTAACGTTTTCAATAAACCCTGACCCCCATTTTGGTTGTTGTTCTTGTTGCAATTATCCGCTTGAGATTAAAAGGTATCACTAACAGTCAATAGTGTGTGTGTGGTGTGTGTGTGTGTGTGTGGTGTGTGTGTGTGTGTGTGTGTGTTGTGTGTTTGTGTGTTTGTGTGTGTGTGTGTGTGTGTGTGTTTGTGTGTGTGTGTTGTGTGCGTGTGTGTGTGTCTGTTTGTGTGTGTGTGCGTGTGTGAATGTGTGTGTGTGTGTCTGTGTGTTTGTGTGTGTTTGTGTGTGTGTGCGGTGCTGTGTGTATGTGTGATGTGTGTGTCTCTGTGTGTGTGTGCTTCTGTGTGTGTGTGAGTGTGTGTCTGAGTGTGTGTGTGTGCATGTGAGAGAGAGAGAGAGAGTGTGTGTGTGTGTGTGCGTGTGCGTGTGTGTACTGTGTGTGTGTTGTGTGTGTGTACACGTGTGTCTGTGTGTGTGTGCGCGTGTACACGTGTGTGTGTGTGTGTGTGTGGGTGTGTGTGTGTGTGTGTGCGTGTGTGTTACAGTGAATGCCATTTAAGCCAAGTAATAACATTATCCCTCTCGTTGATACAACACTCTTTCTGTGCAGACATGTCTGACCCATATCTGCCAGTCATGCTACTATCAGATTTGGCGCATGGGTTACATGCAAAATACCTTCCAACTGAGGCTGCGTCTAAGCTTGTAACATCTCTCCTTTTGTCTCGTCTTGATCACTGTAACGCTCTTCTTTCCAGTCTACCAGCTTCTTCTCTTCTTTCCACTCTACCAGCTTCTTCTCTTCTTTCTCTGCAAGGCATACAAAACGCATCTGCTCGTCTTGTCTTCGGAAAGAAAAAAGTTTGATGGCGTCAATCCTCTCCTTCGCTGTCTGCACCGGTTGCCTGTTTCAAATAGAACTGAATGTATGCCGGATATCCGGTGACACAAATCTTATCATGTCTGCTCCATCATACCTTTGTGACAACATCGGTATTTATACGCCAACTCGCACCATGCGCTTAGCTTCAGATATTGTTTCCCTTCGGCTTCCTAGATTTGTACTCTCGCAACCTATACACCAGCTGGAAAAACTTAACCCTTTGACTTCCTCATCCTATCCACCAGCTTCCTTCGGGAAGTTGGTGGACAGGGTGAGGGTGTCGAAGGGTTAAGTTTTTGCTTTTGGTATCGTTGATGACGATGCAGGTTGCTAACGGATCATCTGTCAGGATCGTCTGTCTGGAATAGACTTTTACTCTCCCTTCGCCTAACGCCTTCCGTTTCTGCTTTTAAATCCAATTCAAGAATCACCTTTTTCCCCTGCAATGAATTCTACAATACTTTCCCCCTAGTTCGTGTAAGTCTTTTTGTATATTGTATGTGTCATTGTGTTAATCGTTTACATATGTCTGGTGTGCATATGCGCTTGGATTTGAGCTATCAAGTTTTGACGCCATATGAATTATGTTATTATTTATTACTATCAGTTACAACGGCATCATCATCATCATCATCATTATCATAATCTTCATCATCACTATTATTTATATCATTTTATCACTATATTATTATTACTGTTATTACTATCATCATCATCATCTTTTTTCTTCTTCTTCTTCTTCTTCTCCTTCTCCTTATTATTGTTTTTATTATTATTATATTATTATTATTATTATTATTATTATTATACGCAGTCGCATTGGTATCTGTTGGTATGTGTTCTTAATTTTCTTTTCCATGTTTTGTTTTGTTTTGTTTGTTTTGTCTTTTGAGATGGTTATGGCCCTTATACGGCTTTACGATGTCAATAGGGCTTTAAACATTCATATGTATCGTTGTATTTTCAATAAGAAACCTTTTTCTTTTTTACATGAGATTAACTGCAGTGTTCATGTGTCTCAAACTGTGCCGCGCGTTGTGCGTGTGCGTGCGTGTATGTGATGCGTGTGTGTGTGTGTGTGTGTGTGTGTGTCTGTGTGTGAGTGTGTGTGTATGTATGTGTGTATGCGTGTGTGTGTCTGTGTGTGAGTGTGTGTTGTATGTAGTGTGTGTGTGTGTGTGATGTGTGTGTGTATGTATGTGTGTGTGTGTGTGGAGTGTGTGTGTGTGATTGTTGCTATAAGTTGCATGTGTTAAAGTGGCAGTCAATATCTCGGATAAAGGTTCTGGCCCGACATTAGTGTTTTAAATTAAACAATTTGCAGTCGGAAAGAGTCATCTGATGGTATGCTTTGTCCATTTTCTGCCAAACGATACACCTGTCCGGGTACGTTGGTAGTCTGTCTGCTCATGCATTAGTTATCTGCACGCGTACGTGTAACTTTTTCTTTCTTTTTTTTTTTTTTTTTTTTGGGCGTTCGTGCTTATTTCGTTTGTTTCTGTCGCCAAGTGTTGACATTGACATAGGTGATGTGATGATAACGTGTATATTCACGTGTCGAGTCAAGTCAAGTCACGTGTATTTTTTTGTGTGTGTGTGTGTGTGTGTAAGTGAGTGTGTGTGTGTGTGCGTGTGTGTGTGTGTGTGTGTGTGCGTGCGTGCGTGTGTGTATAGCGTGTGTGTGTGTGTGTGTGTGTGTGTGGTGTGTGTGTGTGTTGTGTGTGTGTGTGTGTGTGTGTGTGTGTGTGTGTGTGTGTGTGTATAAGGTGTGTGTGTGTGTGTGTGTGTGTGTGTGTGTTGTGGTGTGTGTGAATGTGTGTGTTGTGTGTGTGTTGTGTGGTGTGTGTGTGTGTTGTGTGTGTGGTTGTGTGTGTAGTGTGTAAGTGTGTGTGTTGTGAGTAGTGAAGTGAGAAGTTTTAAAACATATATCTTTCCTGTAGATATAAAACACTGAAAGAAGATTTTTGTCCGAGCCTTGTTGTTACCAGTAACATGCTTGAATCTGTTATACCATGCTGTCTGTATCCATATATGGATTAACATTGTATTATTGGATAAATGTTTCAATGTTTTCACCATATTAGAGGATTTTTTGTTTTGTTTTTGTTTTTTCCTTTGCTTTTCTGTTTGTTTATTTTTTTAGATACTGCCATTGTCGCATCTAAGGTATTGTTTCTGGTTTTCCTTGTAGCAGCGTGCCTGTCTTTTTAAAGATGAATAAACCATTTATTTTTTCCAAGGTCAAACTGGATTTGTTGCAGTAAGCACAAATCCGTTATACCTGGGCCATATCCCATTACCTGTATTTTCTTTTACCTGTTATGTACTCCTATTTATTAACTGTTTGCCCTCTATAATACGTTAATAAACGTGCAGTTGTCAGTGTACATGAAATATAGATGACGATTGATTATACATATGTAATTGTTAACAGTTCATTGTTTATATTGTTGTTAAATTATCTATCATGATGGTATTTATCAACATGCATCCTTCCACAAACACCCAAAAGAATGTTGAGGGGGGGGGGGGGGTCTGTCGATGGATGTTCGCCGTCCTTAACCCTTTGACTCCCGCACCCTGTCCATTAGCATTCCGTATTGTCAACCATGCTAGCAAAGCAAAAACTTAACCCTCTGACTCCCTCACCCTAGCCATCAGCTTCCTGCAGGAAGCTGGACAGGGTGAGGGAGTCAAAAGATTAAGTTTTTGCAGTTGGTGAATAGGGTGCGGGAATCAGAGGGTTAAATCGTAGGACACTTAAGTGTTTGTCATGACGCTGAACTCGATGAGGTGTTATCTGTTCAAAGATCAGTCACCTAGTGAATGAATTTTGACAAAAATCATCGGTATGCAAACTGTATCAGTGTAATTTTGAATAGGCATGACCCAGTTTTGAGATGTTCACTGCGTAACAAACTTTTTTTTTTCTGTGGTTATCTTTCAGTTGGGTCACATGTACTATTAGGACTTAATAGAAACCACAAGCCTTTACAATATCACACACTCATTTTCGTTAAGGCACATCGCTCGTATTTACAGGGGCGTGTTCCACGCCTTTATAAAGTTCATATCCAGATGATGGATAGGAAACAGTACTGAACAAGGGGGATCCAATTTACACAAACAGTAATTCAATTGTTACTTACAAACAACAATTCAGTTCACAAGCACACCCCCACACACTACGTTTCTCTAAAGTGTCTGTCCCCAGACAGACGTACAGTCTCACACTATGATGAATTTCCGTTATACTTCAAAATGCACCTTCAAGGGATTCTGTTTCTATTGGAGATTAAGATTATCTAGGGCCGCTACGTCTCTCACACAAGGTGCCCAAGAGATTCTTTTTCTGAAGCCATTGGTTATTGGGATTTCCATGTCATTGTAGATTACCATCTGAAGTGGGTGAAATCTACAATGCATTCTGGCTTCAACGGCATGAAAATTTAATTTTTGGAAAAAAGAAAAACACTCACAAAACTGAATTTTAAGAAAGTGGTTTCACTAAAAAGATATTGTGAGGAGGAAAAAGATGATATGGTTTGGTTTTTAGACTGACGGGGACGGAGGGGGGGGGGGGGGGGGGGGGGGTCACAATATTCACTCTAAACAAATGAAAAAACATGAACTGCACACACTACCATGAGGACACAAATGCAAACAATACTCAGTTCATAACCATATCAACCATTTAATAAACGCGAAAAAGTCTACTCCGACCCACCATAATTGCATCATACTTTTCTAATCCTAATTTACTTGTCATAATTCACTTACTGCAATAAGTTAGAATACCTATAAATGGTTTTCAAGGTGCTGCTTAGGAAAAATGTGTATAAACTGTGAAATGAAGAATGATTTTTGTCCAATTTCCCTTTTTTCAGTGGCATTTATAACGATGACAAAGTGTCTACTGTGTTCTGCATTGCACTTAATTTTCAACTTTTTGAACTGTCTGCCGTGTGTGACATTTGATTGTGCTTGTTGCCTGTGCTTTTGTAATTCGAAATGGGTTTCTTTTGTAATGAATCGAAATAAAAACTTTATTCTTTACAGTTTGAGAGATAAATGTCTATTGAAATGCTTGCGCGCCTGTTTTAATGCGAGTGGGTTTCTTGAACGAACTCGATCCCCTTACCTTTTGAATGACCAGAATTAGAACACAAGTAATGACCAAACTAAACAAATATGCTTGGAACAATTCAATGTCATATTTTTATCTTTCTACACTTAAAACGGTTTTGGAACTCAAGGGCCTGAATGCAACATTGAAATATTGAGTAAACTGTAGGTACGACTGCAGTTTCAAGATACTTTGGAATATCGGTGAACATTTGGAAGTTTGTTTAGGCTATGTGGCCATAGCCAGGATATACGTCTTTTTACTCGGCCAAAATAGTGAAATAAGATTTGCATTTCACTTCTAAGAAGATCGAGGAACAAGTTTCTTTTGTACACAAGCAACATTTGAATATATAAAGTTTTGTAGTATACAAGCATTGTCGATGTGTATGTAGCGCTCACTCTCTCTCCACCTCAGTCTATTTCTAGTTTCGCCCACCCCGTCTCCTCCAGTTTTCTCCCCCTTTAACCCTTTGACTCCCGCATCCTGTCCACCAACTGCAAAAACTTAACCTTTTGACTCCCTCACCCTGTCCACCAGCTTCCTGCAGGAAGCTGGTGGATAGGGTGAGGGAGTCAAAGGATAAAGTTTTTGCTTTGCTAGCATGGTTGACTATGCAGGATGCTAGTGGATAGGGTGCGGGGGAGTTAAAGTGTTAACATCCTAGTCCCGTATCTGTGAGCATGGAATTTAATCACCTGCCAGGCCGATAAAAATACGCGTTGCTCCCCTCACTCAGCGTCCATCAATTGTCCATCACACGCTGTGATGTTTGAGGAACGAGGAGAACTCATGGTTTTGTGTTCAGTTCATGGCACAGGCAGACTATGGTCAGCTGTCGGCTCCTTTGTTCTCTGGCCTCGTGCAAACATCTCGGACCGGGTAGAATAACCATCAGCTTCAGCAAAACACCGTCGTTAAAATTCGAGGGTTGGTTGTCCGGGTCTTTGGACTGTTAAGTGTTCGGCCATGTTGGTGTACTATTGTAGTCCTCTCCATTCTTTTATTAATTTATTTACCCTTTGACTCCCGCACCCTTTCCACCAACTGCAAAAACTTAACCCTTTGACTCCTTCATCCTATCCACCAACAGCAAAAATTAAATCCTTTGACTCTCTCACCTATCCACCAACAGCAAAAATTAAATCCTTTGACTCCCTCACCCTATCCACCAACAGCAAAAATTAAATCTTTTGACTCCCTCACCCTATCCACCAACAGCAAAAATTAAATCCTTTGACTCCCTCACCCTATCCACCAACTGCAAAAATTAACCCTTTGACTCCCTCACCCTATCTACCAGCTTCCTGCATGTCAACCATGCTAGCGAAGCAAAAACTTTTTCCTTTGACTCCCTCACCCTATCCACCAGCTTCCAGTGAGCTGATGGATAGGGTGAGGAAGTCAAAGGGTTAAGTTTTTGCAGTTGATGGACAGGGTGCGGGAGTCAAAGGGTTGAAGATGACCCGTAAAGGATCTTACAGGATCTTTATCCTGCACCTCTGTTTTATGTCTGAATACGCGTTTACCTATGAAAGTAGACTTTTCTAAAGAATTTTGCCGGGGGCAAGTCCATCGTTATTGGTTTTTTGTCCACTGAGTGCGTGTGCTTCACACGGGACTTCGTTTTTGTTCTTGACAAAGGTCAGTTGGCCGAAAATTTGTGCCTGTCTTGTCTGGTTCTATTAAATACGCGTTCTGATTCTTTTTTCGTTTTTTTTTTTTCTGGTTCTGTTTGCTTGAACGCGGGTAGTCAACTCTTGTTTTGAATATTAACGTCCCTGCGTGATCACGATTAGGGACTGTCTTGAACATGAACCATGTCATATGATTGAGGAAAGAGAGCGATGTCTGATAGTTTCCATGTCTAAGATAATTGTTTCAAAGAGACCTCGCTTCCCCTGAGAGATTAATAACTGAACCACCTCAAGATCCTAGTGGAAAGGAGATACACATTCTTGTCCAGTGAAAACAACTTTGTGTTGACTTGTTCAAACTTCGTGCCGGATTGGACAAGGCTGACTGGTAAAGAGGTGGATACGTTACAGGACCATGACCATGTGAAACTCAATCTGGTGGACAAGGGCCGGGGGATGGTCCGGTTTATTCATGTCCGCACTCCTCCCTGTGATCAGTTACACAGTGCTATCCTCACCGGCTTACTGTATGCAAATATATGGTGTTGCATGAGAGAGTAACCCGCTACGAAACGTTTCTACCGGAGTAAAAACAGTGCTGTGTAGGTGGTTTCCGTTTTGATTGGTGGTGGTTATTGTTGTTGTTTTTTTGTTTTTGTTTTGTTGTTGTTGTTTTTTTGCTTTTTTCCCCCCTAGTGTTCCGATTTTTGTTGGATGTGTATATGCACGTCATTTTGCCCACACTTGGCAGACGGGTATTTTACTACACAGTTTGCAGACTCCGTCGTCTTTGTCAGGCATACTGGGTGTTTTCATGTTTCCATAAACCTCAGCGTGTGATCACATTTTAACAACATTGTAGTGAGTTGTAAGCGTGCACATGCAAGTAAAAAAAAAACTGCAGTCAATGTTTGTCAATGTCAACATATGTCTAGGCGGAAAATCAACTCTGTTTTGTTCTTCAGATCTGACAAAAAATAAATCTTCAGTTAAAATTGCAGCGGCTTAGTAAGCATTGCATATTTACAAAGGTCTCAAAATTTATCAATACCTTGTTTGAAAAAGGTAATCACGAGAATAGATGCTTCAAATCAAACATTACGACTGAAACAATACTTTCAAGCCTACAAAAAATG
Source organism: Monoplex corrugatus (assembly GCA_030674185.1). Classification (NCBI taxonomy): domain Eukaryota; kingdom Metazoa; phylum Mollusca; class Gastropoda; order Littorinimorpha; family Ranellidae; genus Monoplex; species Monoplex corrugatus. The sequence continues at coordinate 114,580,298 of CM060306.1, read as the reverse complement.
TAAACATCCATAGTTTTCTACAAATCAACCCATGTGAGATGTTGAATCAAAGTGGTATCGTACTAATTTGACAGTGAGGCTTCACAACTTGCCGTGATATTACAATATGACCACATGGCCACTCTGCTGCTGTCAGGCATTTGGGCTGTGGGGCAACGAAGGACACAAAGCAAGTAGTCAGTGTTGTAAGCCATGTCAATTTCAGTCAGCGATCGCTTCTCGCCATTTCACTAGGCTTCAGTTGTGAAACAAACGCAGAAATTTTTTTTACATGTAATTGACGCTTCGTATTCTGAACATTTGAATAGTAACTACACGACTGCCAAAAAGCCTGAATACGAATTGTAATAATCGGAGGCTATATGAATATAAACAAATCTCTTGATTTATTTTCATATAATATCAGATTATTCCATAGATCAGACGAACCCCAAACTAAAACTAACAGTCACCTTTCAAATAAACCAGAAACAGGGGGTCGGGGTTATTTTTTATAGCCTCTACACCGGTTTAATCGCAAACTTATCACCGCTACCGCCACAAGCGTTCATGAGGGATGTGCAACCTGAGAGAAAGGTCAAACTTATTGTGGATAAGGATCCCCCCCGTAGAACACGGCTTAATCTGGACCCCCTAAGATGCTAATGCTCTTTTAGAGTGGGATCGGGTTCACCTCTTGTCTGTCACGAGCTGTCTGGTTGAATTGCTGGAAAATTTATTCCCCTACACTGAGATTTTTAGTCTGCACGGGCATAATATCGGTGCTATTATGTCCTGCTAAACTTTTCCCACACACATTTGGTTTGAATGTCGTGAGTGACCGTGTCACAGGCAAAAGGTTTGATAAACAATTTGAGAAAGTTCAGTTTAAAGCTGTATTAGTCTGTCTTCGTGTGGTCTGAGCAAAATCTAACCTCAGCAATAAAAACGAAGGAAACAAAACGCTGTAATATCTCAACAAAACACTGTAACAGCTTAACATCTAACAATTATCAAAAAGACAACTGTTTGAAGATCCTGTCATTCAGACATTACAGGGTGATTGTTGAACCATGTGGCCAGAGGACAATAAGAACGAGCAGCTATTGCTTGTTGTACGGAGGCGAAACTTGGGCAAACAACAAGCAGGCAGAACAAGACTAGGCAACTGAAATGTGATTTCTAAGAAGAATTTCAAGAGTTCCATGGCCAGCAAAGAAAACAAACGAGGCAGTCTTGAAAGAAATACACACACAGACAGCCAGACACACACACACACACACACACACAGACACATACATACACACACACACACACACACACACACACACACACACACACACACACACACACACACACACACACACAAAAAACCACACTCTCACACACACACAGACACATACATACACACACAACACACACACACACACACACACACACACACACACACACACACACACACACACACACACACACACACACACACACAGAATCAATGAGGAAGATCAGGAAAAGACGAGCAACATTACAGGATATTTCATGAGACGAGAGAAATTTGAACACCTAGTCACGACAGGAAAGCTAAAGGGAAAAAGCACCAGGTAGACCCAGGGAGAATAGTTTGGAAAGTTTTGCAGAGTGGATAGGAACGGAGAGGGTAGGAGACATACTTGCAGCGACAAAAAATAGATTCGTATGGAGGGCCATGATCACCAGTTCCATGCGGCATGGCATATGATGATGATGATGATGATGATGATGATGATGCTGCTGCTGCTGCTGCTGCTGCTGCTGCTGATGATGATGATGGTGGTGGTGATCAAAGATCTCCCTCCATCCCTCTCTCCCCCCTATTCTCTCTCTCCCTCCCTCTCTTTCTTGCTGTGTTTGCGTGTGTGCATTTGCGTGCCAAAAACTAATCATTGTAACCAACATGACCTATGAAGTAAAGAACAATAGACATGGGAAATGATGCACAAACACCAGACACACGTTTATCCTGTTTGCAGACACAATGGCATCCCCGTGTGTATAAAATGCTTTCAAACATATAGTTCGTTACAAACACCTGAAAAATAAAGAAGCAGAAGAAACAATTTGATAAAAACAAGACGGC
>CM060306.1:114573203-114575703 GCA_030674185.1 Monoplex corrugatus | reverse complement strand
AGTACATGTAATGCATTTTCCTGAAGTTTTACACTCATGCACTACACTTCACTTCGGTGCAAACTTCTTCACCATTGCTAAAAATAAAACAAAATAAAATGAAAAAGACTACAGCCAGATTGGCACAACCACCTAGCGAGCATTCTGTCATAGATGCTGGAACAATAGTGTAGTTAGAATCCCACCATCCCCCGTGGGGATGCCGGGGGCTATTTCAGTATAAATAGTATCCCCACCTTCTGGAAATTCTGTGCTAGAAATTTTCCTCTTTTCTATCACTCTCTTTGTTTCTGCCTTGTTCCTTTGCTTTGTCTCAATTCTTCCCCCCCCCCCCCCCCCTTTTTTTTTTTTTTTTTTCCTGGTCCATTCACTTGTATGTGTTCGATAAAGTCTTACATACTTTCGCTTAGGATTGATAATCGGGTACTTGTATTAAGTGCATTTTTGGCTTTAGGGAAACGAGATATGTGGAAGCAATTTTAGGTAATTTAGGCCTGCTTTATATGTTTTTATGTCATTAGGTATGTTTATATTTGTATCCAGGTATGCTTTTAAATCCCCTGTGCGATAAATTGGATGGAGTGGTCAACGCCAAGAACATTTCCTTAGATTATGTGCGCGAATGCATTGGCATGCGTGCTTTATTTCCTTTTCCTTTTTATTTTCCCTGATGAAGTATTGTATACGCTTTGAAACAGTTGTAGCCCTGATATGGCTGTACACAGTCGGGTGAGATTTAAACAAAAATAACAATAAAAGAATCCCACCTGAGCTGGTTGTTCAGGAAGTTTAGGGAGGTGGGGGAAGGGGGAAGGTGTAAATCTTCCCTCGGGTCTAGATTCCTTTGGGCTGACTTGACTGGATTTGACTCGTAATATTTAACTTCACTTGATCTGACCTCTTGACTTTGCTGTGGACCTTAACAGGTTTCTTATTAACTTGCTATGACTGGACGAACCAACAGAAAAGTTTTCTTTTTCTCCTAATTTTTGTATTTGGTGTTTGGTTCGTTTGTCATTTTAAGTCTACGCTTGACAAAGGCCAGCCTGTCTTGTCTGGTTGATCTATTTAATACGCGTTCTGATTCCTGTTTGCTTGAACGCAGGCGGTCGCACTTGTTTGTTGTTTTTTTTCCTGCTATGACTTGACCGGATCAACTTGATTTGAACGATTATATATTTTTTTCAAAGCTTTAGCCGATTGACTTAGTTTGATTTGGTTCTACCTGATGTCACTTGAATTTTCATGAGTTAGTCTTGTCCTATTTCTCATGACTTTGCTTGACTTTACTCGTTTTGACTTAATGGTGAGAACAATGATGGGTAAGAACACACCCACAGAAGGGGTTGGGAGGGGGACATAAACGTTGGCGAACTTGGACCTAACTATGCATTGAATCTGACATAAGCTTTCACATAGTGTTCCTACCCAGTGCACATCACCAACCGTACCATGGAAACACCATGGGAACATCAGTTTGTTTCAGTTTTATCATCAATAAATAATAAATAATAACGGTGATGATGATGAGGATATGATAATGATAATGATGATGATGATGATGATGATGATGATACTTACAAGGTACCAAATTTTGATAGACATATGAAATCAAGGCACATACTCTCATCATTCACTAAAACATTCTCTTACAATGACAAAAATTTCAGCGTACAAATCACATACATACCGGATGGGGGGGGGGGGGGGGGCAGGGGAAGAGTGGGACGGAGTAGTGGGCATATAGAAAGGTAAATCACTGCTGGACAGAAAGGTGATCCAATCCACGATCGAAGGAGAACCGAATAAAGCATCGGTATCTCACAGTGCTACTAAAAAATTTAAAGGCTTCTTTGAGCAATTTTTTCGCTAGTCCTCGTATACTCTGATAGTGGTAGGATTTTAAAACCTACAGAACAGAACAGAACAGAACCGAACAAAACAGACAGAAAGGTATAAGTCTTCAAGTTGGAGTTGAGGGAAGACAAGATTACGTAGATGTCGAAGGGATGGGGATCGCTCATAACAATTGTGTGGCTCAGACACAACAAGTGAGTAGCGACCATCTGTGGAACATGTGCATAGAGGAATTTGCACAAACAAGTAATGTCGATATGATTTGACCATTCTGTTTAATTTTCGGAGCGGTCTGGAATATTCTTATGAACCGATATCCCCCTGTGGGGATGCCGGGGGCTCTTTCAGTATAGATAGAATCCCCACCATCTGGAAATGCTGTGCTAGAAATTTCCTCTTTTCTGTCACTTTCTTTGTTTCTGCCTTATTCCTTTGCTTTCTGCCATTTCTTTTGATCATTTTCTGCCTTGTTCGTCCATTCACCTGTATGTGTTCGATAAAGTCTTACGTACTTTTTTTTAAGATTGACAATTGGGTACATGTATTAAGTGCGTTTTTGGCTCTAGGGAGGTGAGATATGCGGAAGCAATTTTAGATAATTTATGCCCATTTTCATAAATGTTTTGTTTCCATAGGTTTGCTT
>CM060306.1:114565703-114568203 GCA_030674185.1 Monoplex corrugatus | reverse complement strand
CTCTTTTTCTCCTCTTCTCCCACTTACGCATGAACTTAGACACATACACACACACACATACACACACACACACACACACACACATACACGCACACACACACATACACGCACACACACATACATACACACACAGACACAGACACACACACATACACACACACACACACACACACACACACGATACACACACCGGCACGCACACATACACACGCACACATACACACACACGTACAGTATGTGCATGGTGGGTGAGACTGAAGGTACAGGGTTTCTGGAGATATAACGGAAAGATCAATAAGCGTTTACGAGAAAGGCAAAAGGCAAAAAATAAAGCGTTTTTACATCCTGCCCTCGCCCATGGAGGGTCTCCACAAACACAAATAAAGGAAAGGAGAGAAAGAGAGAGACAGAGAGAGACAGAGACAGAGAGACAGAGACAGAGAGACAGAGAGAGACAGAGAGAGACAGAGAGAGACAGAGAGAGAGACAGACAGAGACAGAGACACAGAGAGAGAGAGACAGACAGAGACAGAGAGAGACAAAGACAGAGACAGACAGACAGACAGACAGAGACAGAGACAGACAGACAGAGGGAGAGAGAGAGAAAGTTTAAGTGTTATTCTTCTGTAGACTTCAAATCCAATGCCTGGAGTTTAATCCCAGCCGGCAACATCAGTTGGTCTGGTCGCTATCCATCTAAATGCTCCAGTCATTCTGGAGGTGTCAGCTTAGTGTTTCATAGATCCTGTTCACCACCCCCATTCCCTCCATTTCGACACCATACATGTACTAGCGCATACCGGCACTGAAATGTGGTTTCTAAGGAGAATGTTGAGAATTCCATGGACAACAAAAACAAACAAACAAACAAACAAACAAACGAGACAGTCTTGAAGCGGCAGACACAAGAAAAAAAATTAACAAAGAAGAGTAGGAAAAGACAAGCAACATTTATAGGACATTTTATGAGGTAAAAGAAATTAGAGCACCTAGTCACAACAGGAAAGCTGGAGGGAAAAAGAGCACCAGGTAGACCCAGGGAGAAAATATTGGACGGAGTTGCAGAGTGGCTGAGGAAAGAGAGGGTGGGAGAAATAGATTCGTATGGAGGGCCATGATCGCCAACGCCATGCGGCAGGGCACATGATGGTGACCGGCGCATAGATTTTTGTGAAGGCTCAAGGAGTCTGCCAGATAAACAGATAGCAGACTGGGTGGAGCGCGTATGGAATTGTCCGAGTGAGATGAATCCCCCATGAACAAACACTGCACTGTACACTGAACATGTTTATGTTCAGCACTCACTGACTTTGTGGTAGGTGGTCCACTCACCAAAGTTCTCAGCTCTCTGCTGACATAGCCTACATGTATAAAAACATACTACAAACCTGAACCTCTTTATTGCTGCGATCGTCACAATAACATCAAGTACCGGACTCCTGCCTCCTGTTGTCAGTTGGCCACAAATAACTCGCTCGCACACTTCTTCCTCCACAAAGAGAACATAGGTGGGGGAAGATGGTGAGGCGGAGGATATAAATGAGAAACGGGAAAGTGTAGAGAAACACGCACAAGAAGATAGGGAACGTGAGGAAGTAGTGGGAGAGAGGGGTAAGGAAAAAAAAAAGAAAAAAGAAAAAAAAAAAGCTTCGCCAGCAGCCGAAAGAAAGAAAGAAAGACAAAGAAAAAAAAAAGGATCACTGAAAGTTCTACTTTCTGCTAGTGTACAGTGGGGATACTTTTTACAGCGCAGCGCACCCGCGCTCGTGACAGGTAGACCATACGATGGAGTCTGTCTGAAATGCGAAGTGTGCCAACAACGATTTTTTGCTACAGGTAAATTCGGCTTTAGGCCTCGGATACTACTGAGAGCCCACACGGAAAGCCAAGACTTTGCCTCTCTCTCTCTCTCTCTCTCTCTCTCTCAGGAAAGTACAGAATAGCGCTTTCCGTGCTGCGTTCGCAGTGTGACAACCAAGCTCGCGCAGATCACGCGCGTTTTTCTGTCGCATTGCTTTGTGGGCATTTTTGGAGACATACGACGCTTACATCTGTCGTCTGCGTTAACGTCTGCTGAAACTTAAAGTAGGTTTGAATTTTTTCTTCGTGTTTTTTCTAGACTATTTTGATTTGTGCAGGTGTTGGTTAAGTTAAAATACCAATTAGCCATCTGGATAAATACTTGCACCAGCATTATCGTAATAAAGGCTACAAAAAGGTTCTGTTCAGGCATAACCATTTTGATTTCCGATTCATAATCCATGATTCACATACTCTGAAATGTAAGGAATATGTGAATGTAAACAGCCGAAGAAAGAAGAGAAATTGAAAGAAAGGAAAAGGTAGAAAGGTAAGGCAGATCTGCTTGGAACGGAGTTAAGAAAATCGTACAGAAACTAAAATTGGAAGGGTAAAGAAAAATGAACAGCCGCGTCAGAACTTAGGATGGTTAATTGGATTATACGTTTCGACTGTGTGCGTTCGGTTACAGTTTATTCAT
>CM060306.1:114533203-114560703 GCA_030674185.1 Monoplex corrugatus | reverse complement strand
CTCTCTCTCTCCTCTCTCTCTCTCTCTCTCTCTCTCTGGCACAACACATACACAAACCCGCACGTGCAAAAGCAAGCCTGTTTAAATTAATCTCGTCAGTTGTGATTAGCTAGGTTAACATTGTGTTTTTTATCTGGTTTATTTATCGCCTATTCCTTCCTCGCTCCCATGGTTCCGTACATCTTCCCATTTCTTTCTCTTTCCGTTTTCTTTGTCTTTTTCATTGTTCTGAGCAAATCGTAAAACCTATCTTTTATCTGCAGGTGTCAGAATCCACTCGCTACACCGTCGCTTCTCCCAGATCCTCAGATTTCAAGTTCACAGCTGTGTTTCCAGTTGCGATGCCAGGAGAGATGCTGAGTTTTCTCTCCCAGTTACCAACCTGAAGCACTGGAACAGTGCCTGGAGGTTTTTTTTTTTATTCTGTTTTGCCCCAAAGGAAGTTGTGGTAGAGTGTATACATATTTTTCTCAGCCGTAGATTTTGTGCCAAGCAAAGTATCTTAAAACCACCCCATGTCTGTTTCTCATGGGGGTGTTCAGTGTGGAATGGAAGTCGTAGCTTCTTCGTCTTTTGTGTCATGCAGGGAAAGTTGGATAATTCCCAAATTGTGGTAAGAGTGAGCGTGTTGGAGAGGCATGAAAAATCCCCTGGCAGGAGAGAAGGAATGTCTGTCTGAATGTTACCTTAGCATTCTACGCTCAGCCTCCACACGCAAGTGGTGGCTGAGCCACGGCTCTATGTGAGGGATACGTCGCCTAAGAAAAGACTAAAGCGACTACCTGTGCCTGGCTTTTATTGTCGGCATCTGTGTTTTGTGCGAGAAAGATCGCTTGTCGGTGGTAGTGACAACTCGCGCTCGGAAACCTTTTCAAGCATGCGTCGACCAGACCTTCATCAAGTGGATTGCCCTTGATCCCCGTGCTTGTGAAGTGGGAGTACACTCCAGCGGTATAAACGGATAGCAGCCTGTGAAGTATTCTGAAGACGGGATGGGTACCTCCTGGATCCTCGTGTCTTGAAGATGGTGTCCAGCTGAAGTGTGTGTCCCTGTGAAAGCACCATCAGCGTGTGGTGTGAAGTGGGAGAGCGTTTGGAAATGGTGTTCCTAGCAGCACGTGCTGTTTCATCCTGTTGGACTTACGCTGTGATCCTCATTGTCATCGCCTTGTGCATCGCTGTTAACCCCGTCGAAGGTGAGCTGAATAACGTCTGTATACTGTTAATAAAATCCAGACAATGGCTCGATTAAAATAGATGAAGCAGAGAAAAAGAATATTGGGCAGAAAGATGCCCATAAAATGAAATCAGTAAAAAAAATATTTTTAAATAATATAAAAAACTACAAAATTTTTATATGTATTCAGTGGAAACCGGCAACTAATACTACAATCCCTTTCAGTTTCACGCATCGTCCGTTCGCAAAGAGAACAAATGTGCTGGGAAACAAGTTACAGGATGATAAAACCCAATATTCTGACATTTGTCCTTCATTTAAATTAAGGAGGGAGAATTCCTCACCCACCCACCCCTCCTTACCGCTCCTTCCCAAATTATAACGTTGGTGCAGAACAGTTAAACCCAGTTTGCCATCTGATTATCACGGTTTATAATTTGCAGCCCACTTACCCATCTGTTACTAATGGGATAGCTTTGATCAGTCGCTCGTTTTTTTCCATTTGACAGGAAACGTCCGTTAGTTGAATCTGAGTTAAACTAGTGATGGGCTCTGCTTCTCATAAACAGCCAAACTGATCACATTCATTCACATAATTTTGTGAAACCGTCTGTGTACAGGCAGACAGAGCAGGCATGATAACATAAGAAAAGCATAAGATTATAATATTCTGAAGGAGACACACATGAAATAAGGGTAGAGAAGCGTTTACTAGTTAGATTGGATGGCAAGCCATTTGAAAACATCTCTCAAGTATATGCACCAGCATCCACAAGTACTGAGAAACAAACTGACACGTCTATGTAGAATTAGAGACAGCCAAGGCTCAGTACAAACCATAGGACGTAACAGTCATAATAGAAGTTTTTAATTTTAAAGTGAGACAGGAAAAAGTAGATGACATTGTTGGATCTCATGGCTTTGGCAAGCAAAATGAAAGGAGAGAGAAACTTGTTGAGTGGACACAAGCTAATAAATTCTTAGTAGGAAACAAGTGGTTTGGGTGTCCAAATCGACCAGAGAATGTGGTGTGTGTGTGTGTGTATGTATGTGTGTGTGTGTGTGTGTGTGTGTGTGTGTGTGTGTGTGTGTGTGTGTGTGTGTGTGTGTGTGTGTGTGTGTGTGTGTGTGTGTGTGTGTGTGTGTGTGACAAAACTGTGTTAGCAAGATTTTCTCAACTGTCCCTGCCGAATGGACCTTTCCCGAAGTTGGGTAAAAAGTGTAGACTGTCGAGGTGTCGCCAATACAGTAATTTGAAAGTTATGGCGTAAAGGTGCATAAATAAGAACTCTTTGAAGGCGTGTGAACACTGTTTTCTCAGGAACTTTTAACAATAATTTGAATTCTGTTTAATGTCTGTTGTGACATTCTAATTTTATCCTGGCTACATATTAAGTTTTATTTCATCTGATGCTTCTTCAAGGCCACCGTGACCTTGGGACGTACAATTACAAATTATGTATTTTCTGTAATAATTTTGGCATGAAAAAGATCATAACAATGATACGACCATCTTGTTTTTGATTTTGCAGGTGATTGTTTTTACAAGGGACAACATTATGCGGTGAGTACGTTTTAATCATCTGGTGATTCATATTGTGGTACTTAGGTTTTGTTTCCCTTTTATGGACTGAACTAACTGGTTATTGTTAATCCACGGACAGCACAGTTATGATATCAATATCTGCAGGTCATAAATGATGAAAGTCTCATCAAATGTTTTCATATTACACGTATAATGTATACATCATGAAAACTTTCTGAACGTCGTCGTTCAAAACACAATACTGAACAACTGTTTATTGTAATGACTGAATTACACACGATTCGGATATTTTGCCGTCAAATAGTAATGATAGAACATCGGTATTGATATGTTACTTATGATGTTTATATTTCATGAACTGTTTTATTTTGATTACGATAGAACATTAATATTCATATGTTAGTTGTTTTTTTTAAACTCGTTTAAGTTTTCATACATTGTTCTTTGATTACAACTTTTCTGTTGCAATGATCAATCGGTTGGGCTTTAAACAATTCTTCTGCTATAATAATACTACTACTACTACTACTGCTGCTACTATTACTACCACCATCACCACCTCTACTACCACCACTACTACTAATTTGCAATAACAGTCTCCGTAATCGTCAGTCTGACGGTATTTATTTTCTGTTATTCATAGAAACCTCATTTTCTGTATGTGGTATGCCACAAACCCTCACTTTTCATTATTAGCCCTCATATTTCCGTCCTCTTCAGTGTTCTATGTTGTTTACCTTTTCTTTTTAATTTTTTTCTTCTCCAGTTCATTCATATGTATGTTTTCACAGAAGGACTTGCGATGTCTGAGATGTCTGCTGCATTTAGGTATTGTGGTACACTTACATAGTATGATTACAATCATCAGAACGGATGTGTATTAATAGTTTACATGATTACTTCTTTATTATTATTATTGTTATCATCATCATCATCATTATTATTATTATTATTATTATTATTATTATTATTATTATTATTATTCATGTGCTCTACTGCATGGCATTAGCGATCATGGCCCTCCATACGAATCTGTGCCTTATACAAGTTGTAGCTGTAAGTACATCTCCCACCCCTTCTGTCTTCATCCGCTCCCCAGATCCGTCCAGTATTTTGTCCTGGGTCTACCTGATGCTCTTTCATCCTCCAGCCTTCCTATTGTGACTAGGGGCTGATATTTTTATTGTTTTGCTTGTCTTTTCCTAATCTTCTTCATTAATGTTCTTTTTTGTGTTTGCTTCTTTCAAGAGACTGTCTCGCTTGTTTTCTGTGTTGTCCACATTCTTCTCAGAAACCACATTTCTGCTGCCTCAGTCTTGTTTTGACTTTATGCGTTGACTGTCTACAATTTGCATCCGTATCATCATTACTATTATTGTTGTTATTGTTGTTGTTGTTGCTGTTGTTGTTTCTGTTGTTGTTGTTGTGCTGCTGCTGCTGCTCTTTTTCTTCTTCTTCTCCTTCCTTCTTCTTCTTCTTCTTCTTCTTCTTCTTCTTCTTCTTCTTCTTCTTCTTCTTCTTTTTTCTTCTTCTCATATCCTTCTTCTTCTTCTTCTGATTATTATTATTATTATCATTATTATTATCATTATTATTATTATTATCTCTTAAATCTGAATGGCATAGATTAGCAGAATTGCTGGAATTGCTACTAAATTAGATTCATGAGTGTAGTGTGATGTTGAACACAAGGTCTCACTGAGTGTTCTACGTGTAAGATCTGAGGTATGTTACAGAAATGTTTGGTTTTGAAGAGGGAATTGGGGTGGGATGGCCGTCTGTTTGGTTTTTAGTGTTTTGATTGAATTAGCTTCTGTGGTCAAATGGGATAAAATAAATGGAAAGTAAGCTTTACAGCGTTGGTTAACCTTGGGCAATGATTGATGACTGAACTGAAGTCAGCCGGAGGCTATAACATAAAAACACGTGGGGTTGGCTATAACCTCGGGCGTGAAAATATGCCTGGGAGTGTGATTTACATACCTTCTACTGACGTGTTCACTATTTCGCTTGCTTAGTCTGGAAGAGAAAGTGAGCTAGCCTCTCTATTTTTCTCTCTCTCCGTCTCTCTGTCCTCTGTCTGTCTCTCTGTCTCTCTCTCTCTCTCTCTGTCTCTGTCTGTCTGTCTCTCCCCCTCTCTCCTGTCTGTCTGTATCTGTTTGTCTGTCTGTCTGTCTCTCTCTTTCTGTCTGTCTCTCTGTCTCTATCTCTCTCTCTCTCTCTCCCTCTCTCCCTCATTCTCTCCCTCTCTCTCTAAGTGTGTGTGTGTGCTTGTGTGTGTGTATATGTGTGTGTGTGAACGTGTGTGTATGTATGTGTATGTGTTCGTGTTTATGTATGAGAAAGAGAGACACACACACACACATACATACACACACACAAACAAACTTAGAGAAAGGGGGAGGGGGGAGAGAAACAGAAAGAGAGACAGACAGACAGACAGAGAGAAAGAGAAACAAAGACAGACAGACAGACAGAGAGAGATGCACGGTGGAAGGAACATACAGAAATCACGTTAGTTAATTTTCCAGAACTCGACGTTCTGTTTTTAGCATAACTTTGCGTCCTGTTCTAGGATGTTAGTGTGTGTGTGTGTGTGTGTGTGTGTGCGTGCGTGCGTGCGTGCGTGCGTGCGTGTGTGTGTGTGTGTGTGTGTGTGTGTGCGTGTGTGTGAAGGGGGGGGGCATTTATGTTGCATTTTGTTTGTGGTGGTCGATCATTTTTACCCCTATCCCTAATCCGCCACATTTCGTGTGTTTATGCAGTGTGTATGTCAGAGGTGTCAGAAAGAAGAGAGAAAGACACACACACACACACACACACACACACACACACACACACACACACACACACACACACACAACACACACACACACACACACAACACAAACACACACACAACACACACACACACACACACACTCACACGGGCCCTCCACGCGCCCCACGTCCCTCTCTCTTTCGCTTTCTTTCTTTCTTTCCTTCTTTCTTTCCATCTTTCTTTTCTTCCTTCCTTCTTTCTTTCTTTCATTCCTTGTTTTTGTCTGTCTGTCTGTCTGTCTCACTTTAAAACACACACACACACACACACACACACACACACACACACACACACACACACACACACACACACACACACACAGAGGTCTACATACACACGCCCCAGCCTCTCCCATCCACCCACCCCCACCTCTCTCTCTTTCTGTCATTCACTTCATAGAGTTGTCCACCAAGTCCTGTGGTCTGTAGTTTGCAGGAAGCCGACAGGATCTCACATTGTAAACTTGTGTGTCTGCGCCCGTGTCCACGCTTTGACCCCTGGGGTCAAGCAGCGGCGCTAATGTGAGGGAGTTTACAAAGTCCCCTCCCAAATCCGGTCCCCGGCACAAAGGGTTCGCTCAGCTAGCAAATCTCTCTCTGCCGGGTCTGCCTCTCTGTCTGACTCACTCTCTTGATGTGATTCTTTGACTGTGGCGTTTGAAGGAGGTTTTAGTGAAGACTTTAAGTTTAGTGCAAATAATGAGCAACGTTTCTGTTCTACTTGACTAAATGTTTAGCTGTCTGGGACGGTTCGATTTGCATTCTTCCTTTGGAAAATAGAGAGATGGTCACACACGGATAGGTAAGCAAACAAAATAAACAAAGACAAAGAAGCATACAGACAACTGTCCCGAAAATGTGAAGACAAACTAAATTGATAATTATATGTATTTAGCCTAAAGTTGGTAGATGGTATGATTGAAGTTTTACAATGGCCCAGGCTGTGTTTAATTCATTTCATTTTTATTTCATTCCTTTGCGTCCGTTTCAGCGCATCTTAAAACTCGTGAAACGACATACCTTGCATGGCACGAGCATGATTTATAACCTGTGAAAGAGTTAGATAAAACAGCAGAAAACAAATTTTGAAATTAGTTTTTGTTGTAGTTTATTTATACTTTTTCTGGCATTTCTGGATAACTCAACGAGTTTCTGTCCCGAATAACACACGAACAGTGTATATATTTTTCTGTCTAAACTACATGATGCGCAAGTCAAACTGAGCGATGTCAGAGTCCTTTCAAACGTTTAACAAATCAAAGTTTTCAACATATACTTTTAAGGCGGACAGGAACACAATGTGTTCACATAGGAAATAAAGAATTAAAGTGTTGACATCGAGTATTTAACAGAGATATCTCCATTCAGTTTGCTTTCGTTGTCTTCCGAATTGATTTTGATTCTCATATGTCTTACTCCATTATGCCATGACGATCTCTCTCTCTCTCTCTCTCTCTCTCTCTCTCTCTCTCTCTCTCTCTCTCTCTCTCTCCTCCTCTCTCTCTCTCTCTGTCGCTCTCTCTCTCTCTTTGTGTATATCGATACTTTTAAGATTTAACTCGAAAGGATATGAATGTTGTACTTCACGTCCACTTGATGTAAAACGTTGGTGACATGTTCAAAGACCGAAAGGTGTTCTGATAGAGATCAGCAGGACAAAGACGTGTGACACAGGTCCACAGGTCAGTGGAACACGAGGCCAGAATATAAAGATCCAGACTCCATCCTTTGTGCCCACCTGTCCACCTCGTTAGCTTCTACTCCGCTGACCACGTCCTCCCTCCCCTCCCCTCTTGCCCAGAGGGGGTGGTCCAAGGCTTGTATGTAGCAACAGTGGTGAGCGTCTCCGCCTCTACAGTCCTGGGCAAAGCCTCGGCAGCTTTAGTGTTTACCTCAACACTTCTGAAGGACCGGTACACCCTCCTTGACGTAGGTCCCGATATTGGGCTTGACTGAGGCGTGAAGTGTTTACCATCTCTTTGATAAGAAGATGTGAGGAGAGTCGTACAGTCGTTCGTTTCGCTTATTATTATTTTTACTGTGGTTTCTCTTTTAGACGGTGTCAGGCCAAGCTGCGGGGTTAGAGGCTTATGTAATCTGAATAGCGGTTCAGTATGCTAATGAGCTGCCATAGAGACAAACATCTGTAGATTTGTACTTTTAACGTTTGACCTGTGTACTTGCATGATCATTTCAGCCTGCCGATGGCATTTAGTCCAAGCCAGAGACGTTGTCTTGAGAAACCGACGCTGAAACTGATTGTATATAAAACTGGTACAGACACATATGCGGATGCCCCCCTCCCTCCCCGTGCCCTCTATCACACACACACAACACACACACACACACACACACACACACACACACACACACACACACACACACACACACACACACACACACACACATACACTTTCTCTCTCTGTCTGTCTCTTTCTCTCACTCAGCCATTTTATATTGATCATTTTTCTTTTTCCTTTCTTCGTTTTTATTTCCTCTTTATTTAAAAAAAATCGTTTCCTAAAAGGGAGATGTATTTATCGATCTGGAAGGGGATTTTGTGTGTGTGTGCATGTGTTTGTGTGTGTCTGCAACGAAAATGTCAGCAAGATTTTCTCAGCTTTCCATTAATGGTTCTACACTAAATCTTTGTCAAAGACGTGGACTGTCCAGGAGTCGCGGCTACCAAAGTTTGGAAATATAGCGCCAGGTCAAGGTTACACGAAGCTGTTTTTTTTTTTTTTTTTTTTTTCAGGAAGGTGTGTGCACGGTACTTTATCGAACACCTCTCATGATATTTGAATTTCTTTTTCATTGATATAGTCTACCATCGTTCTAGCTTCACGTCAACTTGTGTTTCATCCGATGGTTCTTCGAGGTCACAGTGACCTTGGGAAGTACAAAATGCGGAGTGTCTTCTGAGCAACAAACATTTCTAATTCAGTTTTTGTCACCCGTGTATTGTTTGATGATTTTGAGTTTGATAAACAAAGCCAACCTCAGCCGTTGTCCGAAAACTTGTGATGCAATATCGATAATCTGTACTTCATCATAATGGTCATTATGCTATCAGTGTCAACAGCGATATCATTATCACAGATGTAAGTGAGCGTAAGTTTGAGTCAGACACGCTTGTACCGAAGATTGCCAGATGACTTGGGTACACTCCAAGGCTGTAACATTAAGATTGTCACGGCTGTAACATTAAGATTGTTAGAATATTCATGTATTGACATAACGCCGATATTTGTGAGCTAACTGTATTTAAATTTGGTCGGTATGGCTGCCTAGCAATTTAAAAGAAGGTGCATCAGTTTCACAAACGTGGGAATTTTGCCAAGATCACCTATACTTTTATGATTTACGACATTGCAAGGAAGAATATCAGTGTGGCTTGGCACTTTCTCAAAAACTTCTGACAATAGTTCAGATCTATTTTAATCAGTGTTGTATAGTCTACCATTGTCCTCGATGCACGTCAAGGTTTATTTCAAACAAAGCTTTTAAGGTCAGACGTTAGAATATAATCTGTATTTTCTCAAAATCTTTGTAGGCATATAAAGATTGGGGGGGGGGGGGGGATAGAGTAGCTTAACTACCTCGTTTTTAAGTTCCCTGTTTTCCCCCCGATTTTCCTCCGTTTTCCCCTTCTGTCTCTCATTCTGTTCTATGTACTTCTTATTCGGTGAGGGAATCTGAACACAAGGCCCAACCAATTTCGTGTGTTTGTTCGTTTTATTAATGTCGTAAACATTGTTCGCATTTGAAACGATTTTTGGCAAGCAGTCAAGGCTTCGTGACGTTACTGCTTTTCTTTCCTTCAGTTCGTCATTGTTGTTCTTTCCTTCGGTTTTTTTTATATTTTGTTGCTTTTATTCTTGTTCTTCTTTTCCATTTTTCCTTTTTTTCTCCAGCGTACATCGCTGAAACTGCACATTTTACCTGTACTTGTCAGCCGCATTTTCCTAACGATCTCTCGTCTCTCTTCTCTGTCTCTGTCTCTCTGTCTCTCTCTCTCTCTCTCTCTCGCTCTCATTTATCTGTCTGTCTGTCTGTCTTTTCTGCCTCGCTTTCTCAGAGGTAAAGACGCGTACCATAACTTTTATTTTATAAAACTATGTTGTAAAGCGTACATGTTTGTAACTCAGAATGTTACTTGTTCGTTGTTACCTTAACTTTATTTTATACAGTTATGTTGTAAAGTGCACATGTTTCTAACTCAGAATGTTACTTGTTTGTTGTCGAATAATCTTTTCACATAGGCCTACATGTGTGCTTACAGGCAGATAGACGGATAGACATAGGGGCCTACATATGTAGATAGGTAGACTGAGAGAGAGAGAGAGAGAGAGAGAGAGAGAGAGAGAGAGAGAGAGAGGAGGAGAGAGAGAGAGAGAGAGAGAGATTCAAATCACTCGTATCTTGGCTTCTTTCAAATACAGTCTTAATAGTCTTATTAAACCTGTTTTAATTCAAGAATACTTTTTGGCTGCAAAATGCCTTTCTTATAACTGACGTATGTATCAGTGAGTAATTGAGTTGGTGAGAGAGAAGAGAGAGAGGAGAGAGAGAGAGAGGAGAGAGAGAGAGAGAGAAGAGAGAGAGAGAGAGAGAGAGCTTTCGTGTGTGATTGGGTGAGTGAGTGTGTAAATGCGTACGTGTGTGCGTGCGTGCGTGAGTGAGTGAGTGAGTGAGTGTGCGTGCGTGCGTGCGTGCGTGAGTGGTGAGTGAGTGAGAGAGTAGAGTGAGGAAGAGAAAGAGTGAGAGGTAGAGGTAGAGTGAGTGAGAGATAGAGGTAGAGAGAGCTGGATAGATAGATAGATAGAGAGAGAGAGGAGAGAGAGAGAGAGAGAGAGAGAGAGAGAGAGAGAGAGAGAGAGAGAGAATTTTTTCTTCATCTGCAGCTTTTTGATCCTTATCATCCTCCTGCACCGTTCCCTTCCCCCTTCTGTTGATGAATTTATGTAGGCTTACGTTATCTCGATCACAACCCAAGTCCTTGCCAATTTTGTTTGTTCGTTTTCCGACTGTTGTAAAAATCGTCAACTTGTCAGACAACTTTGGCGAACAGCCAAGGCTGCATGTCTTTATTACGTCTTTCCGTACGTGTACTTTATATTTATTTCTAGTCCTCGTTCTTTTTTTCCTTTTTTTGTTTGTTTGTTTGTTTGTTTTGTTTTGATTTGTTCAGATAATCAAGATTTCTTCTCGTTCTTGTTATTTTTCTTCTTTATTATCATTACTATTTTAATCATCATCATTATTATTTCATAGCAACCGGTGTGTGTGTGTGTGTGTATGTGGTGTGTGTGTGTGTGTGTGTGTGTGTGTGTCTGTTGTGTTGCTGTGTGTTGTTGTGTGTGTGTGTGTGTGTGTGTGTGTGTTGTGTGTGTAGTTATGTGTTGTGTCTGTTATGTGTTGTGTTGTGTTGTGTGTTGTTATGTTGTGTGTTAGTGTGTGTGTGTGTGTGCGGTGTGTGTGTGTGTGTGTGTTGTGTGTGTGTGTGTGTGTGTGTGTGTGTTGTGTGTGTGTGTGTGTGTGTGTGTTTTGTGTGTGTGTGTGTGTGTGTGTGTGTGTGTTGTGTGTGTGTGTGTGGTGTAGGGAGAGAGAGAGAGAGGCGTGTGAACAAGACTTTCTCAGCTGTTTAACCTGGATCTTTAACAAATTTATGTCAAAGGTATGGACTGTTGAAGATGTGCATGAGCAAAATCATGGAAAATGATTTACCCATATCAGAAGACACAAACCAAAAAATATACAAATAATAGAAAAATTAAATAAAGTAATAGAAAACCAAACAACCAAAAAATATATCTAATGTGCCTCAAATTGGCTTTTTTGTGGAAATGTGAACATCACTTTGTCATGAAATTCTGACAATATCTTTTATTGTTGTAACAATCTACTGTTTTCCTCGATGCAATGTCAATTTATTTCGACGGAGGCTATTTCGGTGTCACATTGACCTTTAGAAGAATAAAATCTGGATTTTCTGTCGTCGTTTTTGTGTAAAAAGGAACATTTTTACAACGGTTTGACCATCTTGATTATTATTTATTCATCTCCTGTTTTCCTTTTTCTAGTGTTTATTGCTGAAGCTGCAGAACTCTCTTTGTTTTTTTGTCAGGAACGTTTCCGTAACAACCTCTTTCTCTGTTTCCCTCTCATTCCCTAGCTCCATCTGCCGCGATCTCTGTCTGTCTGTCTGTCTGCCTGCCTGCCTGCCTGCTTGCCTGCCTGTCTGCCTGTCTGACTGTCTGCCTGTCTGTCTGCCTGTCTGACTGCCTGCTTGCCTGACTTTCTATCTGTCTGTCTCTGTCTGTCTGTCTGTCTGTCTCTCTCTCTTTCTCTCTCCCTCTCTGTCTCTGTCTGTCTGTCTGTCTGACTGTCTGTCTGCCTGTCTGTCTGACTGTCTGTCTGACTGTCTGTCTGCCTGTCTGACTGTCTGTCTGCCTGCTTGCCTGACTTTCTGTCTGTCTGTCTCTGTCTGTCTCAGTCGGTCTTTCTGTCTTTCTGTCTGTCTGTCTGTCTCTCTCTCTCTCTCTCTCTCTCCCCTCCCTGTCTCTGTCTGACTGTCTGCCTGTCTGTCCACCTGTCTGTCTGCCTGTCTGTCTGCCTGTCTGACTGTCTGCCTGCTTGCCTGACTTTCTATCTATCTGTCTCTGTCTGTCTGTCTGTCTCTCTCTCTCTTTTTTTCCCTCTCTGTCTCTGTCTGTCTGTCTGACTGTCTGTCTGCCTGTCTGTCTGACTGTCTGTCTGACTGTCTGCCTGTCTGTCTGCCTGTCTGACTGTCTGCCTGCTTGCCTGACTTTCTGTCTGTATGTCTGTCTCTGTCTGTCTCAGTCTCTGTCTGTCTGTCTGTCTGTCTCTCCTATCTCTCTCTCTCTCTCCCTCTCTGTCTCTGTCTGTCTGTCTGACTATCTGCCTGTCTGTCTGCCTGTCTGTCTGCCTGTCTGTCTGCCTGCCTGCCTGCCTGCCTGCCTTTCTGTCTGTCTGCCTCTGTTTATCTCTGTCTGTCTGTCTGTCTGTCTGTCTCTCTCTCTCTCTCTCTCTCTCTCACACACACACACACACACACACACACACACACACACACACACACACACACACACACACACAACACACCACACACACACACACACACCGTGAAGCGTAAATAAACCTCTTACAGTTATATCAAAACCAGTAAATCGTGAACTTGCGGATAATGATTTCTCGACGTGATGATGAAAAGAATCTAGTGATGTTTACCAAACCAGCTCGGAATTAAAACGAAGCTAAGGTGTGTGAATAATTATCTCGTTTAAATGGCGTGCCGTGGACACGCTTCAGAGTTCAAATTGAACAACATCTCCGAGCACTGCTGAGTATTAACCCTTTGACTCCAGCACCTTATCCACTAACTGCAAAAATTTAACCTTTTGATTCCCTCACCCTATCCACTGGCTTCCTGACAGAAGCTGGCGGGTAGGGTGAGGGAATGAAGAGGTTAGGTTAAGTTTTTGCTTTGTTAGTATGGTGGCAATGCAAAATGCTGGTGGACAGGGTACGGGAGTTAAAGGGTTAATCATGTTGCTATGGTCTGCCCTGTGACCGACCCTAAGTGACACAGTTTTCTGAAGAAAAAGAGGGGGAAAGGCAGTTCTGATACATAAATCATGAGCTAGACCTCCCACCCCACCCCCCATAGATCCAGATGTCTGTGTTGTTTTTGGCTTCTAAAACATTTTTCTTCTTCCTTCTTTTTTTGTCTTTTAAAAAGCGCCTGAAAAATCAGCGCATTTGGAGGAAGGCGTGTGTGATGAGTATTTTCTTAGGAATTTAAAAAGTGCTTAAATTCTGTTTTCTTTGTGTGTGTGTGTGTGTGTGTGTGTGTGTGTGTGTGTGTGTGTGTGTGTGCATTGTGTGTGTGTGCGTGTTGTGTGGTGTGTGTGTGTGTGTGTGTGTGTGTGTGTGCATGTGTGTGTGTGGTGTGTGTGTGTGTGGTGTGTGTGTGTGTGTGTGATGGTGTGTGTGGTGTGATGTGTGGTGTGTGTGTGTGTTGTGTGTGTGGTGTGTGTGTGTGTGTGTGTGTGTGTTGTGTGTGTGTGTGTGTGTGTGTATGTGTGTGTGTGTTGTGTGTGTGTGTGTATGTGTGTGTGTGTGTGTGTTTGTGTGTGTGTGTGTTGTGTATGTGTGTGTTGTGTGTGATTGTGTGTGTTTGTGTGTGTGTGTGTGAGTGGTTGTGTTAAGATGTGTGTATTGTTGTGTGTGGTGTGTGTGTGTGAAATTTATCGTTTTTGTGCTCTATTGTGTTGTTTTAAGATATGTTGTCTTGTGTGAAAGTTCATTTTCTAACACAAAAATATGTTTTCATCATCATTTTTGTTAAATCGTTGTCTTGAGAGTACAAAAAAACGATTTTTCATGCGAATGTCACAAAGACTATAATGTTTTATTGTACTGGTATTGATAACATTTGTTTTAATCTGTTTTATCGTTTTAGTAGTGCCTTGAGGCGGACTCACAAATAGCAAAAATTTGGACGACCTTGACTTTATATCAGGGTCACAGCCACAAGTTTGTTGAATATATGTTTTGTTAAAGCTATCATACAACATTTTGGTGGACTGTTATCATGTTTTGACTTTTCAAGAATTAAACAACAACCTTACAATAAACGGCTGTCTTTGGTTCGCCTTGACTGAGTTTCAAGGTAAGCTGCAGCTTAGTGATTAAGTTGTGTAGAATGAAAACAAATAAACAGACAAATTTGAGGAATTGACTTTCGGCCTATAAATCGGAACAAAACTTCTTTATTATAATAAGGTCTAGTTTTATTCAATATGTATCTCTTTATGTGCGATGGTTTGGGCTCAGCGACCAAGCAAATAGTCCAAGTATAGATATAGTGGTTTTGAACATCTTCCGCTAGCTATACAAGCTGAACTTTAGCATATTGATTGGTGCACATTAAGGAGAAAGCTTGAAAATGCTGCCTCAAACAACTTACTGTTACTCTTGTATGCAAAATTCATTTTCGCTTGTTTTCACGAATTTATTTCATTATTCTGTTATTGAAGCACTTCATTAAATACTGTAGAAAAAGACATGCTTTCATTAAGGACTTACAGCTTTATGACCCACATTCAGTCACAATATCCGATTCACAGCCCAACATTTTCATGGGTCATATTTATCACATATATCTACCTTTCTGTCATAGTTTTCTATTGAAAAAAAAATCCATTTATTTACCTATTTAACTTAGACGGACGTATTTAATGAAAAACAGCTGTACCGTAGTAATATTATAATACTGATAGGTTTAAAGCTGTGCTGGTTAAGTTTTTCAGCTGTATAGATGTTTGCAATGAAGTCAGCGTATATCATAAACTAATTATTGTTTTCTTGAAGATCTATTTATATAAAAGTGAGATTTTTAGAATGGCTGACCATGTTTTTTCCTCCCCCTCCCCCCTCTTCGCATATCTATCCGCGTCTAAATGTCTTATATTCATGAGTCACACTAAGTCTGCAGTCGAGTGAGACGCTGTGACTTTTTAACTTTTTGGTCGTATTGATAACATAATTAACATTAAACCTCCGGCCACAAGAGCATATGTGCCCCACTGGAACTAAGTTAACAAGAAACACACGAGGGTACTGGTTGAGACCCAGAGTACCACTGCCTCACCACTCTCACGACAATCACCTCCTATGCTTTCGACGCCACGCGATAGCCATTTCATCAAGCAAAGTACTTAAGAATATTGTACATAATCTTTACTTGTACCAAAACGTCATGCTGGATCTCAGCTGAGGTCCATTCCCATTATTTGCGGAAGATGGAATGCGAGTACGAAAAGCATTTAAACCTTTTGCCTTGAAAACCTGACCTCTCCTTCCTGCCAGCTTGAGTACACGTGCAGTGTGATGGATATGTCGACTCCCAGAAATAGTTTCTCTGTTGTCTTCTTGAAAGAGGTGTGATTTATGCAGAGATATTGCTGGTGTGGAATCTTTTTTTTGTTTTTTTGTATAGAAATGGCACCAGTCGCCGTGTTGTAGTGGTTAATGCAACGGACTACTGACTGGAAGGTTGTGCGTTCGAATCCCCATCAGTCCCTTCAGAAATCATTGTGGGATTTTTCGGCTCTAACCGGCTTTTTCCCAGATTTGGGCGTGCTATGGGCTCGTTGGTAAGACTGGGACCACACAGTCCAATCTTTCCATTTTACGGATGCTTCGTTGAAGGTGTTGCTCAAATCTTCTGACCAGCACCGCAGATGTCTGTATCTCTCGGGCCTGGTTGACGTCAGGATATGTTATGATAGTAAGCGTAGAGTACAGCCCTATCACGCAGTCTCAATCCTAGATGAAAATCCATAGCATCATGATCATCATCCTCGTCTACATCATCATCATCACATTGTAAAAAAACTGTGCCAGTTTCTGTGGCCATTAAGGTGGTGTGGAAAATGGGACGAAAAAAAAGAGAAATGGCAATCAAATAAACAGTTGACTGTCGCAGGTCAAAAAAAGAAACAAAACAAAAACAAACAAAGAAACAAAGGAATGCACTCACAGAGATAGTAGACATAAGATGATCGTGCCATTCGAACAATCTCCCTTTTCGCACACACACACACACACACACACACACACACACACACACACACACACACACACACACACACACACACACACACACACACACACTCTCTCTCTCTCTCTCTCTCTCTCTCACACACACACACACACACACACATACATGTATATATATATATATATATTATATATATATATACACACACACGCGCGCGCACACACCTACACCTACACACACACACACACACACACACACACACACACACATACACACACACACACACACACACACACACACACACACACACACACACACACACACACACACACACACACAAAATATTACAGAAAATCAAATTTTTTGCACTTCTCATTGTCACTGTGACCTCTAAAAAGCACCAAATAAAACAAAACGTAATGTGAAGCGACGACAATGGTAGACTGTCACAAGAATGAAGACAGAACGCAAATACATATCTAATGTCATCGTATTGTCGGGCAAATGCTGTGTATATATATGTCTGTTGAGTAGTGATGCAATAGTCATGTGAGATGAGCGTTGTATACATACATTGAGTGGGACTGTTTGTGTGTTCTATCAGAACCAGAGCGTGTGGCAGGCCGATCCGTGCACGCTGTGCTCCTGTGACGACCCTGTGCCCGTGTGTCAACGCATAGAGTGCCAAGATCCTCTCTGCAACTACAGCAGGGTATGTCTTTGAATATGTTTTTATGCACACATTCCATGGGTTAGTGCGTGCGTGTGAGTGTGTGTGTGTGTGGTGTGTGTGTATATGTGTGTGTGTGTGTGTGTGTGTGTGTGTGCGTGTGTGCGCGCGCGTGCGTGTGGGTTTTTTGTTTGTTTGTTTTGTGTGTGTGTGTCTTTACACATAATACCATAATGTGAACGTGTTCCTTTCAGTCTGTTTGTCTGTCCGAGTGTCTCCGTTTCTCTGTCTGTTTTTGTCTGTCTCTCTGTTTGTCTCTCTGTCTGTCTCTCATTTTCTCTTATTCTCTCCCTTTCTCTCTGTTTGTCTCTCTCTCTCTTTCTCTCTCTCTCTCTCTTTCTTTCTCTGTCTTATCTCTCTCTTGTGTCTGTCTATCTGTCTGTTTGTCTGTGTGTGCGTGTGTGTGTGTATGTGCGCGCGCGTGCACGCGTGTGTGTGTGTATCTCCATTTTATATACATTGAAAGTCTATGTAGGTTATAGACTAGGAACGGCAAGTGTAAAAGAAGACGGCCAAGCCATATTATGGTTGATGTAGCAGAAAGGAGGGGCTGGGGGTGGGGGGGGGGGGGGAGCTCGCCTTTATGTTGAACACACTAGCGAAGTGTCAGATGACAACTGCAGTACTGACGATCCAGCATCTGTCATTTAAAGCGGTCCTTGTAACATTGACATTTGCTGCAAATTCCTTACACTTCTGCGTCTGCAGCTCTTCATCCCTCTCAAGAAATAATCGGATTGGTGCGTTGTTTCCGATTGAAAGTACTGATTTCATTGGCTTTTGTAATAGTTTACCTGACAACTGTGGTATCAACTATATGACATTCGGAGATAATGAACGTTCATTTTTACCATCCAGATGAATTTGAAAAAGAAATGCACAATGCTCACTTAGCCATCGGCCATCAATGATTTAATCACAATTGAAGTGAGTAATCTTTATTTCAGCAGGAAAGTGAACTGATGTGTTGATTTATTGATGAGCCGATCATTTCAGGCAAAGATTAAGCTGTTATTGTTTTTCTTTTAGCTGATGTTTGGATGTTTGATTTCTGGACAATATGTTATTCTTTATATTTCTCTACCGGCCTACTGTTCACCTCCCCTTCACGTACTGAATACTCTTGATACAGCGATGCACATTCTGAAAACGTTTTGTACTTAACGCTGGTTGATTTATCAGCAGCGTTTGTTGTCATCCATCATCTCATTCTTATGTCAGACTACGTGCTACTTTGGTGCCCAAAATTCCACTGTTAGCTGGTTGATCGAGTTCTTTGTTACACGGCGTCTCGTGGTAATAGAAGTATCAGCAACAGTAGCAGCAGTATAGTAATGCAAGTAGCAGCGGAAGTTTTTGTTTGTTTGTTGTTGTTGTTTTTTTGGTACACTTTTTTTTTTATTCATTTTTGTTTTACAATAAACGGGCATTAACATAACAAAATGGCAACAAAAAGTCATACCAGTTCATATACATATGAAAAAGTATTGTTGATATATATATGAACAACATGCAACATACAGAACATACCTAATGATATTTTATACATTGGGGATTTAAAAGTGAATATCAAGACGCAAGCACATATCAGCATTTTCTATGATTTTTTTCCAGACTATATCTTTTTGCTGTACGATAATCAAACTACAACGGACAATGTGATAATAGAAATCATATCCATGTATACTTATAGGAGAAGTACTGTAGGCATACGAACAACCTATAATATACAAAACGTATCTGACAATATGCTAAAGAAAAGAAAAAAGATTTCGTTGTGTACATCAAGAGTTAAGAACATGTCGTGAAAAAGATCCACTTTCTACAGGGAAAATTTTGACATATAGTAGTTCCACTGAAACATTAAAAATGGACAAGTGAAAGTTTATTTTGGTAGCAACAGTATTTGTTGGGTTTGGTGTTTTTTGGTTGTTGTCATTGTTGGGTTGTTTGAGTCTAACATCACGTACTGTGAGTAGTTTCAGAACTGATGTTTAAACGATCAAACAGATAAACAAACGAACGGCCATAGAAACAAAGACGTATTGTTTTGTACTGGTTGTTTTAGAACGAACAGTTTATTGTTTTGTACTGGTTGTTTGAGGGAGAACAGTTTATTGTTTTCTACTGGTTGTTTGAGGGAGAACAGTTTATTGTTTTGTACTGGTTGTTTTAGAACGAACAGTTTATTGTTTTGTACTGGTTGTTTGAGGGAGAACAGTTTATTGTTTTGTACTGGTTGTTTGAGGGAGAACGGTTTATTGTTTTGTACTGGTTGTTTTAGGGAGAACAGTTTATTGTTTTGTAGTGGTTGTTTGAGGGAGAACAGTTTATTGTTTAGTACTGGTTGTTTGAGGGAGAACAGTTTATTGTTTTGTACTGGTTGTTTGAGGGAGAACAGTTTATTGTTTTGTACTGGTTGTTTGAGGGAGAACAGTTTATTGTTTAGTACTGGTTGTTTGAGGGAGAACAGTTTATTGTTTTGTACTGGTTGGTTCAGACCAAACAGTTTATTGTTTAGTACTGGTTATTTGAGGGAGAACAGTTTATTGTTTTGTACTGATTGTTTGAGGGAGAACAGTTTATTGTTTAGATCTGGTTGTTTGAGGGAGAACAGTTTATTGTTTTGTAGTGGTTATTTGAGGAGAACAGTTTATTGTTTTGTACTGGTTGTTTGAGGGAGAACAGTTTATTGTTTTGTACTGGTTGTTTGAGGGAGAACAGTTTATTGTTTTGTACTGGTTGTTTGAGGGAGAACAGTTTATTGTTTTGTACTGGTTGTTTTAGGGAGAACAGTTTATTGTTTTGTACTGGTTGTTTGAGGGAGAACAGTTTATTGTTTTGTACTGGTTGTTTGAGGGAGAACAGTTTATTGTTTGTACTGGTTGTTTGAGGGAGAACAGTTTATTGTTTTGTACTGGTTGTTTGAGGGAGAACAGTTTATTGTTTTGTACTGGTTGTTTGAGGGAGAACAGTTTATTGTTTTGTAGTGGTTGTTTCAGACCGAACAGTTTATTGTTTAGTACTGGTTGTTTGAGGGAGAACAGTTTATTGTTTTGTACTGGTTGTTTGAGGGAGAACAGTTTATTGTTTAGTACTGGTTGTTTGAGGGAGAACAGTTTATTGTTTAGTACTGGTTGTTTGAGGGAGAACAGTTTATTGTTTAGATCTGGTTGTTTGAGGGAGAACAGTTTATTGTTTTGTACTGCTTGTTTGAGGGAGAACAGTTTATTGTTTAGTACTGGTTGTTTGAGGGAGAACAGTTTATTGTTTTGTACTGGTTGTTTGAGGGAGAACAGTTTATTTATTAGTACTGGTTGTTTGAGGGAGAACAGTTTATTGTTTTGTACTGGTTGTTTGAGGGAGAACAGTTTATTGTTTAGTACTGGTTGTTTGAGGGAGAACAGTTTATTTATTAGTACTGGTTGTTTGAGGGAGAACAGTTTATTGTTTTGTAGTGGTTGTTTCAGACCGAACAGTTTATTGTTTAGTACTGGTTGTTTGAGGGAGAACAGCTTATTGTTTTGTACTGGTTTTTGAGGGAGAACAGTTATTGTTTAGTACTGGTTGTTTGAGGGAGAAGAGTTTATTGTTTTGTACTGGTTCTTTTAGGGAACAGTTTATTTTTTTTATACTGGTTGTTTGAGGGAGAACAGTTTATTGTTTTGTACTGGTTGTTTGAGGGAGAACAGTTTATCGTTTTGTACTGGTTGGTTCAGGCTAAACAGTTTATTGTTTTGTACTGGTTGTTTGTGGGAGAACAGTTTATTGTTTAGTACTGGTGTTTGAGGGAGAACAGTTTATTTATTAGTACTGGTTCTTTGAGGGA
Organism: Monoplex corrugatus; assembly: GCA_030674185.1. Classification (NCBI taxonomy): domain Eukaryota; kingdom Metazoa; phylum Mollusca; class Gastropoda; order Littorinimorpha; family Ranellidae; genus Monoplex; species Monoplex corrugatus. The sequence continues at coordinate 114,540,013 of CM060306.1, read as the reverse complement.
GAACAGTTTATTGTTTTGTACTGGTTGTTTGAGGGAGAACAGTTTTTGTTTAGTACTGGTTGTTTGAGGGAGAACAGTTTATTGTTTTGTACTGGTTGTTTGAGGGAGAACAGTTTATTGTTTTGTACTGGTTGTTTGAGGAGAACAGTTTATTGTTTTGTACTGGTTGTTTGAGGGAGAACAGTTTATTGTTTTGTACTGGTTGTTTGAGGGAGAACAGTTTATTGTTTTGTACTGGTTGTTTGAGGGAGAACAGTTTATTGTTTTGTACTGGTTGGTTCAGACCAAACAGTTTATTGTTTAGATCTGGTTGTTTGAGGGAGAACAGTTTATTGTTTAGTACTGGTTGTTTGAGGGAGAACAGTTTATTGTTTTGTACTGGTTGTTTGAGGGAGAACAGTTTATTGTTTTGTACTGTTGTTTGAGGGAGAACAGTTTATTGTTGTGTACTGGTTGTTTGAGGGAGAACAGTTTATTGTTTTGTACTGGTTGTTTTGTTTGAGGGAGAACAGTTTTTTGTTTAGTATTGGTTGTTTGAGGGAGAACAGTTTATTGTTTTGTACTGGTTGTTTGAGGGAGAACAGTTTATTGTTTTGTACTGGTTGTTTGAGGGAGAACAGTTTATTGTTTTGTAGTGGTTGTTTGAGGAGAACAGTTTATTGTTTTGTACTGGTTGTTTGAGGGAGAACAGTTTATTGTTTTGTACTGGTTGTTTGAGGGAGAACAGTTTATTGTTTTGTACTGGTTGTTTGAGGGAGAACAGTTTATTGTTTAGATCTGGTTGTTTGAGGGAACAGTTTATTGTTTAGTACTGGTTGTTTGAGGGAGAACAGTTTATTGTTTTGAACTGGTTGTTTGAGGGAGAACAGTTTATTGTTTAGTACTGGTTGTTTGAGGGAGAACAGTTTATTGTTTTGTAGTGGTTGTTTGAGGGAGAACAGTTTATTGTTTAGTACTGGTTGTTTGAGGGAGAACAGTTTATTGTTTTGTACTGGTTGTTTGAGGGAGAACAGTTTGTTGTTTTGTACTGGTTGTTTGAGGGAGAACAGTTTATTGTTTTGTACTGGTTGTTTGAGGGAGACAGTTTATTGTTTTGTACTGGTTGTTTGAGGGAGAACAGTTTATTGTTTTGTACTTGTTGTTTGAGGAAGAACAGTTTATTGTTTTGTACTGGTTGTTTGAGGGGAGAACAGTTTATTGTTTAGATCTGGTTGTTTGACGGAGAACAGTTTATTGTTTTGTACTGGTTGTTTGAGGGAGAACAGTTAATTGTTTTGTACTGGTTGTTTGAGGGAGAACAGTTTATTGTTTTGTACTGGTTGTTTGAGGGAGAACAGTTTATTGTTTAGTATTGGTTGTTTGAGGGAGAACAGTTTATTGTTTAGTACTGGTTGTTTGAGGGAGAACAGTTTATTGTTTTGTAGTGGTTGTTTCAGACCAAACAGTTTATTGTTTTGTACTGGTTGTTTGAGGGAGAACAGTTTATTGTTTAGTACTGGTTGTTTGAGGGAGAACAGTTCATTGTTTAGATCTGGTTGTTTTATGGAGAACAGTTTATTGTTTTGTACTGGTTGTTTGAGGGAGAACAGTTTATTGTTTAGTACTGGTTGTTTGAGGGAGAACAGTTTATTGTTTAGTACTGGTTGTTTGAGGGAGAACAGTTTATTGTTTTGTACTGGTTGTTTGAGGGAGAACAGTTTTATTGTTTTGTACTGGTTGTTTGAGGGAGAACAGTTTATTGTTTAGTACTGGTTGTTTGAGGGAGAACAGTTTATTGTTTTGTACTGGTTGTTTGAGGGAGAACAGTTTATTGTTTTAGTACTGGTTGTTTGAGGGAGAACAGTTTATTGTTTAGTACTGGTTGTTTGAGGGAGAACAGTTTATTGTTTAGTACTGGTTGTTTGAGGGAGAACAGTTTATTGTTTAGTACTGGTTGTTTGATGGAGAACAGTTTATTGTTTTGTACTGGTTGTTTGAGGGAGAACAGTTTATTGTTTAATACTGGTTGTTTGAGGCAAAACAGTTTATTGTTTTGTACTGGTTGTTTGAGGGAGAACAGTTTATTGTTTTGTAGTGGTTGTTTGAGGGAGAACAGTTTATTGTTTAATACTGGTTGTTTGAGGCAAAACAGTTTATTGTTTTGTACTGGTTGTTTGATGGAGAACAGTTTATTGTTTAATACTGGTTGTTTGAGGCAAAACAGCTTATTGTTTTGTACTGGTTGTTTGAGGGAGAACAGTTTATTGTTTTGTAGTGGTTGTTTGAGGGAGAACAGTTTATTGTTTAATACTGGTTGTTTGAGGCAAAACAGTTTATTGTTTTGTACTGGTTGTTTGAGGCAAAACAGTTTATTGTTTTGTACTGGTTGTTTGAGGCAAAACAGTTTATTGTTTTGTAGTGGTTGTTTCTCGGAGAAAAATTTATTGTTTTGTACCGGTTGTTTCAGGGAGAACAGTTACAGACGTTGGAGGGCACGTGCTGTCCGGTGTGTGTGGACATCGGAAGACACTGTCTGTTCCAGGGACATCCTGTACCGGTGAGTGTGTCTGTGCGCTGTTCCAGGAACGTCCTGTGCAAGCTAACACTTTTTCATCTTCATTGCAATTTCAATAAATGACAGTCATGTCGTATTACCTGGGATGGATGTGTATCTGTCTCTGTCTGTGTCTGCAACAAAAAATAATATTATTATGATAGCAAAGACAATGATAATGATAGTAATAATAATAGGATGATACCAATACTGACAATGATACTAACCACGTGAACCACGTGTGTGAACAGCACTTTCACAGAAACTTCTGATATATAATTTATTAGTGTCTTGAGTCAGAATCACGAATGGTAATGTTTGAATCACCTTGTCGTGATTTCAGTGTCTTAACTACAAGATTGTGGTCAATCCAGTGTATGTTTTGTTTCATTGCGTCATGTTTTCTAACCGATTATAACAATCCTTACTTTGCTGAATCAAATAACAACTGAAGAGAAAACTATGTTTTGTTTGATCCTTGACACAGATTTGGCAAAAATCTGTCCATGAACAGCTGAGAAAATATTTGCGAACATGTTTTTGTACAGACACACAGACTCGCCCAGGTTTGAAATCATCCTTATATTACAAATCGGGGATCACGAAAGACAGAGACTGTATTAGAGTGGATCTTTGAAGAATCGCGAATGCAGAAGTTTAGATGTCATTGCGCCAAGGTCAAGATCATCATCATCATCAGGTCCCTTGCCGCATGGCGTTGGCGATCATGGACTTCCATCTGTCTCTATCTTGTTGCCTCAAGCATCTCTTCCACCGTCTTTGTCCTCAGCCACTCTTAAAGTCAATCTGGTATCTTCTCCCTGGGTCTACCCGTGCTCTCTTTCCCTCCAGCTTTCCTGTTGTGACCAGGTGCTCCAATTCCCCCCTCCTCATAAAAGGGCCGACAAATGTTGCCTGTCTTTTCCTAATCTTCCTTGTGAATGATCTACTTGTGTCTGCCTCCACCAAGACTGTCTCGTTTGTTTTCTTTGCTGTCCATGGAACTCTCAACATTCTTCTTAGAAACCACATTTCGGCTGCCTCAATCTTGTTCTGGCTTTGCTTATTGACTAACATTCAAGAACTCTCTTCCTGGTCAAGATCACACAAACAAAACATTTACGCAATCAGACCTTTTTCATGAAGGTGTCTAACAGGCACTTTCTCATGATCGTTTGGGAATAGCTGCATTCTTATTTCACTAATGTGACTCTCACAAGTATCCTCACTTCACGTCAAGTGTTATTTTATCTGATGTTTTTTCAGTGTCTCAGTGAACTTGAAAAGTGGGAAATCTGCATTTTGTGATTGATTTTTTTGTAAAAAGGGATATTGTTAAAATGGCTTGACCACCATTTAGATTAAAAACAAAACAACAAATTTTGCTTTGTTCGTATTTTACATTAGATATTGTTAGGGCGTTGGTCCCTGTTTCGTTCTTTATATTTGTGTTGTCTTTCTACTGTTTTCTTTATGTGGGACCTGTATGCCTGTCTGATCGTTAATGGATGTGTAAATGTGTACATACCCAACCTGTTTTTCACTGTGTCTCTCGATCCCTTTCTCACTTTAACTCTTACTTACACACACATGCACACATACACGCACACATGCACACACATATATGCATGCATGAAAGCACGCACGGATGCGCAAGCATACACACAGACACGCACACACATACATATATATACACACATACAGATACACACGCACACATACACGCACACACAATCACACATGCACAGACGGTTGCACACAAATTCGCACGCATGCACACAGATGCACATGCCCACACACACATGCGCGTGCAGACTTGCACACACACAAATATCTATATCTATCTATCTCTCTCTCTCTCTCTCTCTCTCTCTCTCTCTCTCTCTTTCTATATATATATATATATATATATATATATTAGAAGGTATAAATCGTAAAACGCTTTGTGCTTGATGAGAGGCGCTATATAAATGCCCAGTTATTGTTATTATTATTATTATATATTATTATTGTTATTATTATCATAATTATTATCACTATCATAATGATAAGTATAATTCTTCTTTATCTCCTCCACCTCCTCCTGCTTTTCTTCTTCTTCCTCTCCTCCTCCTCCTCATCATCATCATTATCATCATCATCTTTATATCATTATTGTTGTATCTTTATTATTAACATAGTTGAGTATATTTTAAATATGAATTTCGATGAGTTTTTCATTTTATTGTTGTTTGTGGTTTGTTTGTTTGTGTTCAAATGCACAGTTATTTGAAGGTTTTGTTTGTTCGTTTGTTTTTTTTCAATCCATTTTCAAATAGGCAGTATCGGTGTTTTGTTTTCAATTTAATCAATAACATTGATTATCGTGACAGGACAAAACGAACTGGTCTCCGTCTCAATGTACGTCATGTGCGTGTGATGATGGGGAGGTACGCTGCTCCAGAGTGACCTGCCCCCTGTTGCCTGTAAGCCTGGCCAGGTGCCACAGAACTTACCTGGACAATGCTGCCCTCGTTGTCTGCCCTCTGGACGTGAGTCCTCCTTTTTGTTTCATAATACCTGAGAGTGCCGGTGTGATGATGGTGGTGTGTGTGTGTGTGTGTGTGTGTGTTGTGTGTGTGTGTGTGTGTGTGTGTGTGTGTGTGTGTGTGTGTGTTGTGGTGTGTATGTGTGTGTGTGTGTGTGTTGTGGTGTGTGTGTGTGTGTGTGTGTGTGTGTGTGTGTGTGTGTGTGTGTGTTGTGTGTGTGTGTGTGTGTGTGTGTGTTGTGTGTGTGTGTATGTGTGTGTGTGTGTGTTGTGGTGTGTGTGTGTGTGTGTGTGTGTGTGTGTGTGTGTGTGTGTGTGTGTGTGTTGTGGTGTTTTGGGGTGTGTGTTGTGTGTGTGTGTGTGTGTGTGTGTGTGTGTGTGTGTGTGTGTGTGTGTGGTGTTGTGTGTGTGTGGTGTGTGTGTGTGTGTGTGTGTGTGTGTGTGTGTGTGTGTGTGTGTTGTGTGTGTGTGTGTGTGTGTGTGTGGTTGTGTGTGTTTGTGTGTGTGTGGTGGTTGTGTGTGTGTGTGTGTGGTTGTGTGTGTGTGGTGTGTGTGTGTGTGTGTGTGTGTGTGTGTGTGTGTGTGTTGTGTTGGTTTTTGTGTGTTGTGTGTGTTGTGTTGTGTGTGTGTGTGGATATATGTGTGTTGTGTGTGGTTTGTGTGTGTGTGTGTTTACGTGTGTGTGTGTGTGTGTGTGTGTTTAGATTATCGTCATAAGGACAGATGGCGCACATCATATGCCGTATTGTCTTCTTACATATAAGCTGAAGGACTTTTTTTTACATTCTGGCGACAAAAAGATTACTGTGAATCGTCCACAGACTCGTGAGGAAATGAATAAGGGCATGAAAATATATAACAGAGCGTTCTGTTCAAAATCCCGATTGACTGATTGATTGATTGATTGATTGGCTGATTGATTGGCTGATTGATTCATTGAAAGATGGGTTGGTTGTTTAATTGATTGATTGATTGATTGATGTTCATGCAGGTCCTTGTACAGACGAGGATGGAACCAGAAGGGAAGACGGGGCTGAGTGGTCCCCATTACACTGCGTGTTATGTGTGTGTCGGAATGGATACTCCAAGTGTCTGCCTCAACAGTGTCCGCCTCCAGACTGTCCACCGGTATGTTGGTCTTTCCTTTGTTGTAGTATTCTGTGTGAGAATGATGTGCGTGCGCGCCCGTGTATGTGTGTTGTGTGTGTGTGTGTGTGATGGGAGGGATGGGAGAGGGATGGCAGTGCATGTATGTGTGTGTGTGTGTGTGTGTGTGTGTGTGTGTGTGTGTGTGTGTGTGTGTGTGTGTGTGTGTGTGTGTGTGTGTGTGTGTGTGTGATGGGAGAATGACATTAAGAACTGGATGACGTTCAACAAACTTCAGCTTAATAATAATAATAATAATTACAATATTTATATAGCGCAAAATCTTGATAAAATCAAATCTAAGCGCTGAATAATAATTACAATATTTATATAGCGCAAAATCTTGATAAAATCAAATCTAAGTGCTGAATAATAATTACAATATTTATATAGCGCAAAATCTTGATAAAATCAAATCTAAGCGCTGAATAATAATTACAATATTTATATAGCGCAAAATCTTGATAAAATCAAATCTAAGCGCTGAATAATAATTACAATATTTATATAGCGCAAATGACGACAAGACAGAAGCTATCCTCATTGGCACCCGTCAGAAACTTTCTCAGCTGCCTCCTCTTTCTCTCCCATTATGTAACACACC